>JAFHKX010000014.1:4623126-4646392 GCA_019022885.1 Schlechtendalia chinensis
TATAAAAGTGCTTCTAAATATATTACTTGATTAGCTTAAAATTTAAAAATTTTTTATACTTGAGTTAAATCGTTTAAATAATTTTTGGTAAATTATTTATTGGTCTAGTATATAGTGAATGGCTTTATAAATGGTTGGTACTCACACTACTGTGTGAGTGTGCTTGATTTTTCGTAAAAAAAATATTAATTTTGGTCATCTCTTGAAATGGGCTTAAGTTTTTCATTTTCCCCGGGTGTTAAAAAGTTAAGATCCGGCCCTGTGTGTATGTAACAGTTCGTCGACGTTAAATAAAATTCGGTTATCGGTCTTCGTCAATTGTAATACTTTGGTACGGCGACTCGCATTAACGTTCGCGTTTGTTAACGTTCAAATATTTTAACGAGGACTTCGTGGCAATGGTTCACTGTACGGATGGACGTACGAAAGTCATGAATCATCATAGGCTAGAAACGAGGGCAGCCATAGATCGTCAACGGAATCGATTTCGTTAAATGAGGTTGTGGTCATAAGAGACAACACTACTCCTGCGGTTAACGGTAACCTTTAATGTGCGGTATCAGTGAGTTTGATATTATCAATATTTGGTATTATTATTGTTTATTATCATGTGTTTTTGTTATTGTTATTATTATGATTGTAATTATTAATTTGTTTGTTAATCGCGAGAAGCGCAAATATATACTATTATTAAAATGTGCATTTATACAACGGTATTAATATTCTTATCCTTTATCAATTATATACAGTCCATTAAAGCCTATTAACAGTGTGCGCTGTGGATATTGCATATTTTAAGTCTCGCAACACTTTCATTCAGCCTCATAACCGACGACTTCAGGAATTTTCAGGAAATGACCAAAGTGTTTTCTCCTGCAGATATAAGACTTGTTACACGTAAGGGTATATACCCTTACGAATATACCGATGGGTGGGATAAATTGAATGAAACGAGTTTGCCTCCGAAAGATGAATTTTATAGTGTTCTAACAGAGACGACGATAACCGACATGGATTACCATCACGCTTGTGAGGTCTGGAACCATTTCAACTGTATAACTCTTGGACAGTATTCGGATTTATACTTTAAAGTTGACGTCATATTGCTCGCGGATGTCTGAAAATTTCCGCGACATTTGTATTTCAACATACCATTTAGATCCAGCGTATTGTATGCTGTATCCAGCATACAGCCCCTGGATTCAGCTTTAATTGTACGTTGAAATACACATCGATGAAGCTTGAACTTTTATCCGATTATGAAATGTAAATGTTTAAAAAAGGTAAACCTTTTGATGTTATTTTGGTTATACTATGTTGGTAGAGATAATTAAAATACAATTTACAGTTATACGAGGTGGTTTAGTACAAGCGAGCAAACGGTATGCGAAGGCTAGGTTTAATTAATTATAATTAAATATATTAATATATAGGTTTATATTAATTATAAAACTGTAGTTTTTGATGAGAATAAACCTGAAACGTGGATAATATACCAAAATTGTAAATAAAAAATCAATTAATGTTTTTATTACAGTATATAATTTAAACTTCTTAATTTCAGGTAATAATTTGTATGGTTGGGCAATGTCTCAATACATGCCGTATGAAGGATTTAAATAGATTCAAGCTACTATTGATGGGCTAAATGACTTGCATGAAATTGGAAATTGGAAATTGGTCTTCAATTGGAAGAATCCGCAACATCTACATGAAAAACATAACCATCTTTTTTAACGATCATTTCTTCCGGTCAATAGTATTCCTATAGGCTCCAAATTCAGTAAATTAATGGCAATGTTGCAACCAAAAACAAACTACATTATACACTTTCGAAGTTTACAGCAAGCTATCGCCAATGGACTGATTGTTAAAAAAGTAATTTTGTGCAATTTTGTTTTTACTTATATTTTCAAAAATTTATTTTCTGTTATGAGGTGCATAAAGTATGATAATTCAACCAGTCGGCGTGGTTAGCCCCGTTCATCAACCTAAATACGGAAATGAGGAAAAAAGCTGTGAACGATTTGTAAAAGGACTTTATGAATAAAAAACAAATTTATGAATAATGCAGTATTTTCGGTGTATACTGTAGGACGATTTATAAAACAACAAACGAACAAGTTCTGGTGTTAGCGGGTGATGGATGTCTCCGATAATTAGTGTGTTATGAACGAAATTGATTTGTTCATAATAACTCCATTGGATATGTCTGAATCTAAAGATTGAAACCATTTAATTATTATTTGTTGATATTTGTGGCCATCCGCGCTTTCTTCCCCAAGAAAAGTTTCGGTAGGATTTAATTCCTAAATATTATTTTTATCTTCATTCTGTGGTTTTGGTGATGGAAGAAACGATGAATGTGTTGTATTTGATATTTTGTTTATTGGATCGATTATTGGTTTAAGCGTTTTTGATATTATCTGATGAACATTAGTTTCGCCGGTTTTTAAAGCATTAAATTTTCGTCTAATACAATCTTTCGATTTAACTAGCTCGTTTAATATACCTTCTTCGTCCAAGATAACGTGTTTAATGCGGGTGATATATATAAATCTCCGCCTTATATAACAACAAACGTATCAAAACCAAATCGTTAACGCCTGTTGTCACGTTCACTGTCTTTACAAATACCGACAAAAGAAAACCGATTTTGATTCCAACTTATTGTACAAAAATGCTTAAATTCTATAAAACTCATATTACCAGAACAATGCTCATAATATACATGTTTTTAATTTTTTTCGTTTTGTTTAAATAAAACAATTACATTTGCATTATTGCGTATTAACTGTTTAAGTACTTTTGAATAACTTTGTGCTAAATAAAATATATCTACTTTATTAATTCTTCCACTTAAAAAATATTCTCTTATGACCCCTTGGTGTTCACTAATCATGTCATCCATCACAAAAACAGAATTAGGCAAAACCTTTTCCGGAAGGATAACTTTATCATTTTCAGAAATGTAAATATATTAGCACCATCAATATCACCAAAATTCGTTTCAATAATTTATATTTGGGTTGTTCTAACGTCTTAGCATATATTTAAACGTTTTTGAATCGTAACCCGTTCTCGTTAACGAGTAAAAAATATATTAAATTTGTTTTTCCGCAACCAAAACTGCCTAATATTAGAGTGTTTGGAAACAGCGGTCCGTGTCTTGATTTTACAGTATCTGGTGTATCGATATTATAAACTGGGAGTTTATGTTCTTGTTCGATGAAACGCATTTTAATATAAATACAGTGGTAATATTATCAAATGCATCACACGATGTCCCGCTCTCGAAAGAATAACTCGAGTAAATGCTTAGGTATTGTGAACTCTCTTATAAACCGTTTGCTAGTAGAACTACATTTACCACCCAAATACGCTATTTTTACATTTTGTGCCACAGAATAATTTTTACTACAAATAGTAAGTAATAATAAGTAGATTTGTTTAATAAATAGTATTATTTGTTTAAATATCAGATTCTTGTCTTTGAAAGTGAGCTGGTTTTGATATGTAAGATAGAAATAAGTCATATATATTTAAATATACTAATTTTAAGTTTCTCAAGATGAAAAGAAGCAATTATAATAAAAACATAAAATATTCATACAACATTGAAATCGGTTTTTTCTTACTTATTTTTATTTGTAGATTTTGACCATACAGATACACATCATTTTATTGACATATAACCTATCTTATTATTTGTATTCCGAAATAGAGAATTCTCAGGTTTAAATTTATTTGAAAATATTTTTATAAACAATTAATCAATGACAATAAACATAAATGGTTTTACGTTATTATAACGTAATATGTCATTTTGTAAAACTCGATCGTGATTTGGTCGTGCGTACAGATACTATATCCAGCATTAATATTTTAAGTTCAAAACACATCTATGATATTCGATTGAACAGTATTTGAAAATGAAATTCACGCGCGCGGTATCAATGTTATCATATTGTTATCTACGCATATGTAATTATCATAGACATATAATATATATAATATATTATATGTCTATGGTAATTATCAAAAACGCGACGTAATTCTGCTGCAAATGTTAACGTTATCAGTGTAAACACATCGGGTCGACGTTATGGCTATAACGCGTACATTCGGATATTTTACGAATTCGTAAAACTAATCGTCGATAATTAATAGTCATAGTCGTTGTACATTTACTTATTTGGGTTGCGAGAAGGTCAGGACTCGCGAAGGTTTCCAGTGACATCGAAGAGTATCGCATGGAACGTGATGAATTTGTGGAAATGATAAAAAAAAGACAAGGAAAGAATGTTTAATATTGCCATAACACGGCCAGTAAAGTTAGTGAATCGCCTTTAAAATGTTACGTCGCCTTTGAAAGGTTGCGTTTGCGAACGCGATGGAAATTGACGCCGTCCGTCCGTGTTTACTCTCCCGGTTCTGATTCGGTAAGTTTTACCAACCCAATCACGTAATTGTCCTTGTTTACCACATAAGATTTATAAACGCGTCTGTTGTTTACGAATTGTCTAGATTAGAAAGATTTCTTAGGAACGATCATCTCTCGGCTGTGTGTCAAATCGCGTGTAAGTCCCTAGAAAAGAGAAAAAGATGAGAAAATTATCGAACTTGAAGACATTATAGTAGACGATGAATATTTATTTAATGACATAGAGTAAGTTTTTATTCTATGAATACTTATTATGTAATGAAGAACATTTTTTTTTTTTTTAGCTTAACACATTGGTAACATATTAAACTTAAGCACAAAAAGAAGTTTTTAAACGTCGCAAAAAAAACCTCTTTTTTCTGTTTTTAAATTTACTGCTAAAAATCAGTAAAAAAAAGTACAAATTGTTGAATAATAATCAAATGGACTTTCTTCGAGTTGCACATTTACTTGGCACTGATGTTGTAAGTTGTTTGATATTTATACTGTTTAAATAATTTGTATTTAATACTTTTTGATCTTTTTTTTTTTAAGAGAAATAAGAAATAACTGAAAAAAACGTAGAAAAATTTGCCTATGTATAAATTCAAAAAAGAATTAGTTCAAGCTGTCAGAGACCATTAAGTAATAATATTATTTTTATGATTTCGTTAAATTTAGCAATAGTAGTACAATTTTTGTTCTCAGATTCTTTATCGTTGAAGGTGAAACTGGTTTAGGCACAACACCACAAATTCCACAAAATTTACATGAAGCAGGTGTACTTGAAAATGATAAAAAAGTTGCATATACACAGCTCAAAAGAGTTCCTGCTATGTCGGTTACAGCTCGTGTTGCTGATGAAATGTCCTTTAACTTGGAAATGAAGTAAATATCCATAATCACAAAATTTAATGTCAAATTGAGTTTTATATATCTTACGTTATTTTTAGGTCGGTAACAGTATATTTTTTGAAGATTTTGCATTAGAGATTATCATTAATAAGTATATGACTCATGGAACGTTACCTAGAGAATTTTTGCAGAACTTGATTTGCGAAACTAATACTTGGTAAATGCTTTTTAAATTGCATTTATATCGTTATTTTTAACATTATTTTTCTTATAGGAAGGCGTTTTCTTGTGGTATATACTACACAAAAGCACCAGAAGTCGATTGCATTGAAGTGTGTGTATATTACAAGTCCATGTGACACAGCCACTTGGAGATATTCTAGTATTTTTGATTGGACCAAAAACAAATCAAAACTTGTAATGAACTTCTATAAGAACGCGTTTGTAGACTTAAAATTTTGAATCAATGAGTTAATTGTATTGCCAGTTTTTAGTAATTTGCCAAGAAATAGGCAAGATAAAATGTTTGATCTTACCCATCCAAACGCTAGAAAAGTAATTATTTCTAATTATTATAATTATTGTAATATTAATGTAATTATTTAATCAACACCTCGGAAAGTCCTAAAATCAGTTGAAATTCCCAAATTATAAAACCTGTCATTCGAGGTATTAGGGATTCGACTATTAGGAAGACTATAGATGTTCAACAAGAAACATCTAACTCAGCAAACCGGATTCAGAGATTAAAAGAGTCATTGAGGGTAGAACATATGTCAACAGCAGAGCGTTCAGCTATAGATAACCTGTTCTTTGATTTTCTTGACTCACTTTTAATTATCTAATAATAATGCAAAGAATCTTTATTCTTTCTAAAGGGCTTTCAGATATAAAATATTTAATGAAATATTTATATAAGCGCATCAAGTTTAACAAGATCTATCTAACATATCCATAGAAATTGATTATATTATTCCAATTTATATACCAACATTTTCAAGATAAAAAATATAGTTCAATAACTGATGCAATTAAAGACATCAGACATGTATTTTTGTATTGTTATAAATTGTATGGTGCTTTAATTGATAATATAAAAAAATCATTAAAAATTTAAGAACTACTAGGAACGAAGACTTAGGTGCCTTGATGATTAATTATTATTATGTATGTCAACCCTTCTTTTTTTTTTCTTTTTCTTTTTTTATTATTCCTTTTTTTTAATAATTAGGGTATTTCTTACAAGCATAATATGATCATTACTTTTCTTTAAAATTTAAATGATTAGTTTCCGTGTCCCCCAATGTATTTCTAGAGAAGTAGAGCTTCAAGCACCTAACATGAAAAGTGTCTATTGTTTCATTATTATGTAACATTAATTTTATTTTATAAGTTAGATAATTGATTTCTTCTAAAATTTCAAAAGACCTTTGTACTTAGAAGCATATTTGGGAGACATTCCTATTTCTGAAAAAGTTCATTTAATCATAACTAAATCGACTTTATACCCTCAGGGAGATACTAAGTAATTAGTATTACGGGTTTAGCGAACCCGGGGGCCCGAGCTGGGGCGTAGGGAAAATGGCGTCCCCATCGCTCAGTGCCCTTCACCGGATGCTGTAGTGGCCGTCACTCCGATCATAACTAAATTGGAATGATCTGATTTTCCAGGTTGAAGGTACGGTGTAGGTTTAATATGTCTCGATTTTCTTTTTTGTATTTTTATGAGTTTCTTCATTATTTATGGCCTTAACTATCGCCGAGCAAGACGTATCATTATATTGATAGTCTATTTAATAGTTTAGTCATTTATATTTATTTTGATATTATATTTCGCTTCGTCTATGTTTGATATTTTTTTATATTGTTATTAGAATTTCACGATTATGGGTCGGCAACTTTATTTTCTTTTCCTTTTTTACAAACAATATAAATGTAAATCATAACAAACGTTTGCTTTTCATTTTGTTCCTTTTCAATTTTAATTAAAACTTTTATTTAAACTTTTTCAGTTTCAATTACACCTGTATTAATATTTGTCGAACAAACTAGTCTTTCATTTTTTTTGTGTAATCAATTAATTTATCACGGTTTTTAATTAAAATGTTGGGTGATTTCTTTTTGTTACTAGAATTCAACATATTATTTGTTTGGCGGTTTATTAATTTCCTTTCTACTTTTAATCGCTTTTCTAATTCATCAAGTTTTGAATGTGTTTGAACTGGTTTTTTGGCTTTGCTTTTAGGCCGATTCAAAACACCCCATTCATCATCTGAATCAGAAAAGTTGCAGTCCTCATTTTCAGAATCACTTATATATTCATCAGAGTGAAATATTATAAAACTATCAAATCCTTCTTATAAAACTGTTTTACTTTTGTTTCTCAAAAATGATATCATTACCAATACTTTTAGATGTTATTGATTTAAGTTCTTTGTCTTCCCAAAATAATGATGTAATATTATCTTACTGAGATCTCTCTGTATATGATTTCCAGTCCTCAAATAATTTGATTTTAGAATTATTGTTCATAACAATCAGATTATATTCATTCGGTTGAACTTTAGCAATCAAATCTTCTAAAGCGTTAACCAAACTTTCAGGAAATGATATATCTTCTGTATAGATTTCACTTAAAAATTAACGTAGGGCTTGGACCGAATCAGCAATGAACTTAACACATTTTTCATTTGGTTTCACACGTGAATTTGTATGAAAAGAACTAGGAACACCAATAATAGATGAAGCTTTCTCGTCATTCACTTCATTATCAATTTTTTCTAAATTGAGAAATTCAAGACTTAGTTCATCATATGGAATGTTGCTATAATAAATTCTTAGTTCTGGCATTGAATTGAAATAAAACTATTCTTCTGTTTCCAAATCATTCTTCCATATTTTACGTTGTCTTTCGTTGCAATTTGGTATAATATTACTTATAGTTTTATACTTATTAATACCATAATCACAAACTCTTTTTATGAGCCAAACTATTATGAAATATGGTAGTTTTTATAAATCATATTCAAGTAAAGGATTTTTATCACCAATAGTCTGGATGGATACCTAGTGATATCATTACGATAATTTTATTTCTTTTTTTCATATAGTATACTTTACACTACTTTACATTATTTTTAAATGTTAAATGAAAAATTTTTAAATACATTGTTGCATTTTAAATACTACGAATTACGCTTAAGTTTCTATATAAGTGAGTATTCATGTATTGTTTTAATACATTACTTGTATTTATTTAATACAATTTTCAAACATTTATAAAAAAAAAAAAACTCATAAATGGTTTTGATATGTAAGATAGAAATAAGTCATATATATTCAAATATACCAATTTTAAGTTTCTCAAGAGGAAAAGAAGCAATTATAATAAAAACCTAAAATATTCATACAACATTGAAATCGGTTTTTTCTTACTTATTTTTATTTGTAGATTTTGACCATACAGATACACATCATTTTATTGACATATAACCTATCTTATTATTTGTATTCCGAAATAGAGAATTCTCAGGTTTAAATTTATTTGAAAATATTTTTATAAGCAATTAATTAATGACAATAAACATAAATGGTTTTACGTTATTATAACGTAATATGTCATTTTGTAAAACTCGATCGTGATTTGGTCGTGCGTAACAGATACTATATCCAGCACTAATATTTTAAGTTCAAAACACATCTATGATATTCGATTGAACCAGTGCCAGATTTAACCATTGTGCCGCCTTAAGCACAAAATAAATTGCCGCCTTTTAATATATTCTAGTCTAAAAAATGTTATTAAATCATACAATTATTGTTTTTTCTTTATTACTTAAAATTTTAATGATGAAAAATAAAAATATAGAGCTGTTATAAAAATGCATACATATACATTCATATAAAATATGGTAGTAATAAATACTTAAATAGTTAATTATTATATTCAAAATTAAATAGTTAATGTCTAGTACTCATCGGCTTTCTGCGCGACTTTTGAGTCGCAAAATCATCTATTATGGCATCGAAGTCCATTTTGTTCACTAGTTCAGTTTCGATTGCCGATAAACTCAATGAATTTAGTTTATCCCCTTTCATACTTGCTCTCAAATAATTTTGTACACGTTTTAACGTAGAAAAAGACCTCTCGGCTGAACAATTAGTTGTTGCCATACATAAAAGCATACGTAGAGCAATATCTACGTTAGGAAAAACTGTAACTAAATTATTACCGCGTAAGTGTATTGAAAATTCGATAACTCCATCAATATTTGTATTAATACTTTGAAGATATGCTCGAAAATGAACACATTCACAAGCGAATGATTTTTCTAAATCATCGCTATAAAATTCTTGAAGCTTATTAGCTTTTTGAGTTATTTCTTCTGGTGAAAGTAGTATTAAATTAGTCAAAAAGTAATATTTGTCAAATATATTAGTATAAGCAGCGCATCTTTTTTCAAGTTCACTCTTCACTCAGTCCAGTATGGTAAAATATGTTTCTATTCTTAACTTATCACTTTCATTCATATGAACTTCATTTTCTCTTGCCTCGTCTGCTTGAAGTTTGCGTTTTGTAGTCCTTAAATTATCAAACTCGTACTCTTCACTCTTTATTTTTTTTGCCAAAATTACATATTTATTAAAACATTTATCATTTCGAATAGATGTTATGAAGTTAATTAATGATTTATAGAGTTTGACACCTATCCCCAAATCTATGTGTACTTTTTGAAGCTCTTTACTTGTGCTATTGAAACGCTCCAAAATTGCATTCCAAAATACAGTCATAAAAACTGTTTCAAAACGGTCAAGTTGACGTCTTAAGCCAGCTGCCTCACAACGCGTCGTCGCCTTTTCAAAATCATCTTCTTCTAATAAATTTAAACTTCTCATAATACCGTCATACTTTTGATATAAGCTGTCACAAGCTTCATGCCGAGCAGACCACCTAGTTCCATCTGCTCTTTTGACAACTTTTTTACCGAGCGTTAGGCTGGACTTTAAAATATCCAATCGTCTAGTAGATGCAGAAAAACAAGAATAAAGATGTTGAATAGTGTTAAAAAACGATAATCCTTCTTTCACGCATTCAGCTACACAAGTCCCAACCAAATTTAGCGAGTGAGCAACACATGGTACGTAATACGCGTAAGGATTTTTTTTTACTATCCTTGCCTGTAAACCCGAGTAAATTCCCGACATATTGGCGGCGTTGTCGTATGACTGGCCCCTGCAGTTGTTTATGTCAATATCATGTTTAGTTAAAAAAGACAATACGGCCGTTTCAAGTGTTTCAGACTTACGCCCAATATTTAGTAAAAAACACATAAAGCGTTCGACAGAAAAACCGTCATCTCTAACGTAACGAATAACGTATGCTAACTGGTCTGTGTGACTGATATCAGGAGTTGAGTCTATCACAATCGAAAAATATTTTGAACTTTTAATTTCTTTTATAATTACATTAGTAACTTGTGTTGTCATTAATGTTATTATTTCATCACATGTTGTAGAAGAAAGGTAAGATGTATGACCACTGCCCGGGTTTCCATGTTGAACTATATGATTGCTTAGAAAAGGGTCAAATTCAGATATTAATTCTAAACACATCATAAAATTACCATTATTTTGACTTCCAAATTTTTCCACGGAACCTCTAAATGGAAGACCACGACTTCCCAGTTTTTTTATGACAGCAATAACCCGTTTCAAACATTTTTTCCAATAATCTATTTCATTATTTATTTGAATACAGAGATCACTATCTATTCTCCCAATATTATTGCTCCTACGTAAAAATACTATTTGACAGTTGTATGTTCCTTAGAGACTTCATGTTGTTTTACAAACTTAATAACGTTTCTCCAGTCCATTAAACCTTCTGTAGCAAGTATAGTAGAACCTCCAAACATTCGACAGGGAATACAAAATAATGCATTTTTACTACGAGAATAAATTAAAAATTTTCTAAGCTTTTGTTCTCCATTTAAAAGTTTCCGATAAAATACACTTTTTTTAAGTATCGCGTTTTATTCCCCAAACTCTAATTTTGTTGATAATAAATCATAGTCAATATTTTGTTTTATTTCTTTTAGTAATAAGCGATCAATTGTCAAATCATTAATTACTCATTCTGCAGGATCCTCGTTGATTAAATCGACTATTGGTATATCATCTTTTTCAGTATTATTATTTGAACAACTTTCTGAAGATGTGACGTTTTGAATATAAGTGATGTCCGTAGTACTAGTACCCGAGTTTGAACAACTAGCGAGCGTTTTCTGTGTAGTTTCATAATTGTCAACTTCATTTAAAAAAATGGTTGGTTTAAAAAAAGAATCTATTTTTGGGATTTTTTGCACTAAGTTATTTAATTGATTTTTTTTTTCTTCCACGATTTTTTTATACTTATAGCCACTTAAACGTGATCGACCGTCACTCATTTTACTATAGTTTTATTAAAAATGTTACAAATAAAAATTTAAAAAATCAAATATTCATACAAATAAGAAAAGTGTGAACTTCGTCTGCATTAAAAAAAAAGTAACACCGAACACGTTCGTTACATTAATACTATAGAACATGCCACACTATGAGCTCGTTCGCGATTGCATTGACTAATGATTGGGTTTTTTTTTTATTGTGATTAGGTACAGATAAACACACAATCGTCAACCCATGTTATATAAAGAACTTATTTTACGATCGTCGTATCCACTTGTTTACAACACGATAGCGAAAAATTTACAAATAATGCAGCAATGCTATATAATAGAGCGATAAACTCTACGATTATGAAATTGAAAAACATAAAATCAAATATTACCACAATCCCGTTGGTCTAAAAACATTTTATAATTAGTTGCATTTATTTTAGTAAAAATGTAATATTAAAAATTATTTGCCGCCCATGAGAAATTGCCACCCTAAGCACTAGCTTATAGTGTTTACTGGTAAATACGGCACTGTTTGAACTTGAGATATGCTGAGTTATTTGAAATTTTTGAGTAATCGAAACACTTATATCACATGCATTACAGTAAAGTACATTATTATCACTTGATAATGTTTCGTTTGGAAAATCAAGGATAAAATTTAAAATTTTAGTTGAAAATGATCGAGCTACTTTAGGCATTATTTATTACTTAGTTTTTAATTTATAAGCTAAAGATATATTCAAAACCACACGAACGAAAGAACTGACACTGGTGTAAATTCGTAAATATATTTTGTCAATTGTTGAACATAAAGTATAATAAAAAAAGTAGCTCGCGCTGATGATAACGTAGTTGTCGAAATACGTAAACGCGGATATTGTGTATAATTTTTGTGGTTTCGTGTTTTAAACATTTGTGTATAAAGTATAATCTAAAATCATTAAGGTATGGTTAACGAAAAAACAGATAAAATAAACTAAAGCCCTAATTATCACATTGTCTTTTCGCGTATTATATTCGTATAAATGTATTAATCCGTCGGCACATCCGAACCGAATAACATGTCTGTTTCACAGTCTCCACGAATGTATGATACATAAACTAATGAAGGCTGAGTTTACGTTATTTAGGTTTATTCCCCCATTGAAAACGTACTAATATAGTTGCCGAAATACTACGCGCTTAATGAAATATACATATTTTGTTTTTAAGAAAAAAAAGAATAGAAGAGACCAATTGAGCTTATCGAAAACGATTGAAACCGTTTTTGTGCAAAATAAACACCAAAACGTAAATTATTTCGTTATGATTATTATCACATAATATTTTTTCGTACATAATAGTATCTGTATTTCGATAATATTGTACATACATACCAGTACAGTTCGGTATTAATGTTTCGACGGTATGGCAAAAAGCCCAGTTAAACGACTTTTGCAGTTGATACGCGTACCTTTGTAAGATCGTATAAAACAATTAACCGGTTATTATTTAATATTCGATATTTTTAAGTACGAAAATGGACTTTCAAACTATAAATATGTAGATATTATGTGTATATATATTAATAAATTTGCAGACGGAATGCTGTGTTTATTTACATCGATTTATATATTATGGTCCTTGTATCTTTATTTATTTCACAAATATTTCGTTATTGATCGAAATTAAAAAATTTGGTGTTTTCATTTTACCTCATTCAAAATCTATATAAAAATTAAAATGTATTAACAACGAATCAAAACATTTCCTTAAAAAATATGATTAAATATATGTTATTTAGGATATTAAGATGTAAGTGATATATACTGTGCAAATCTGAACTTATTATATCTCAATGTTGTATTATATTCTAAGAGAAAACTTATTCAACATGATATGTTCTTGTGGTATTAATTGTTGGTATTAAATACTATATTATTAAGTGTTTATTACTTATTAAAATACAATTACAAAAATTAAACTTAGAGGATCTGTATACCATTGTTGGTATGGTACAACTAACTCTACTGTAATAACCGTGGGAGCCCGTCAAGTACAAGCGCCTTTGGAATTTCTGACCAAAGCATACTTGTCACGGAAGTTCACAATGTCACGTAAGCCATTGTGTTTAAATATATAATATACTAATATAATATAATATTGATAATATATTCGTTCATGACATACCCTGTGTTAAATGGAGCAGTCCCTTTGACCCCTTAATAATACTTAAAATAAACAGTTACCAAAAATAACTAAATTTTTAGAGTACAGGAAAACTCACTATTCCTTAGTATACGCATACACCTAGTTACAATATCACCACATTTTGTTTTTGTCTCTTAATCTAATTAATTTGTTGTTTTGTTTTTGTTTTATGGGTTGCAAAATCAAAATAATATACAAAAAGAAAAGGTATACTTAAGATTATTTATGATTAAATATTATTAAGCTAAATTTGAGTTTTAGCTATTACTTCTTCTGGATAGAACATGATGGGAGTTTTAGAATTGAAACGACAAAAACAATGAAACATTACTGTCAAAAGTATGGCTGTTAATACCTATTACTAGCAATAAATAATAATATTTTTCAAATATATTTTTAACCCGAGAATTCACAACTTCAGTATACATCTAAGATGATAGATCATAAACCAATACAATTATTGGCATCTGTCTAACCAACATCTACAAATAAAAATAAGTTTATACAAAAAAACTTAAATTAACTTAAATTTTGTAAAAATATATGTTGCGCGGTGTTAATGTGCCATATTACACGTAACGCTATTTTGAACTTGTTCTGATTCTGTTTTCATTTCAAGGCCGGCGGACATCTTTCACCATACGTGAGCCGCTACGGAATGGAAAAATACGACGCGAAATATTCGGAACTTTGTCTCTTGTATTATCGCGATAACGTCGCCACCACTATCGACATTATTGTGGTTATTTATTTATATTATTATGATACGAAACAATATACTTAAACGACTTCAATGCCGTATGTATATTTTATACATTTTTATTATTATTGTTTCCTTTCATTTTGAGAAGCTTAAAATTTGAAATTATATATGACTTCATATTTTCACATTTAGATTTAGTTCACACGTCCATTATCTACTACAAGCTTTGATTTTGCATGTCCAATTCTGATACGTATTGGGATATGTGGGATCACTTCCACAAAGTGGTATATATTGTAATAATACAAAAAAGTTAATTATATAAGGTTAAAAAAAGGAATAAAAGGGAATAAAACTCAGGGTGCGAATTCGAGAAATGTTTAGATTTATCTTTTGTAAAGATATAAAAAAAATCGTAAAAAGAATAAACTAAAAATGTAAGGCAAAACACTGAAATAAATTGTCAAATATTAAAATTTCTTACCTTATGCTCGTGCTCGAAGTCTAAACGGTATCCACAGAGACGAACGATCGCATAGAGAGATTAAATAGTGGCGGCGATAGAGGGGGGAAGGTGAGGCAAGCGCTCTACCCAAATTCGGTTTTGCCCCACCTTCGCCCTACCTGTTGAAGAACAAACGAAAATTAAAATTTCAAATATTTATGTATTTGCTGTGTTTCATATGTTTCGCTGTGTATCGTATTTTTTTTTTTATGTGCAATCATTTAGATAATACACCACGGAATACACCACCATTTAATTCTATTTCGAAATTGATTATATTTTATCAGAAAACGCTAATAATACAGTATTTTTCCATGTATTTCAATAATTTATATTAAACCCGTATAGACGGGTTTTCACTAAATTCCATGATCAATTTGCCATGATCTTCCCCCCTCCCTAGAAAAAATGTCCAGTGACGCCACTGAGATTAAAACAATTAAAAAAAAGAAAGGAAAAGATTAGATCGGTGACTTCACTTCCAAGCGAATTCATCGACAAAGTCAAATAAACCAATACACAAATTAAGTTGTCTAGCAAAACTATGTCCCGCGGAACACAGAATTGGTATGGAGTACTGATTCGTAGCTGGATTTTGCGCACATACTGACGAGGAGACGAGATCATCGGGTAGTCTAGGGAATACATTTTGTATATTATAATATCCTTAAATGCTAACTACGTAACAGTCCAATCGATTGATAGTGACAGTAGAATAAATCAGGAATTACATTTTAAAATGGAATGATGGGAACAGTATATATTTATAATTGAGGGTTTTATCTGAAAGTTTACAATATAGTCATTACTATGCGAGTTGAATATTATATTAAAGCTATATAAAATAAATGTGTTTTAAATATATATAAATTATTAGGCTTTAAATTTTTTAACAGAGAAGAATTGCATGGTTGATATTGCTTATATTTTAAATATATAGCATTAATGTTTAATAACTAAAAAAATGTATAAATTTAATGTATTTTACATTTAGTATATAATTAGGTAATATGTTACTATTATAATTATAACTATCAAAAATTGATTTATTTTTTTTAGTTCTAATTCTAACTAGTTCTGATTGGCATTTAAATTTCTTCATAGAACAAACCAAGAAATATGATAATATTTATAAATAAATGATAAAACTATAAAAATTGAATATTCATTTTAATAGAAGCTACAGCTTATACAACACTTTTAATAATTAATATACAATTGTAATAATACAAAAAAAAGAGAAAAGAAAAGAAAATTTAAATTGGAAATTAAGAAAGGGGTGGTGGAATTAATGGTGTCGCTTAGGGGAAATCGCGGGGTGTGAATCCGAGAATCGTTTAGGTTCGGCCAGAATAAAAAATATGTTATCTTCAAAGAAACCGTGAGAAAATATAAAACGAAAACTGTGAGGCAAAACACTGCGGAACAACTGTCAAATATAAAAATTCCTTACCTTGTGCTGGCGCTCGACGTCTGACTAATTTCTGCAGAGACGGACGATGACACAAAGGAGTTATAATAATAAAAAAGGGGAAATACAAAATAAGAAAATCAGGAGGATAAAATATAAAGAAAAGGTTGGATCGGTGACTTCGCTTCCAGAGCGAATTCACCGACGATATCAAACAAGCCAAAACTCGATCAAGTCGTCTCGGAAAACCAATTTCGTTCCCCGGAACACAGATTTGGTCAGGAGAGCTGGCTCGTGGTTGGAGTGTGTTTGAGTGTGACGAGAGGACGTGATCATCGAGGGTTCTAGGGTGTGAATTTTGGTGTTTTATGATTTCTTTAATATGCCGACTGCGTGACGGTCCGGTCAACTACCAATCGAAATTTATTATTTAATCGTTACAATATGCGTGTTGGACACATTGCGGCCTTTCGTCTCGGGTCAGTTCTCAAGTACATGTGTTTTACCCTACCTAAACTACGCATGATTTTTTTGTTCTTTTAATGTGTGTGAAATTCGTTTCCATAAAGTGTTTATGTTAGTATTTTAAATTTCTACCATCCAACGATTTATTGCTTGAATTGACCCTTTCTTTGTTACTCTGTTGTATCGCAGTATTTTAGAAAGCTATGTGCGTTTGTCGGGTACCGATATTTTTCTCTTTTTCGTTTAATTTATGTTTCCGACCCTAGTGATCATCATCCCTCGTCCGTGAAGGTTATTCTTTAAGCTTAAGTATGTGTTTTCTTTTTTTTGTTATTATTTGTAAATACCATCTGTGTCCCGAGCGGATCGAATGTTAGTATGTCTTTATTTTGAAGGAAAAATGTCAAATAGTTACATATGGTGTTTAACATAAAGAATTCAATATTATAACACAAGTAATTAAGTACTTGTGTGAGCTGTGGTTACAATTATGATATGTATGCATATCATTACATCCACCCCAGTCTTTTTTTGGGTTGTGCCCTCACAACCATCGTCGATGTGGACGGTGTAGAAATTTTTTTTTGAATTTGGAAAATGAAAGTTGAAAGTTGTCGAAAGTTCGTCAAAAGTTCACTTGGTAGAAGTTCAACTTTGGTTAGGCAGTTGAATTTTCAAAGTTAGGGTAGATGTAATGAGTATTAACAATGTATTAATGTTACAATATGACAGTAAAACGTGCTATCTTGACATTTGTTATATTTTTAGGGTACATATAAAAGTTAAGTTTGTAAATTGTTACAATTCGTGAAAATTATAAGTTCTTAGAATATGATTTCTTTTATAGAACAATCCAAGAATTACATTTCAAATGTATATAATGAGAACGGTATATAATTATGAATGCGAGTTTTATATAAAAGTTGACATTTTATGCAATAATACATAATTTTATTAGTACATATATATATCTAAAATAAATTGGTGTAACTATTTGTTGAAAATGTGAAAATGGTTATACATTGAGTTTCGTAATCTGAGAAAAGGGTGATGAAATATTATATAAAGTTAATATGTTTTACATTTAGTGTAGAATTAATTACTATTAAACTATAGAAATTATGATTATTAAATACAATTTTTTATAAGTTCTTAATCTTACTATTTCGTGGTATATAATTTCTTTCATAGAACAAACCAAGAATTATAACTTAAAATTATAAATAAGTTGTAAATTATTATCAATTTAATATATATCTTAATTAAGAGTTACAGCATATATAGGATTTCTTTAATATATAATAAAAAATTTTTTTTTTTTTTTTTTTTGATTTTACAGTGTTTGTTAACTTTTATAACACAAAATAGTAAACATGTTTAAAGTAATTAATCATAAGCTTTGATCATACAATATTTCTTAAGGTTTTAAATCTTATATAATATGTTAAATGAATATAATAATTGTGACCTTTTGACAAAATAATGATAATTAATATAAAAGTTATAAATAGGTTCTTTCTACCATAAAGTTTTAAATCTAATTTATTCTTGGTGTATATTTTCTTTTATAGAACAGACCAAGAATTATATTTATATTATTAAATAAATTGTGAATTAAAATGAATTAAACATAATTTTTTTTTTTTTTTTTTTTTTTTTATTCCTTATGTGTTAATTTGCTTTATACTAGATATGTAAGTTTATTAATAAATTATAAAATTAAGTCTATGCCTAATCTTATTAATCTAATAATTTCTTGAGATAAAGTTTCCTTTATGGAACAAGTCAAGAATTACAATAATAGTTCTAAAGGTGATAATACTTATAAATCAAAGATTAAATAAGGAAAAGCTATTTTATATAACGAAATATTTAAAATTAAATATAAGTATAGATTCGGGGGGGGGGAGATACATGTTATTATAACACATATATATGTTGATATTTCTTTTCTCTAATTCTTATACTTTCTTGAAATGAAAAATATAAATAAAACTCAAGAAGTATGTTGAAAATAGTGTAATTAATAATGTGTTATTTGTGTTATGCGTGTTGTGTTCAGTTTGTAGGTTTTGATACTGTGTTGTTTTGTAACTTGGTGTTTTCCCTTTGTGAGACAAACCAAATGTTGTGTTAATTGTGTTGTAATATGTGGACATGTTCATTTGTCAAAGTTCGTTATGTTTGTTGTTGGTTTTTTTTTTTTTTTTTTTTTTTTTTTTTTTTTATTGTCTGTGTTTAAAGTTTATCTATAAGTATTTTAACCTTCTTGTTTAATTAAAAATTATTATTATTATTCTTACTTTATATTATTCTTGTTATTATTTAATATAAGTCGCTATAGTACTTTTTTTTTTTTTTTTTTTTTTTTTTATTACATTATTTGTTACAAAGTTCATATGTTCATTAGAAATTTAGCAATTTAAATTCTCCTTATCTTCCTGTGTGTTTCTCGAGAAGTAAGGTTTTAAGCGTCTGACATGAAAAGTATCTACTGTTTCATGATTATTTAATGTTAGTTTTATTTTGTAGTTAAGTTCATTAATTTTTTCTAGTATTTTAAAAGGACCTCTGTATTTGGGGGCTAATTTAGGAGACATTCCTGTCTCTAAAAAGGGAAATTTTATCATAACCAAATCACCCTCATTGTATGTAATTAATTTATGATTTTGATCATGATATTTCTTTTGTGTAATTTGTGCTTTTTCTATTATATTTGGAATAGTGTTTCTAATGTTTTGGAGTTGTTCTATGGCTTTTATCATATCGTATGGTAAGTTTTCAGGAATTATTTTATTATCAATAGGAAAGTGTGGTTCAAATCCATGCATTAAATAGAAAGGACTGAATTTGGTAGTAGTTTGGGGAGTTGCGTTATAGCTTAACGTTATATATGGTAAATAGTATGACCATCGTACATCGTATTGATTATTTTCTACATAATTTTTTAATGAGCTACATATTGTTCCGTTAACTTTTTCCACTAATCCTTGAGTTTGAGGTGAGTAACTGGTTGATAAAATTTGTTTTATTCCAAGTGAGATGCAAATATTATTTACTAATTTGTTCCGAAAGTGAGTACCTCTGTCGGAAGAAAAATTTTGAAAACATCCCCATTGTGATATAATTTCTAAAATAAATTTTACTGTTAATTCAGCAGTGGCAGATTGGGTTGCTTTTGTGAATAAATATTTTGTGGTATTACAAATTGCAACTAATACATATTTTTTATTATTACTTGTTGGTAGTGGTCCTAAGTAGTCAAACGTTAGTTTTTGCAATGGTTTCCCTGTTAGTATAGGTATAGGTTTTAATGAACCGATTGGTTTTCCCTCTAATTTTTTATTTTTTTGACATTGTGGGCAAGATTTAATATATTCTGAAGTATCTTTAATTATTGTTGTCCAATAATATTTTGCTTGAATTTTATGTATAGTTCTGGATATTCCAGTATGTCCCCCTGTGGGCGATTCATGATATGCAGTTAATATTTTATTTATTAGTACTCGTGGAATTACTAAAATTAGTTTGATGTTTCCCGGTTGTGTAAAGCGTTTATAGTACAGTATGTTGTCGTGCATTGTGAATTGTCTCGATTTTCTTTTTATACTATTATGGGTCTCTTCGTTATTTAGTGCTTTAATTATTTCTGAGCAAAATTTGTCATTATGTTGTTGGGTTTCTAAGCCGTTTATATTTATATCTAAATTGTATTCGTTTTCGTTTAAATTTGATATTTTGTTAATATTGTTAATGGCATTTCTCGATAATGCATCTGCCACTTTGTTTTCTTTGCCTTTTTTATAAATAATATCAAAGTCAAAATCTAATAATTTTAATGTTAGTCTGGCAATTCTTGCTGAAGGAATTTTTAAATTTTTATAGTATTGAAGACTGATATTATCACAGAAAACAGTGAATTTACGTCCCCAAAGATATTCTCGAAAGTAAGTGATACCAAAACAAAGGCCTAATAATTCTAGGGTGGTGGATGAATATGTTCTTTCCGAAGTCAAGAGCTTTCTTGAAGCATAACCAATAGGGTGTAATATGTCGTTATGAGATTGTTCGATGCAAGCTCCCAATCCTAGCAGGGATGCGTCAATTGTTAAGAAAACGTGTTTGTCATTGTCAAAGTGCTTAAGTAAAGGTTCTGAAATGAGACATTTTTTTAGTTTATTAAATGAATTCTCATGTTCATCAAGCCAAGTAATTTTGTTTGTACTTTTTTTGATTATTTCTGTAAGCGGGTGTGCTATTTTAGCAAAGTCTTTTACATGTTTCCTATAATATGAGCACATACCCACAAATGACCTTACGTCTTTTATTGTTTTTGGCGTTTTAAATTCTGTTATTGCTTTAGTATTTTTGTTTAGGGGTGTTATTCCGTCTGTTGAAATTTGGTGTCCTAGCAGTTCTATCTTGTCATAGAAAAAATGACATTTCTTTGTTTTAAGAGAAAATTTCATGGTATCTATAATTTCAAAAGCTCTACGTAAGTTGGTTAGGGCTTGTTCAAAATTTTTGCCATATGAGGCTAAGTCATCAATATAAATTACTAAGGATTTATATAATATTGGTGAGAATGCTTTGTTTAGCTCCCTTTGGAAAATAGCACTACTATTTTTATAACCTTGAGGTAATCTAGTGAAAGTCATTAACCCAAGTACAGATGTAAATGCTAACTTGTATTGGTCGTTTTCGTCTACCGGAATTTGAAAGAACCCACTATTTAAGTCTAAAGAGGTAAAATACTTTGAGCCTTCTAAAGCTCTTAATAAGTCATTAGTTCGTGGAATTGGATATTGATCACATTCTATTCTGTCGTTTAGTTCTTTATATGATACAACTAGGCGATATGATCCTACGTCTTTCTTTTTTACTAAGAAGGCGGGGGCTGCAAATTTTGAAATTGTAGGTATTACTATTCCGGCTTTTAAAAGTTTGTCAATTTGACTTTGTAATTCCTGTCTCTGTTGTGGTGATACTCTATGAGGAGCATTAAATTTTGGGTCGGTGTAGTTTGGTTTCATGATAATTTTACACGGAGTTATGTTAGCTGCATTTATGTTAGATGTGTCTGTCGTAAATATGTGTTTGAACTCCGTTAATAGTT
This sequence comes from Schlechtendalia chinensis, assembly GCA_019022885.1. NCBI lineage: Eukaryota > Metazoa > Arthropoda > Insecta > Hemiptera > Aphididae > Schlechtendalia > Schlechtendalia chinensis. The sequence continues at coordinate 4,645,235 of JAFHKX010000014.1, forward strand.
TGATTGTTTGGTTGTGTTGATAAGTATTTAAGTTGGGAGAAATGGAAAAAGGTGTTCCTTCAGAGTCTGTTATAATTTGTTTATCATTAGAATTGGTATCGATATTTGTAATTATTTTTCCAATTTTAAAGTGCGTTGACAATTTTTCTTTGTGTAGAACATTGTCTTCGACATTTGATAAATCGTGTTTTATTTGTTGTTTATTTAGTATTATGTCGTATACATTGTCATAAATGTTGTTAATGGGTTTGGGGTTAATTTTATTTTGATATTTAATTAAATCATTATTGTGTTGTGATATATTATTAGTGTCTACTACCTTAATATTATTTTTTATTCCATGTTTGTCATTTGTTTCAAAAATTGTTTGTTCATGTGTCCTCAAATAATTTTTGTGTTCATGTATGGTTTCGTTTTCATTTTCATTTTCATTCTTATGTCTATATTCACTTTTACTCTTAATTTTATTATCGTTTTCAGTTTTGTATTTGGTTTCACTTTCAATTTCTTTTCCACCCTCATATTTTATATTTTCACTTTTGTTTACATTTTTAATGGAACTGAAATCTGTTATATTTTTTGTTGTGTCTAGTTTAGTTATTTCGTGTTCATAATTTAGGTGGTTATTAATATTTTCGGAATTTTTTGAGGCTTGAAAATTATTCATTATTACTATATTATTAGATAAATTTTTATTATTTATTTCTAATATATGTGTATTTTTGATTTCGTCTGGGTTAACATATTTTAATTGTTCAATGTTATTTAACATATTAGAATGTAACGTATTTTTGTGATTCTCTATGTCAATACATGTTGGGTTTTCGATGGAATTTGTGTTTTTATATGTTGTAAGTATTTTTTTATTAGTATTAATTAAGTTTATGTGTTCTGGTTTTTTTATGTTTTTATTTATGTTTAATTTATTTCTAATAGATATTATAGAGGGTATGTTTTTTATATGGATAACATTGTTAGGGATTTTGTTAGATCTTTTATTTGTAAAGGTTCCTGGTATCCAGTGGGTATTTTTGTTTACATTATATAATACAATATGGGGTCTATTGCCATTCCCATGAACTATACCCGTATTGTCATTATCATTATAAATGTATGTATCAAAATTATAGTAATCTGCAATCGACGCTAGTTCTTCGT
>JAFHKX010000014.1:4646892-4662610 GCA_019022885.1 Schlechtendalia chinensis
CAAAGTATTTACAAACGAAGCTAATGATGAAACCGATTCACGTTGCAATCGTTCGAACGCGAATAACTTATCGACGTGCGCGGTAGCGAGTAGTCGCTGATTGTCGAAACGATCCTTAAGTGCCGTCCATGCAATCGCATAATTTTCTGCGGTCAACGGAACCGATTTCACAATGTTTAACGCCGTACCTGATAAACATGAAATAAGGTAGTGAAATCGCTCAATTTCCGAAATTGATTTATTGTCGTGTACTAATGAAACGAACATGTCGCGAAACGCACACCACTGAACCGCGTTTCCATCGAATTTCGGAAGCTCGATTTTTGGTAGAATTAACGCCCGCGTAGAAAACGCCATTCCACCTTCACTCACGTCAACTCGATCATTACGAACGTCAGTTGATTTGTGAAATTTAAAATATCCGACTTCGATCTTTCCGCATATCTCTTCCATCTCATCCGAGCTGCTCCTATCTGTTTCAGAAAACTCGTTTGCTCGATCTAAATCGACTAATGCCGTCATTACATTATTTTGTTCCGTATTAAACGAATTAATAATTCGATTTAACGTGTTGTAACGCGCGAGAAATAACGCTTGATTCTTAACATCATTTTCCGCATTCTGCAACAACGCGTATAATTTTCGAATAGACTGCAACGCGTCATCCCGTGCGACACGCGCGCGAGTCAAATACCGATTTGCTTGTTTAGTCGGTGCCATGACTGTAGGACAGAATTAGAGCAGATAAGATTCTTTACAGGAATAATGTTACCTATATGTATATAATAAACGTGTATACACGTAACAAACAATTGCGTATACAACAGACAAATGCGCATACACGAAAACAAAATTTATTGTAATAAAGTGACAGTTTTGTCAAACTCTCTGTAATACCTGTCACCTAAAACTTCAATCCCCAAATTACGTAAGTAGTAAATTCACTATAAGGTTTATCGATACATATCGATTTATGGCATCAAGTCTCGCAACACTTTCATTCAGCCTCATAACCGACGACTTCAGGAATTTTCAGGAAATGACCAAAGTGTTCTCTGCTGCAGATATAAGACTTGTTACACGTAAGGGTATATACCCTTACGAATATACCGATGGGTGGGATAAATTGAATGAAACGAGTTTGCCTCCGAAAGATGAATTTTATAGTGTTCTAACAGAGACGACGATAACCGACATGGATTACCATCACGCTTGTGAGGTCTGGAACCATTTCAACTGTATAACTCTTGGACAGTATTCGGATTTATACTTTAAAGTTGACGTCATATTGCTCGCGGATGTCTGAAAATTTCCGCGACATATGTATTTCAACATACAATTTAGATCCAGCGTATTGTATGCTGTATCCAGCATACAGCCCCTGGATTCAGCTTTAATTGTATGTTGAAATACACATCGATGAAGCTTGAACTTTTATCCGATTATGAAATGTTAATGTTTGAAAAAGGTAAACCTGTTGATGTTATTTTGGTTATACTATGTTGGTAGAGATAATTAAAATACAATTTATAGTTATACGAGGTGGTCTAGTACAAGCGAGCAAACGGTATGCGAAGGCTAGGTTTAATTAATTATAATTAAATATATTAATATATAGGTTTATATTAATTATAAAACTGTAGTTTTTGATGAGAATAAACCTGAAACGTGGATAATATTCCAAGATTGTAAATAAAAAATCAATTAATGTTTTTATTATAGTATATTATTTAAACTTCTTAATTTCAGGTAATAATTTTTATGGTTGGGCAACGTCTCAATACATGCTGTATGAAGGATTTAAATAGATTCAAGCTACTATTGATGGGCTAAATGACTTGCATGAAACGTCTTCGATTGGAAGAATCCGCAACATCTACATGATAAACATAACAATCTTTTTTAACGATCATTTCTTCCGGTCAATAGTATTCCTATAGGCTCCAAATTCAGTAAATTAATGGCAATGTTGCAACCAAAAACAAACTACATTATACACTATCGAAGTTTACAGCAAGCTATCGCCAATGGACTGATTGTTAAAAAAGTAATTTTGTGCAATTTTGTTTTTACTTATATTTTCAAAAATTTATTTTCTGTTATGAGGTGCATAAAGTATGATAATTCAACCAGTCGGCGTGGTTAGCCCCGTTCATCGACCTAAATACGGAAATGAGGAAAAAGGCGGTGAACGATTTTTCCAAAAGGACTTTATGAATAAAAAAAAAATTTATGAATAATGCAGTATTTGGTATGTTATTATTATATAAATATATATATGTAATTTATTTCATTTTTTTTAAAAATATTTTTTTACATTTTTTCTAGTTATGTTTATGTAGGGAAAACAATAAAAAGTATGAGAAAGAGGATAAAATTGGAGTTGGTTACAAACGAATATAGGTTACAAAATTTATAAATAAACCAATATTCAAACACACTTCTCCGTGTAGGGAAAATATCGAAATTGTTTCTTTCGAAAACAATATTATCGATCTCTGCAAGCCTATATACATCGGGTTTGCAGTATTAGATATCAGTAAAACACTAATGTACGATTACCATTATAATGTGATGAAGAAACATTATGATGGGAATATTTCTCTCATGTATACAGATACAGGTATATTTTACTAATATATTATTTGATTTTATATTATATATTATAATAACATAATTATTTTTAGATTATTTAGTATACCAAATCAAAACACACAATTTTTACACCCGGCTTAATCCAGAACCCAAACGTTTTAATTCGCATGGACACAGCTAACCTCACTCAACATCATCCATGTTATACAATAGTCAGGAAAAAAGTACCACGTTTTTTTTCTGATGAGACGGACGGTAGAACAATGACGGAGTTCGTTGCGCTTAGAGCGAAATCCTACGCGTATAGTATCGAAGGAAAAGAGAAAATTAAGGCTAAAGGCATTTGAGGTCTTGTGGTTAAGAACCATATGACTTTGAAAGACCATAAGAAATGTGTGTTTGGGGAACCTAAATTTAACCCTTATACAGAGAATATCCCCTTAAGATCTTTCCGGCACAAGCTGATGACTATTAAATCAAATAAATTTACATTAAATGAAATTAAATATTTGTATATTTAAGACATCTTTAAATTTATTGTGTTTAATTTCTTTAAAAATATGCAATTCTTCCAACATAGTATAACCAAAATAACATCAACAGGTTTACCATTTCAAACATTAACATTTCATAATCGGATAAAAGTTCAAGCTTCATCGATGTATATTTCAACATACAATTAAAGCTGAATCCAGGGGCTGTATGCTGGTTCTAAATTGTATGTTGAAATACATATGTCGCGGAAATTTTCAGACATCCGCGAGCAATATGACGTCAACTTTAAAGTATAAATCCGAATACTGTCCAAGAGTTATACAGTTGAAATGGTTCCAGACCTAACAAGCGTGATGGTAATTCATGTCGGTTATCGTCGTCTCTGTTAGAACACTATAAAATTCATCTTTCGGAGGCAAACTCGTTTCATTCAATTTATCCCACCCATCGGTATATTCGTAAGAGTATATACCCTTACGTGTAACAAGTCTTATATCTGCAGCAGAAAACACTTTGGTCTTTTCCTGAAAATTCCTGAAGTCGTCGGTTATGAGGCTGAATGAAAGTGTTGCGAGACTTGATGCCATAAATCGATATGTATCGATAAACCTTATAGTGAATTTACTACTTACGTATTTAGAAAACGATATAAACTTCTCTTCGCTGTTAGGTGTTACCGATATTGTATTTGAATCATATCCAAGTTCTCGAACGATAAAGTGACAACCATAGTTACTGAGATTGTGAAGAAAGCAAGGTATAAAATTTGGGGATTGAAGTTTTAGGTTACAGGTATTACAGAGAGTTTGACAAAACCGAGCAGAAAGGTGGTTGCGGTCGGATACTTTTGGATTTTGTACAGAAAACCCGACCTTTCACAAATTACAAGTGGTTGATGAACTATGTGTTCGTCATTCTTCTCAGATATCTCAGATCTGAGAAAAATAACAGGTGATAGCAGTATATTAAACTTTTTAAGGAGTTCCACAGGGATGTCATCTGAGGCTTTAACCAAGAAGCCATAATACATTGGGTGATGAGATTGAAAAGCAATTGTACTTTGACTGTAGATTCCGACGTTTTTAACAATAAAGCTTCAAAATCCGTGTATATAACAAATGGATGCCGTTGAGTTTTATTCCATGAATTAAACTCGAGCCTAGTACCATCATTTGGCATGACAGGAAGTATGACTTTATATGTACTACTGTCTACGCAAGTGGAAATTCGAAAACATTGGACCGTCGTGGCCGAACTCGCGATAATACAATAATTGCCCTATTAATATATTTTTATCAAAGTACGATACTACGACCCACGGCGATGTTCTGTCCCGTTCGGGCACGCGCGGACATAAGTCGAAATTTTGTCGTGCCATAAATTTTTCTTGTTTGTATTTACAATATAATTGTTATAAGCGATCAATTATGTGAAATTATTTAATTACTCCATCCAGTCCCACAATATTAAGATTAACTGTACAAAACGAATTTCGATATCAAACATTTTGGTAGCATAGCGTGGTTCGTCGATTTACGGCTGTTATTTAGTGCCATTGGTTTGGGCGTAAGTCATGTAACAAATTATTTTTCATTAATATTACAATCTTATATATTTAAACGATTAAATATTAATCATTTTGAGTGTTTTTTCACTTGTTATTTTGTAATATTATTTACTTCGAGTTACTAATATTATTCTATATGCGGCATTGTGTCATATAATTAATACGAACGTGGATTATCTTATTGTAATGTGCGATAAATTTTAGCACAGCATATTTGTCGCGAATCTAGCTTGAAACCGTTTAATTAAATTTTTGATATCAATTATATTTGAATTGTATTATTACGTTTAAATTGTAAGTTCATTGAATATAAAAATGATTATGTCAATTGCCCCAAGAGATATATTCGGATCGCGGTACCAATTTTGTAGGTGCAGTAAAAAACATCGACTGCTAATAACTGATCCAAGGATTCAAGACCAAATCACTACTCATACGCCTTGTCCCTGGCATTTTAATCCACCCAGAGCTCCACATTTTGGAGGGCTTTGGGAAGCCACCGTTTGCTCCATGAAATCTTTGTTGGTGTGTGTTATGAGTAACAATAATCCGACATTTAAGGAATTCACTACGGTTCTGTGTCCTATCGAAACTATTTTAAATTCCCGACCCTTAACACCAATGTCAATCTCTCCCTTGGGTGTGGACTATCTGAAACCATGGATACTTTCTTATCGGCAAACCGTTACTTGCTGTACCCGAACATCTAGTCTCCAGACGCGTACCAAGTGGTCTAAAGATCAATCCGATCTTAAAATAGGCGATGTGGTGATTGTAAAAGACAATCTGGCACTCTCTTTGAAATGGCACCTAGGACAAGTGACCAAGTTTATCCCTGGAAACGACGGTGACGTTAGGGTAGCGCATATTTTCACCCAGTTAGGAGAAATTTCTCGTCCAGTGGTGAAGTTAGTATTGTTACCGTAAGATTGTGATCGGGCAGGGGCGTAAAACAATATAACGCGCGCCCGGACACAACTTAACAAATGTTGCGTGTTATTTAACAACAATATAAATGTAAATCACGGTAATAATAAATAAAGCAGATGGCTTGCCGAAACCTAAACGAAATATATTTAACAAATTTAATTTAATTTAATAAAACACATTACAAACTATTATCGGCTCTTAGAGCCAAAATAAAAAAGTATTAGCTATTAGAGCTAATGAGATTTTAACAATAATTATTCGAAAAATATTATGTGACGACGTCGAAACTTTTCGCACAACCCAAAAACAAACATACGTGACGCGACGGTGGTTCTACGACAACAAATCGATTACAAAATAACCCTTTACAATATATTAATGGCGATTAGCGCAAATGATAAAAATCTATAACAATTAAATGTATCAAAAGTAACAATATATGTCGCGCGGTTACGACGACGGCATGCGCTCAGAAATACGGTCTGCGGTGGATGGTCGGATATACGTCTCCACTCGACGACGGCACTCGATGAAGAACCGATTAGATCGTACGAGAAAACGAGTCCATATAAATACGGGTTTTGTTCTTTTACGTAATTATAATCAAAATAATCGCATTATTGCCGCATACGGCTTCACCTAATCGGCCGTCACGACAGCGGCACAACAATCGCCAAAAAGAGTTTAAATGGCCTCACCAGATTGAGATAATAATTAATTTTTTATGATCATTCGTATTTTGCATTGTGTAACTTTAGTTTCAGTTTTAATTAACATAATTTATATATAAAATTATCATATCAATGCACATTATTAAATTATGTATATGTAGCGCACTCTATACTAGGTTTATTATTTGTTAATAATGGTAATATATATTATGAATTTGTTTATTATAATGGTTATTTTTCATTTTGTATACTTTATATTCATTATACATATTGTTATATAGCATTTGAATATGTCATATCTAATAAATATTACTTATATCATTTATTTATATTTATATTATTTTTTACTCGTATATTATTCTATCATTTGTTTGTATTATTAATTAAAATCAATTTTTTTTTGTAAAAAATAAGGTGGGCAAGTATTTGTCTTGATTAAAAATATATAAATTCAATGCATCTGCTAAATTTTCAGGGACTTGTCAAATTTGTCTTGTTATATTTATTGTCAATATGTTAAGATGCTGGTCATCTCAACGGGGGAGAATGTCTACTCGAGTGGAAATTTGTAAACTTTGAACCGCCATGGCCGAATTTGCGATAATACAATAATTGCCTTATCATAATTAAAGTAGGATACTACAACCCACAGCGACGTTCTGTTCCGTTCGGGCACGTGCGGACACAAGTCGAAATATTGTCGTGCCATATATTTTTCTTGTTTGTATTTATAGTATAATTGTTAAAAGCGATCAATTGTGTGAAATTATTTAATTACCCCATCCAGTCGCACAATAATGAATTTAACTGTAAAAAAAGGTAATTTCAATATCAAATAACTACATATATTTTTATGATTTTTAAGTGCCATTTGACCACCCAATTAATTTTTTTTCTGATTATCAAAACTAGTAAAACATATTTTCCATATAAAATCTTAATACTAAATAGCTCAGTATGATTGCTAGAGTTTAACAACAGGTGGCAAACAAAAAAGAGCTCGTTTGAACTTGGTTGCAAATTACACAAGATTCGATAAAATTAATGGGTCATTTAATAATTATATAAGACGTTACTATAAAAAAAAATTTGATAATATTACACATCATTAGACATTTGTATACATGAATACTTTATTTCTTTCTGAATTCATATATAGACACACGCACATTTATATATTTATTAATAAACCAGAGTTTAGTAAGTATACGATTTAAAAATACCACACTTCTCGACACTTATAGAAATCTTGATTGCTAATGACTAAATATTATGTAGCTGTGTTAATAAAATTAGTATTATAATTATTATTATTAATATTATTATTGTTATTATTATTATTATTATTATTATTATTAATTATTATTATTATTATTATTATTATTATTATAATTATAAATATTACTATTATTATTATTGGTATTATTATTTCTATTCTGTTCAACTTATATTTTCTTTTACAGTTCATTCACATCTATGCCATCAATTCAACTTCGTATATACAATATACATATTATTTATAAAAATAATTCAAAATATATTTTCTTACAATGTGCAATATCCACAGCGCACTAAGTCTGCTATTTTTCAATAGTAGATTATGTAAACCAAAAAACTAGCGAATGTATAAATGTAAATACATTCCGTTAAATGAAATCACCAGCATATATGAAGTAAAATAAAAGTGTAGACGCGTTTATATAACAGATTCGCGGGCGCTATGTGTATGCAATTTTAATTCTCCTGTGTGTTAGTCGTTCGAACGCGTATACCGAAAGTGCGTCGAGTATAATATTATGTGAAATTGTTTTTGCATTTGATTTTTTTTCTACCAGCGTACGCTTTGTGAAATCGTGTACAAAACGAAGGTGACACTATAGAAATTTCAAAAGTTATCCATTTATTTAAAGTATGAATATATATACGTCAATAAAACAAATATAGAAATTTCATATTTAATATGAACGATTAATTGAGTTCAATGTGTTTCACAGGTAGCACAGTTAGGTCTATCGCTGGTCGATGTGTACTTATTACTCGAGCGATTTACAAAAAAGGATCATAAAAAATAAAAAACATATATATTTTAAACCCGCTTGAATATATAATAATATATAATTTGTATAATATGTGTATGTTTTATATGAAATGAACGATGAATCCTCTCTGTTAAATATTTAGTATTTCTGTAAATATTTAGTATTAAAATTAATATTTTTTATTAGCCGGTTGATGTGAACAATGGACCGTCAATATTCGATTTATATCATGGATCACCTCCACCATCACCGAGACAATATCATAAAGGAGACTATCCGGTTCATTGTAAAGCAGCACGTGAATTATTCAAAGAGTTTAAATAAAACATGTACAAAATATTATATTTATTTTATATGGATTAATTATGTTATTATAATATATAATATAAAATCAAATAATATATTAGTAAAATATACCTGTATCTGTATACATGAGAGAAATATTCCCATCATAATGTTTCTTCATCACATTATAATGGTAATCGTACATTAGTGTTTTACTGATATCTAATACTGCAAACCCGATGTATATAGGCTTGCAGAGATCGATAATATTGTTTTCGAAAGAAACAATTTCGATATTTTCCCTACACGGAGAAGTGTGTTTGAATATTGGTTTATTTATAAATTTTGTAACCTATATTCGTTTGTAACCAACTCCAATTTTATCCTCTTTCTCATACTTTTTATTGTTTTCCCTACATAAACATAACTAGAAAAAATGTAAAAAAATATTTTTAAAAAAAATGAAATAAATTACATATATATATTTATATAATAATAACATACCAAATACTGCATTATTCATAAATTTTTTTTTTATTCATAAAGTCCTTTTGGAAAAATCGTTCACCGCCTTTTTCCTCATTTCCGTATTTAGGTCGATGAACGGGGCTAACCACGCCGACTGGTTGAATTATCATACTTTATGCACCTCATAACAGAAAATAAATTTTTGAAAATATAAGTAAAAACAAAATTGCACAAAATTACTTTTTTAACAATCAGTCCATTGGCGATAGCTTGCTGTAAACTTCGATAGTGTATAATGTAGTTTGTTTTTGGTTGCAACATTGCCATTAATTTACTGAATTTGGAGCCTATAGGAATACTATTGACCGGAAGAAATGATCGTTAAAAAAGATTGTTATGTTTATCATGTAGATGTTGCGGATTCTTCCAATCGAAGACGTTTCATGCAAGTCATTTAGCCCATCAATAGTAGCTTGAATCTATTTAAATCCTTCATACAGCATGTATTGAGACGTTGCCCAACCATAAAAATTATTACCTGAAATTAAGAAGTTTAAATAATATACTATAATAAAAACATTAATTGATTTTTTATTTACAATCTTGGAATATTATCCACGTTTCAGGTTTATTCTCATCAAAAACTACAGTTTTATAATTAATATAAACCTATATATTAATATATTTAATTATAATTAATTAAACCTAGCCTTCGCATACCGTTTGCTCGCTTGTACTAGACCACCTCGTATAACTATAAATTGTATTTTAATTATCTCTACCAACATAGTATAACCAAAATAACATCAACAGGTTTACCTTTTTCAAACATTAACATTTCATAATCGGATAAAAGTTCAAGCTTCATCGATGTGTATTTCAACATACAATTAAAGCTGAATCCAGGGGCTGTATGCTGGATACAGCATACAATACGCTGGATCTAAATTGTATGTTGAAATACATATGTCGCGGAAATTTTCAGACATCCGCGAGCAATATGACGTCAACTTTAAAGTATAAATCCGAATACTGTCCAAGAGTTATACAGTTGAAATGGTTCCAGACCTCACAAGCGTGATGGTAATCCATGTCGGTTATCGTCGTCTCTGTTAGAACACTATAAAATTCATCTTTCGGAGGCAAACTCGTTTCATTCAATTTATCCCACCCATCGGTATATTCGTAAGGGTATATACCCTTACGTGTAACAAGTCTTATATCTGCAGCAGAGAACACTTTGGTCATTTCCTGAAAATTCCTGAAGTCGTCGGTTATGAGGCTGAATGAAAGTGTTGCGAGACTTGATGCCATAAATCGATATGTATCGATAAACCTTATAGTGAATTTACTACTTACGTAATTTGGGGATTGAAGTTTTAGGTGACAGGTATTACAGAGAGTTTGACAAAACTGTCACTTTATTACAATAAATTTTGTTTTCGTGTATGCGCATTTGTCTGTTGTATACGCAATTGTTTGTTACGTGTATACACGTTTATTATATACATATAGGTAACATTATTCCTGTAAAGAATCTTATCTGCTCTAATTCTGTCCTACAGTCATGGCACCGACTAAACAAGCAAATCGGTATTTGACTCGCGCGCGTGTCGCACGGGATGACGCGTTGCAGTCTATTCGAAAATTATACGCGTTGTTGCAGAATGCGGAAAATGATGTTAAGAATCAAGCGTTATTTCTCGCGCGTTACAACACGTTAAATCGAATTATTAATTCGTTTAATACGGAACAAAATAATGTAATGACGGCATTAGTCGATTTAGATCGAGCAAACGAGTTTTCTGAAACAGATAGGAGCAGCTCGGATGAGATGGAAGAGATATGCGGAAAGATCGAAGTCGGATATTTTAAATTTCACAAATCAACTGACGTTCGTAATGATCGAGTTGACGTGAGTGAAGGTGGAATGGCGTTTTCTACGCGGGCGTTAATTCTACCAAAAATCGAGCTTCCGAAATTCGATGGAAACGCGGTTCAGTGGTGTGCGTTTCGCGACATGTTCGTTTCATTAGTACACGACAATAAATCAATTTCGGAAATTGAGCGATTTCACTACCTTATTTCATGTTTATCAGGTACGGCGTTAAACATTGTGAAATCGGTTCCGTTGACCGCAGAAAATTATGCGATTGCATGGACGGCACTTAAGGATCGTTTCGACAATCAGCGACTACTCGCTACCGCGCACGTCGATAAGTTATTCGCGTTCGAACGATTGCAACGTGAATCGGTTTCATCATTAGCTTCGTTTGTAAATACGTTTGGCGAGAATGTGGCCGCCATTAAGGCCCTCGGTGTGGACGATTTAGCGATTTTACGTTTATTCTTGTTATTCTACCTAGGCGCTCGAGTGTTGGACCCGGAGACTCGGCGGTTATTTGAAGGCAGTTTAACACAGAACACAATTCCCAATTTAAACGAGTTATTGGATTGTGCAGCGCAACGATGTAAAATTCTCGAGAACATCGGAAGTTGTAAGTCATCAGCGACAGTAGTCAGTAGTGGATTAAAAAGAAGCAAGGACAATCGGCTGTCTGTAAAAACTTCTTTAGCGACTACGGCTGCTACAAGATCAGAAAAATGTATGTTCTGTGAACGAGATCACTTGATTTTTCGATGTTTTGCGTTCAAAAGGAAGCTTGTTACGGAGCGGCGAGAGTTTGTTATGAACAAAAAATTATGTTTTATTTGCTTGCGCGCCGGGCATTTAGCTAGTGCTTGTAACTCCGTTTATTTGTGCAAGCTGTGCAAGGGGCAACATAACACGCTGTTACACGTTGAGTCCAAACATATGGCTCCGAGTAATGTTAGTACAGCCAAGTTGGCCGAGCAACCAAGCTCAACAGAGTTAGACATAGAGAAGAATATTGTTTCTTCACATTTTTCGGGATCAATCGAAGCGGAAAAGAAGGTAGTTCTGGCCACGGCCATAATACGTATTCAAAATTATTGGGGTGAGTACAAGACAATTAGAGCACTGTTAGATAGTGGGTCCCAAATTTCGGCAGTCACAATGGAATGTGCGGTGCGTTTGGGTTTGTCACGACACAAGTGTCGTATGGAAGTTGTTGGACTTGCTCAACAGCCGGTCACATCGGTAAAGGGATCCACCAGTTACAGTCTTATTCCGTTACGATCTAACGAGCCAAAATTTTCAGCTGAAAACGTCGTCATACTTAACAAAATTACTACGTCTTTGCCGCATAAAAAATTACCCTTAACTCGCGCCTTTATGAGTGATTACATCGCATTGGGTCACATGCAGTTGGCGACTCGCGCGGGTGAGTATTACATTCCGCATCAGGCGGTAGTAAAGCGAAGTGAAAATGACATAAAGGTTCGAGTTGTCTTCGACGCTTCGGCGCCATCTACATCCGGGCGTTCCTTAAATGATTGTTTGGCAACGGGCCCAAAGTTGCAGGCGGACATAGGAGACATATTGTTGCGAAATCGTTTTCGAAAATACATATTTATTGCAGATGTAGCCAAAATGTACCGTCAGATTAAAGTGTGTGAACGGGATCGTGTATATCAGCACATTCTATGGCGAAATGCACCAAACGAGGAAGTACGTGAGTACGAACTATGTACTGTCACTTACGGCGTCAATGCCGCGCCATTTTTGGCAATCCGATGTTTGCGACAACTGGATTATGAAAACGGACCTTTATTTCCATTAGCACGTAAACTGTTAATCACGAATACTTACGTTGACGACATCATTGCGGGTGCGGATAGCATAAAAGGTCTGCTGGACGTACAGAGACAGGTAATCGCACTCTTGAAGAAAGGAGGTTTCGAATTAAAAAAATGGGCCAGCAACTGTACGGAGATTCTAGAGAACGTTTCACAGGAGGATCTCGCGAGTGACTCCTGTTTTGAGCCAAACGAGGGACAGTCGGTGAAAGTGTTAGGTGTTTATTGGGAACCTAAACACGATGTATTTGGATATCGGTCGACTCCTGTCGAGAAACGACCGACAAAGCGTTTGATATTATCTACGGTTGCGAGACTTTATGATCCGGTAGGTGTGTTGGGACCGATTATATTTTGGGCGAAATGTATTATGCAGGATACGTGGTGTCAGAAACTTGAGTGGGATGCGTTTGTGGCTCCAGAAACGGCTAAGAGATGGAATGAGTTTGTATCAGAACTGTCCTCTTTGACCAATATACTATTACCCCGCCACATTAATATTAATTTATTTAAGGAAATTCAGTTGATAGGGTTCTCGGATGCTTCCCAGAAGGGGTACGCTGCAGCGGTCTATTTGCGCGTGGTGGATGAACAGAACAGCGCCAACGTCTATTTTATCACTTGCAAAACGAAAGTCGCCCCGCTGAAATCTTCACATGTGGATACGTCATTGACAATACCTCGACTTGAGTTGTGTGCTGCGGTATTGCTGGCACGGTTGTTAGCACACCGACTAACTATCATACAGGAGGTGGTACCAGTAAGTCGTGTGTGTGCATTCTCGGATTCCACGATCGTTCTTTCATGGTTGATGGCGGAGCCGAAAGATTTTAAGGTTTTTGTTACGAACCGGATTTCACTAATTAAAAAACTGTTACCACAGTGCGAATGGGCACATGTTCGCTCCAAGGAGAATGCGGCTGATCCAGCCTCACGTGGACTCCTTCCTCAAGAGCTAGTTGAATGTCAACTGCACATCACAGGTCCTGGTTTTCTACAACATCCAGAATGTCATTGGCCGAAGTCGATGTTGTCACGGATTCTACCGGAACAATTACCAGAGTATAAACGTTACTCAAAAAATGTTTTGCACATCCAAAATGAAGTCGAGGTTGAAGGAGTGTCACGGCGGTTCTCAACTCTGTCAAGGATGCAGCGAGTACTAGCCTTTTGTTTTCGATTTGTTAATCGTTGTCGTCGACAGCCTATTGAAAGCGGTGCCATCAATCGTATAGAATCAGATCACATTCTATCTGTTATCATTAAAATAACGCAAGAAGCGTATTGGTCTCCATTGCTGAAGCAGTTATCATCGCAATCAACATCACCAATCACACCGAGTACATTGGCGCAGCTTGCACCATTTCTGGACGAAATAGGGATCATTCGCGTAGGAGGTCGACTCAAGTTTTCGGCACTCGGCGAAGAAGCCAAACATCCAGTACTGTTGCCAAAAAATTCACACTTAACAGCATTAATTATTCGACATTATCATTTAATTTTACTTCATGCCGGTCCGAAGCTCGTAATGAATATGATCTGTCGACGATTTTGGATAGTTTCCGGCCGCGCTGCAGTTAGACAGGTGATTCATGCGTGCGTTCCGTGTGTGCGGCATAGGGCGGCGTGCCCGCAGCCGTTTATGGCGGACCTACCAGTCACCAGAGTTCAACCTCATCGTCCATTTTCGTTCGTTGGTACGGATTACGGAGGACCGTTCATGATAAAGGAGTGTCGCCGGAGAAACTCTAAATCAATTAAGGCCTACCTAGCCTTATTCGTATGTCTTTCGGTCAAGGCAGTTCATTTAGAACTGGTGTTTGATTTGTCTACCGAGTCTTTTCTGGCAGCTTTTGAACGCTTTGTCGCTCGTCGTGGCGTACCGGTTGAGGTACACTCTGATTGTGGTACGAATTATGTTGGGGCAGCTCGCCAAATCAAAGCATTCCTTAATGAGACTAAGACACAAGATGCTCTTCATTCCCGGACCACGTGCACGTGGAAGTTCAACCCTCCAGCGGCGCCCCATTTTGGGGGTATATGGGAAGCAGCCATCAAGAGTGCGAAGAACCATTTACGAAAGGTAATCGGAGACCAAGTTTTGACGGCAGAAGAATTAAGTACTCTGTTTACCCGTATTGAAAGTGTATTAAATTCGCGCCCACTGACGGCGGTGTCTAGCGATCCAAACGATTTCGGCGCTTTGACACCCGGACATTTCTTGATTGGCCAACCACTCATGGCAATTCCAGAGCCTGATATCACCCACGTATCTATGAATCGATTGAGTCGTTGGCAGTTAGTAAAGCAGGCTCAACAATCATTTTGGCGCAGATGGTCACGCGAGTATTTACATACGTTGCAGGGACGCCAAAAATGGTTTACGCACAAGCCCACATTAGATGTCGGCGATTTGGTTATTATTAATTCACCGACACGTCCACTAATGTCTTGGCAACTTGGCCGTGTTATTGCCATACATCCAGGTGCTGACCAGGTAGTGCGGGTAGTCACTGTGAAGACAGCAGATTCAGTTTTCAAACGCCCAGTTGTTAAGTTGGTAAAGCTACCAGTCACGTAGAAATTGCATGTGGGTGTCAAGGCTATTCCTTTTTATCCTAACCTATTCCTAATTTTATATTATAATTATCATTTAATAAGTTGTTCATTTTTTTTTACTGTCTTAATTGTACTATCTTACTATCTTATTTTAATTTTGTTATGTATCGAGTACAAAACTGCGTTGTCGTTGTTATATTGTTATGAAATCTTGTTTGAAAGTTTCCACTTTCAACGGCGGGAGGATGTCCGGACGAGCAGATAAGATTTGCATGGTGCGGGGAGCGGGTGTCATCGAACATTCTAGAAGAGTACCCCGCCACCCCCACGCCACTACACAGCAGCGATTGTGACGAGTGCGTCGGTCGAGTCAGTCGAGTCGTTGGCCG
>JAFHKX010000014.1:4663110-4828309 GCA_019022885.1 Schlechtendalia chinensis
CTTCAGGAATTTCAGGAAATGACCAAAGTGTTCTCTGCTGCAGATATAAGACTTGTTACACGTAAGGGTATATACCCTTACGAATATACCGATGGGTGGGATAAATTGAATGAAACGAGTTTGCCTCCGAAAGATGAATTTTATAGTGTTCTAACAGAGACGACGATAACCGACATGGATTACCATCACGCTTGTGAGGTCTGGAACCATTTCAACTGTATAACTCTTGGACAGTATTCGGATTCATACTTTAAAGTTGACGTCATATTGCTCGCGGATGTCTGAAAATTTCCGCGACATATGTATTTCAACATACAATTTAGATCCTGCGTATTGTATGCTGTATCCAGCATACAGCCCCTGGATTCAGCTTTAATTGTATGTTGAAATACACATCGATGAAGCTTGAACTTTTATCCGATTATGAAATGTTAATGTTTGAAAAAGGTAAACCTGTTGATGTTATTTTGGTTATACTATGTTGGTAGAGATAATTAAAATACAATTTATAGTTATACGAGGTGGTCTAGTACAAGCGAGCAAACGGTATGCGAAGGCTAGGTTTAATTAATTATAATTAAATATATTAATATATAGGTTTATATTAATTATAAAACTGTAGTTTTTGATGAGAATAAACCTGAAACGTGGATAATATTCCAAGATTGTAATAAAAAATCAATTAATGTTTTTATTATAGTATATTATTTAAACTTCTTAATTTCAGGTAATAATTTTTATGGTTGGGCAACGTCTCAATACATGCTGTATGAAGGATTTAAATAGATTCAAGCTACTATTGATGGGCTAAATGACTTGCATGAAACGTCTTCGATTGGAAGAATCCGCAACATCTACATGATAAACATAACAATCTTTTTTAACGATCATTTTCTTCCGGTCAATAGTATTCCTATAGGCTCCAAATTCAGTAATTAATGGCAATGTTGCAACCAAAAACAAACTACATTATACACTATCGAAGTTTACAGCAAGCTATCGCCAATGGACTGATTGTTAAAAAAGTAATTTTGTGCAATTTTGTTTTTACTTATATTTTTCAAAAATTTATTTTCTGTTATGAGGTGCATAAAGTATGATAATTCAACCAGTCGGCGTGGTTAGCCCCGTTCATCGACCTAAATACGGAAATGAGGAAAAAGGCGGTGAACGATTTTTCCAAAAGGACTTTATGAATAAAAAAAAAATTTATGAATAATGCAGTATTTGGTATGTTATTATTATATAAATATATATATGTAATTTATTTCATTTTTTTTAAAAATATTTTTTTACATTTTTTCTAGTTATGTTTATGTAGGGAAAACAATAAAAAGTATGAGAAAGAGGATAAAATTGGAGTTGGTTACAAACGAATATAGGTTACAAAAGTTTATAAATAAACCAATATTCAAACACACTTCTCCGTGTAGGGAAAATATCGAAATTGTTTCTTTCGAAAACAATATTATCGATCTCTGCAAGCCTATATACATCGGGTTTGCAGTATTAGATATCAGTAAAACACTAATGTACGATTACCATTATAATGTGATGAAGAAACATTATGATGGGAATATTTCTCTCATGTATACAGATACAGGTATATTTTACTAATATATTATTTGATTTTATATTATATATTATAATAACATAATTATTTTTAGATTATTTAGTATACCAAATCAAAACACACAATTTTTACACCCGGCTTAATCCAGAACCCAAACGTTTTAATTCGCATGGACACAGCTAACCTCACTCAAACATCATCCATGTTATACAATAGTCAGGAAAAAAGTACCACGTTTTTTTTCTGATGAGACGGACGGTAGAACAATGACGGAGTTCGTTGCGCTTAGAGCGAAATCCTACGCGTATAGTATCGAAGGAAAAGAGAAAATTAAGGCTAAAGGCATTTGAGGTCTTGTGGTTAAGAACCATATGACTTTGAAAGACCATAAGAAATGTGTGTTTGGGGAACCTAAATTTAACCCTTATACAGAGAATATCCCCTTAAGATCTTTCCAGCACAAGCTGATGACTATTAAATCAAATAAATTTACATTAAATGAAATTAAATATTTGTATATTTAAGACATCCTTTAATTTATTGTGTTTAATTTCTTTAAAAATATGCAATTCTTCCAACATAGTATAACCAAAATAACATCAACAGTTTACCATTTCAAACATTAACATTTCATAATCGGATAAAAGTTCAAGCTTCATCGATGTATATTTCAACATACAATTAAAGCTGAATCCAGGGGCTGTATGCTGGTTCTAAATTGTATGTTGAAATACATATGTCGCGGAAATTTTCAGACATCCGCGAGCAATATGACGTCAACTTTAAAGTATAAATCCGAATACTGTCCAAGAGTTATACAGTTGAAATGGTTCCAGACCTAACAAGCGTGATGGTAATTCATGTCGGTTATTGTCGTCTCTGTTAGAACACTATAAAATTCATCTTTCGGAGGCAAACTCGTTTCATTCAATTTATCCCACCCATCGGTATATTCGTAAGAGTATATACCCTTACGTGTAACAAGTCTTATATCTGCAGCAGAAAACACTTTGGTCTTTTCCTGAAAATTCCTGAAGTCGTCGGTTATGAGGCTGAATGAAAGTGTTGCGAGACTTGATGCCATAAATCGATATGTATCGATAAACCTTATAGTGAATTTACTACTTACGTATTTAGAAAACGATATAAACTTCTCTTCGCTGTTAGGTGTTACCGATATTGTATTTGAATCATATCCAAGTTCTCGAACGATAAAGTGACAACCATAGTTACTGAGATTGTGAAGAAAGCAAGGTATAAAATTTGGGGATTGAAGTTTTAGGTTACAGGTATTACAGAGAGTTTGACAAAACCGAGCAGAAAGGTGGTTGCGGTCGGATACTTTTGGATTTTGTACAGAAAACCCGACCTTTCACAAATTACAAGTGGTTGATGAACTATGTGTTCGTCATTCTTCATCGGTCATATTTATCGGTAAGTTAGTCTTAAGTAATTGTTCAACTTATTGCGATATTTCTACTACAGTCTTAACAAAGTATTACGCGACAACATCAGATATCTCAGATCCGAGAAAAATAACAGGTGATAGCAGTATATTAAACTTTTTAAGGAGTTCCACAGGGATGTCATCTGAGGCTTTAACCAAGAAGCCATAATACATTGGGTGATGAGATTGAAAAGCAATTGTACTTTGACTGTAGATTCCGACGTTTTTAACAATAAGCTTCAAAATCCGTGTATATAACAAATGGATGCCGTTGAGTTTTATTCCATGAATTAAACTCGAGCCTAGTACCATCATTTGGCATGACAGGAAGTATGACTTTATATGTACTACTGTCTACGCAAGTGGAAATTCGAAAACATTGGACCGTCGTGGCCGAACTCGCGATAGTACAATAATTGCCCTATTAATATATTTTTATCAAAGTACGATACTACGACCCACGGCGATGTTCTGTCCCGTTCGGGCACGCGCGGACATAAGTCGAAATTTTGTCGTGCCATAAATTTTTCTTGTTTGTATTTACAATATAATTGTTAAAAGCGATCAATTATGTGAAATTATTTAATTACTCCATCCAGTCCCACAATATTAAGATTAACTGTACAAAACGAATTTCGATATCAAACATTTTGGTAGCATAGCGTGGTTCGTCGATTTACGGCTGTTATTTAGTGCCATTGGTTTGGCGTAAGTCATGTAACAAATTATTTTTCATTAATATTTCAATCTTATATATTTAAACGATTAAATATTAATCATTTTGAGTGTTTTTTCACTTTGTTATTTTGTAATATTATTTACTTCGAGTTACTAATATTATTCTATATGCGGCATTGTGTCATATAATTAATACGAACGTGGATTATCTTATTGTAATGTGCGATAAATTTTAGCACAGCATATTTGTCGCGAATCTAGCTTGAAACCGTTTAATTAAATTTTTGATATCAATTATATTTGAATTGTATTATTACGTTTAAATTGTAAGTTCATTGAATATAAAAATGATTATGTTCAATTGCCCCAAGAGATATATTCGGATCGCGGTACCAATTTTGTAGGTGCAGTAAAAAACATCGACTGCTAATAACTGATTCAAGGATTCAAGACCAAATCACTACTCATACGCCTTGTCCCTGGCATTTTAATCCACCCAGAGCTCCACATTTTGGAGGGCTTTGGGAAGCCACCGTTTGCTCCATGAAATCTTTGTTGGTGTGTGTTATGAGTAACAATAACCGACATTTAAGGAATTCACTACGGTTCTGTGTCCTATCGAAACTATTTTAAATTCCCGACCCTTAACACCAATGTCAATCTCTCCCTTGGGTGTGGACTATCTGAAACCATGGATACTTTCTTATCGGCAAACCGTTACTTGCTGTACCCGAACATCTAGTCTCCAGACGCGTACCAAGTGGTCTAAAGATCAATCCGATCTTAAAATAGGCGATGTGGTGATTGTTAAAAGACAATCTGGCACTCTCTTTGAAATGGCACTAGGGACAAGTGACCAAGTTTATCCCTGGAAACGACGGTGACGTTAGGGTAGCGCATATTTTCACCCAGTTAGGAGAAATTTCTCGTCCAGTGGTGAAGTTAGTATTGTTACCGTAAGATTGTGATCGGGCAGGGGCGTAAAACAATATAACGCGCGCCCGGACACAACTTAACAAATGTTGCGTGTTATTTAACAACAATATAAATGTAAATCACGGTAATAATAAATAAAGCAGATGGCTTGCCGAAACCTAAACTAAATATATTTAACAAATTTTAATTTATTTAAAAACACATTACAAACTATTATCGGCCTTAGAGCCAAAATAAAAAAGTATTAGCTATTAGAGCTAATGAGATTTTAACAATAATTATTCGAAAAATATTATGTGACGACGTCGAAACTTTTCGCACAACCCAAAAACAAACATACGTGACGCGACGGTGGTTCTACGACAACAAATCGATTACAAAATAACCCTTTACAATATATTAAAGGCGATTAGCGCAAATGATAAAAATCTATAACAATTAAATGTATCAAAAGTAACAATATATGTCGCGCGGTTACGACGACGGCATGCGCTCAGAAATACGGTCTGCGGTGGATGGTCGGATATACGTCTCCACTCGACGACGGCACTCGATGAAGAACCGATTAGATCGTACGAGAAAACGAGTCCATATAAATACGGGTTTTGTTCTTTTACGTAATTATAATCAAAATAATCGCATTATTGCCGCATACGGCTTCACCTAATCGGCCGTCACGACAGCGGCACAACAATCGCCAAAAAGAGTTTAAATGGCCTCACCAGATTGAGATAATAATTATAATTTTTTATGATCATTCGTATTTTGCATTGTGTAACTTTAGTTTCAGTTTTAATTAACATAATTTATATATAAAATTATCATATCAATGCACATTATTAAATTATGTATATGTAGCGCACTCTATACTAGGTTTATTATTTGTTAATAATGGTAATATATATTATGAATTTGTTTATTATAATGGTTATTTTTCATTTTGTATACTTTATATTCATTATACATATTGTTATATAGCATTTGAATATGTCATATCTACTAAATATTACTTATATCATTTATTTATATTTATATTATTTTTTATTTGTATATTATTCTATCATTTGTTTGTATTATTAATTAAAATCAATTTTTTTTTGTAAAAAATAAGGTGGGCAAGTATTTGTCTTGATTAAAAATATATAAATTCAATGCATCTGCTAAATTTTCAGGGACTTGTCAAATTTGTCTTGTTATATTTATTGTCAATATGTTAAGATGCTGGTCATCTCAACGGGGGAGAATGTCTACTCGAGTGGAAATTTGTAAACTTTGAACCGCCATGCCCGAATTTGCGATAATACAATAATTGCCTTATCATAATCAAAGTAGGATACTACAACCCACAGCGACGTTCTGTTCCGTTCGGGCACGTGCGGACACAAGTCGAAATATTGTCGTGCCATATATTTTTCCTTGTTTGTATTTATAGTATAATTGTTAAAAGCGATCAATTGTGTGAAATTATTTAATTACCCCATCCAGTCGCACATAATGAAAATTAACTGTAAAAAAAGGTAATTTCAATATCAAATAACTACATATATTTTTATGATTTTTAAGTGCCATTTGACCACCCAATTAATTTTTTTTCTGATTATCAAAACTAGTAAAACATATTTTCCATATAAATTCTTAATACTAAATAGCTCAGTATGATTGCTAGAGTTTAACAACAGTGGCAAACAAAAAAGAGCTCGTTTGAACTTGGTTGCAAATTACACAAGATTCGATAAAATTAATGGGTCATTTAATAATTATATAAGACGTTACTATAAAAAAAAATTTGATAATATTACACATCATTAGACATTTGTATACATGAATACTTTATTTCTTTTCTGAATTCATATATAGACACACGCACATTTATATATTTAATTAATAAACTAGAGTTTAGTAAGTATACGATTTAAAAATACCACACTTCTCGACACTTATAGAAATCTTGATTGCTAATGACTAAATATTATGTAGCTGTGTTAATAAATTAGTATTATAATTATTATTATTAATATTATTATTGTTATTATTATTATTTATTATTATTATTATTATTATTATTATTATTATTATTATTATTATTATAATTATAAATATTACTATTATTATTATTGGTTTTATTATTTCTATTCTGTTCAACTTATATTTTCTTTTACAGTTCATTCACATCTATGCCATCAATTCAACTTCGTATATACAATATACATATTATTTATAAAAATAATTCAAAATATATTTTCTTACAATGTGCAATATCCACAGCGCACTAAGTCTGCTATTTTTCAATAGTAGATTATGTAAACCAAAAAACTAGCGAATGTATAAATGTAAATACATTCCGTTAAATGAAATCACCAGCATATATGAAGTAAAATAAAAGTGTAGACGCGTTTATATAACAGATTCGCGGGCGCTATGTGTATGCAATTTTAATTCTCCTGTGTGTTAGTCGTTCGAACGCGTATACCGAAAGTGCGTCGAGTATAATATTATGTGAAATTGTTTTTGCATTTGATTTTTTTTCTACCAGCGTACGCTTTGTGAAATCGTGTACAAAACGAAGGTGACACTATAGAAATTTCAAAAGTTATCCATTTATTTAAAGTATGAATATATATACGTCAATAAAACAAATATAGAAATTTCATATTTAATATGAACGATTAATTGAGTTCAATGTGTTTCACAGGTAGCACAGTTAGGTCTATCGCTGGTCGATGTGTACTTATTACTCGAGCGATTTACAAAAAAGGATCATAAAAAATAAAAAACATATATATTTTTAAACCCGCTTGAATATATAATAATATATAATTTGTATAATATGTGTATGTTTTATATGAAATGAACGATGAATCCTCTCTGTTAAAATATTTAGTATTTCTGTAAATATTTAGTATTAAAATTAATTTTTTATTAGCCGGTTGATGTGAACGATGGACCGTCAATATTCGATTTATATCATGGATCACCTCCACCATCACCGAGACAATATCATAAAGGAGACTATCCGGTTCATTGTAAAGCAGCACGTGAATTATTCAAAGAGTTTAAATAAAACATGTACAAAATATTATATTTATTTTATATGGATAGAAATAATAACACATTAATATTTATTAAACAAAAAAAAAATGTTTTATTTTATATCATAATGTACAATAATTATTTACAAAGTTCTAACTTCAACGTTAAAAGGGTTGTAAGTTATAATTTGATCGTGTATGATTAAACAATATGCAGAAGTGGATTCTGGAAACATTTCGTCAGCCTCGAATTCAATCCTTAGGTCTATGGTCGACGTCTTGATGTTGTCGTTCTGTCTGCTCATATCGATAACTATAATCGGTGCGTAATTTTTGAAATTGGTTCTGTTCAATAAAGAAGTAACATTATCGTTACCATAATATGATTTCTGAAACTCTGCATAAGCTCTGTATAATGTAGCTATTTTATTCTTCGTGAAATCACATTGAAGATCTTCGTAGGGAAACACATCGGAACTTAAATAAACCTTCAAGTTTTTGATTTTACAATGATCGAAATGTGACATGGGGTTTATAGTACTATTTTTTCTATTAGTCTGAAATCCTATTATGACATATCGTGGTTTTTCTAATTTATTCGATGTTTTTACTTTCCATGAGTGCGTAGTATTTTGTGGTAAAACCGGGTATTCACATAGTTCCCATGTTCTAAACGCACACGTAACAGGTATATGACTGTTTATTACTTTTAAAAGTGTAATTTTTTCTCTATCGTTGACTTTAACCATAGGCATTCTCCAAAATATTTTAGAAATATTTACTTTAACGCCTTTTAGTTTTGCAACATCTTTCTCAACAGTATTATCGGTTTTAATAATTTAATAGCATTTATGTCTAAAGACGATCTGTTCATGGTAAGTTGTTGATTACAATTTATTAAAATACGTTTATAATCCTCACAAAATCCGAATACGTCTTTAAGGTTAATACATCCATTGAACTTGTTTGATTCTATAAAATCTTGATTTATATTTTCAAAATCATTACTCCAAGCAGAATTACAACGTGCGATAATATCCGTATTATTGTATGAACAATAACCTTTTAATGTTGAAGTTATACCGGGATTTATAACTTTTTGAATTTGAACACCATTTATTTCATACTTCATTTCGGAAAAAAGATATGTTAAACCGTTGTTTATGAAACGAACATATTCGACCAAACCTGCAGGTTTGTCAATCGTTCCTTCGATATAGATATAACTTTCACATGGAAGACTATACGATTCGGCGTTATGTAATGCGATACATATTTCGTCGTTGTTGGACAATGCTGATGTTGAATACGGTTAAAATGAATGATATTCGATCCGAGTTATCCGACATTCATCCACATAACCCCCCGTTACGTTTAAATAACTGTCGTCCATTATTATAGAGCTTTTATTGAACGGAGAAAATTTAAATTGTTTTTAGTTAATGTCTTAGTGATTGGGTTTTGTTCCCCTTTGTTGACACTTCTTGTCGTATTGATGCTTTTTACGTTACTGATAGGTTTCTCATACTCGACTCTTTTTATATTATAAAATTGTAGACCCATCGCTAATATGATCTTGAATTAATAACCGTATCGAAACAGGTTCTCCTCGCAGATCGATTAACTGACCGTTTTGATCTTTTAAAGCTAAACTAATTTGATTAATTGTTGTGCAATTAAGAGAGTACGATACCAAATGTTTTGGGATTTCTATAATTTTATAGCCGGGTGGAACGTTTGGATAAAACTCGTGTAATATATGACACTCTCTCCCGTTGTTGAATGAGCCCGCAACCAAGTTTGATTCAATATATATACAGTTTATCTTGGTGTTTGCGACATTTATTCCCGCAGGTCGAATTTCACCAATGACTTCGATTGATGTCGCACGTTAGCCTCATATTTTTTGTTTGCTGTAAAGCCTAGCAATGGACCTATACTATTATCCATAAAGAAATCGACAATACCACTACATTTCATTTCGCATTTTAACGTATTGTTGTTTGCTTTCAACTCAAACGTAGTCTCGGTATCCAATAATATTTGTTTGATTACCGTTTCCAATTCACTTAACTCATACGAGCCTGTAGGTATTGTATACACATCTTTTACGATATTTTTTGTCGATTTTATATGCACGATTCCTATTTGATTACATTTATCGTTTATATTAGGAATATAATTATTTGTCTGTAAACTTAAAAGACATATTTTCGCATCTTTACTGACTTCTATAGGTGGAAAATAATCACAGGACAAATTCGAGGAATTTCCATTTAATGTTATCGTGTACATGATAAAAATTTCAAACACAAATGTCCGCAGTTTATCGTATTATATTTCTGATGTCTTTCGTAATTATATTTAATGTCACATCCTTTAAAATATTTTTGTAGTTCTAATGGCGGTGGCAAGTTTCCAAAACTGTCGTAATATTCCACTTGATATCCGATTTTTTATACGCTACCCAATGTGTTCCCGTGCTATCTTCAAAATCCAAGTTAACTACAGCCGATTCTTTATGTTTAGGATGGATAGGTAACCTATCTCTTGAGAATACACCGACGAAATGAGGTATTTTCAGCATACGTGCATACTTTATAACTTCATAATCGTATAACGCTCTATTGGGTAGCGTAGAAATTAGTTTTTTGATATGATTGTTTTTTTTTTGGTTTTTTGGTTATCTTTACCATTTCATCTCTTTTATACGGTGTCAAATATAATCCATTACCTTTTTCAATTTTATACGACTCACCTTTATACGGTGCAAGGTATAAACCTTTACCCATATGAATAGAAGCGTTTCTATTAGATTTCATATCGTTGACGGTTTTGACTACGTTAGCAATACCACCCGTAAGTGCACCTAGTGCAGACAGACCTGCGAATATAGGTATTAATGGTAACACTCCACCCTTTTTAGGTATTGGTATAATTCTGGGGGTTTTTGTTTTTTTATTTTTACATAACGATTTTCTCGCTGCCGCAACACATATTTTAGTCAATTTTGTTAGGTTTCTTTCACCGATTTTATTTTTTATTGCTTTTTTAGCGGCATTGACCGCGCATTTAAATCCACACCCAGCACCCATCTTACGTTTAGCTTTCATAGCTGTAGTTACCAACCAAGAGGCGGCTTTTTCTTTCAAACCCGAATTCTTCGATTTGAATACTTCCCAAGCCCGGTTTTCTAAAATTTCATCTGCTTTATGCCTATCGATTAATGAATTACTATTTTCATAAGCTATATCGTGTTCTCTAGCTAATTCGTTCAAATTATTAATTCCACGTTCACCGCGTGCCAGCCTTTCACTTAATTTAGTACCCGGACCACAAAATCTATAATAAAAAAAAAAAATATTTATATTCTTATAATAAACTTTAGATTTATATTCACATACTTATAGCCTGGTGAATGTAGTTCTACTGGCAAATGGTTTATAAGAGAGTTTACAACTCCCGAGCCTTTATTCGTGTTATTCTTTCGAACGCGGGACATCGTGTGATGTATTCCACGAGTCAACGTTGCTACCAATGACGTGTCCTTGGACCAACGTTAACATCAGAGATACGGCTTCGTGCTCCGGCGTAGTATGTCAGTAAGGGAAAAAGTCGTAGCAAATGGAAACAAATAGTTTTTACATATAAAGTGGTTTATTAAAGACTAAGAATAACTAATTAAAAATACAAGATCTGGTGCTAAAACTACCAGAGTAGGATCTCTCACAAATTGTAAGAGGAGTCGTGTAATATGTGTGCTCGTACTTAGACCGAACGACCGACTGAATCGTAGCCCACCACGGTGGTGGTTCGTCCAGCGAGTGCGATGTTGGAATCCGCTGACCGAGCGGATTCCTTATGCTCTGTTGTCACGTAGGACTGTTCATTGGAATTACATATTACACGACTAACATAATATAATAAAGAAAATTAATGTTACGTAATATCGCGTGTACAACACGTGTGATACATTTCATAACAGTACGACTGTATTTATATTAAAATGCGCTTTATCGAGCAAGAAAAAAAAATCTCAATTTATAATATTGATACGTCAGATACTGTAAAATCAAGACATGGACCTCTGTTCCCAAACACTGTACGCTCACTAATATTGGGCAGTTCTGGTTGTGGAAAAACAAATTTAATATATTTTCTACTCGTTAACGAGAACGGGTTACGATTCGAAAACGTTTACATATATGCCAAGACGCTGGAACAACCGAAATATAAATTATTGAAAAGAATTATCGATGATATTGACGGCGTTAATATATTTACATTTTTTGAAAACGATAAAGTTATTCCCCCAAAAAAGTAATGCCTAATTCTGTGTTTGTGATGGATGACGTAATCGGTGAACACCAAGGTGTCATTAGAGAATATTTTTCACGTGGACGACACAATAAAGATATATTTTATTTGGCTCAAAGTTATTCGAAAGTACCCAATCAGTTAATACGTAATAATGCGAATTTAATTGTATTATATAAACAAGACGAGAGAAATTTAAAACATGTGTATAACGAACACTGTTCCGGTGATATGAGTTTTATTGAATTTAAAAATTTTTGTATAACATGTTGGAATCGGGATCGGTTTTCGTTTGTCGTTATTTGCAAAGACAGTGAGCGTGATAACGGTCGTTATCGACTTGGTTTTGACACTTTTGTTGTTATATAAGATGTTGTTTCACAAATTGGATCGCATTTAACACGTAATCATGGACGAAGAAAGTATATTAAACGAGTTAGTTAAAGCAAAAGATTGTATTAGACGAAAATTGAAAGCGTTAAAAACTGGTGAAACTAATGTTCAACAATTAATATCACAAACGTTTAAACCAATAATCGATCCACTAAACAAAATATCAAATATAACGCATTCCTCATTTATGTCACCATCATCAATGCAGAACGTAGACAAAAAAAATACTGAGGCATTAGAACCTATTGAAAATTTTACTGACGAAGAAAACATAAACAAAGATAAACATCATCAAAGAATAATCAACTGGTGATTTAGATAAAATTTACGGTCCAAAATTAAATAACTCCAATGGAGTTATAACTTTAGGTAATAAAAAAATTAATTTCTTTCAAAACACATTAATTATCGGAGACATCACTTACCCGTTAACACCCGGACTCGTTCGTTTGTTATTTTATAAACATCCAGTAGCATACACCGAAAATGACTTGGAAACATATAAACAGTTACTTGTTCAAACCTCTGCACATTTGACTCTAGACGGAACAAAAATTAAAAAAGGCGGGGATAAATACACAGAAATCGTTGTAAAATTGTTCTCGGCCTCAGGGAGTGGGCTTTCCATGAAACTCCAAAGACATAATTTAGTATATTGGGATGATCCAAACAAGCTAGTTGATAGATTACGACTTTTATTGTCATCACAAGCTGCGGGTAATACTGGTGTATCCAACGAAATTTTATCGATTTTCGAAGAACTACTGGAAGTGGGCTTAATAAAACGAATACCAAATGTCTAAACGCGAAATCGCGTTTGAACTGCATAAACCGTTGAGAAAAAATTATATAAGAAGAAAAGTCAATGTGTATGGAAAAAACGATTTATGGCAAGCCGACTTGGTTGAAATGATACCGTATTCAAAACAAAATAAAGGGTTCAAGTACATACTATGTGTAATCGATTGTTTTAAAAAATTCGCGTGGACTATACCACTTAAATCAAAAACAGGAACAGAAGTCGCCAATGCAATATCGAAATTACAACTCGACAATGGTAAAGAATTTTACAATTCGACTTTTGACAAGTTAATGATGAAATATAACATTAAAAAATATTCGACTTATAGTACTATGAAAGCGTGTATTGTCGAACGATTTAATCGCACATTTAAATCATTAATGTTTAGAGAGTTTACGGCTAGAGGTTCGCATAATTGGATATCTATATTACCAATTTTAACAGATAAGTACAATAATTCAAAACATAGTACCTTCGGAATGTCACCTATACAAGCCGATAAAAACCCGTCATTGGTTGTACTGAAACAGCGTAATATTGTAAATAAAAAAATTAAATTTAAAATAAATGATAAAGTCCGCATAAGTACACAGAAAGGTGTATTTACAAAAGGCTATTCACCCAACTGGTCTTCAGAAATATTTAAAGTCACAAAAATAAATAAAACATTGCCCACTACTTATCAATTAGAAGATTATACCGGTAAACCTGTGGCGGGGTGTTTTTATTATGAAGAATTATCTAAAATATATTATCCCAACGATTATCTAGTCGAAAAAATAATACGTAAAAACGGTGACAAAATATTCGTAAAGTGGCTAGGTTTCGATAAATCCCATTACAGTTGGATAAAAGCTAATGATCTTAAATTATAATTGTAGTATTGTATACGAAGCCTTACGTCATGGACGTATTCAACAACTCGATCAGCGAACGTGGAAATAAAACAATTTATCAAATTCAAGAATCTCACAGAATACTTAAATCTCATGTAATGATGAATAATCAAATATTAGATGTACAGAAAAATTTTATTATTAACCTCGAAGAAAAAATACATAAGTTAGAGACTGTGTATACAGATATCGAAACATTGAAAAAATATTATTACTCTTCAAACAAAAACCAATAGTATTGAGAATAATATTGAACTAAATAATAAATCTTTTTCTGCTCTTGAAAAAGATGTGATAAGTGTACGAGGTGCTTTAATTGATATTAAAAAAAAAATGTAAAAATATTAAGCAATAAACATGCTGATATTAAGTATTGATATTTAAAAAAATATTATGTCAGTAGTAGACTGACTATACTTAGAGAAAGACGTGCGTAACAATGTCTTCGGCTATATTAGATATTCATTGCGTTCTAGGAACAAACTCAAAGTACCTTATTAAAGAAATGTCAGTTATCGATACTGATACTTGGTCGGCACAGCATTGGATTTTCAAACATCGTAACAACACACAAGACGCAAAGAGTCAAAGGACAAATAAATGGCTTGAACAGAATTACCATGACCTATCAATGGAGTACGGTGATGTCGAGTATGAAGAAATCGATAGAATATTAAACTCGTTGAACTTTGAACAAATTTACGTTAAAGGAGAACAAAAACAGAAAATAATCAACAATTTTTTCCCATATACAACTGTTATTAACATTGAAGAACTCGGGTGTCCACGACTGGATCAACTCTGCGTTGAAGATAAATTACCATGCTGTATTTTTCATATGAATTTGAACCCGAAACATTGTACATTTTACAAAGTTTTCGCATTAAGAAAATGGTTTGTAAATAATATTTAAAACAAATATATATATTTTTTTTGTAACTGAATGTATTTTAATTATTTTTATATCCACATATATAATCATACAAATGAAGTATTACATTATGAATTATATTTAAAAAAATGTGTGTGTGTGTGTGTGTAAACATATCAATTATAATAATGGTTATAACTTACAATAGTGTAGATCAATAAATGTAATTACGGTAATACAGTATGTATATATTAAAAAATATATTTTATAAGTCACGATTATTTAACTGCCTCGGTTTTCAGTAGCTCTGCTTCCAACGATTCCACTTCACTTTAATGCATAAAACAATTTTAACATTAGTTAAATATCTTATAATAAACATTTTTTTAATTTAAACTTACTCAATTTTATAATGACCATAAGCTAATGTATGAATTTGATCTTCCAAAACGAATCGCTTGTCATCTGTACGATTCAGAGCTAATTTCGTTAATGATACAGTCTTTATATTGTGATGAAAGGATCTAAATAAAGTCATATCCCTGTACGCTGAGTAGGTTAAGTTAGACTCATTTATCCTGAGACCTTGGAAAAGACAGCGTTTATGATCTTCCAGTGTTAGTTTATTTTTCCCTTTTTCTCTAGATACCTCCTTCGCTTTAATAATTTCTTCACCACTCAGATTAAATCCATACGATTTAGCTCGCAAAGCAACTTGCTCCCATATAGATTTACCACCAGTCTCATCCGTAAAAGTTCCAGGCACCTTTTTTCTCTCTGTTCGAAAACAAGGATGAGTATACGGGAAATTAGATGTGTCTAGTTGTTCAAGTAAACCTGGTTTCCTTAGAATATCATCGTAAAAATCTTTTGTTTGTATTGAATACATCAATGAATCTAAAAAAGAAAAAAAATTATGTATATATATATTAATATAATGTATTTACATGTATATTTACCAGTATCCATGTATAAGAGTTAAATTTTATCATTATAATACTTCTTCATCACACGGCTCTACGATTTTCTATATTATCAGGTAATTTTATATAGAAGGAACCTCCAATAGGTTTGAATTTATTTACATTTAATAAAATCCCGTCAATTGACAATAATGTATAGCCGCTTCCTTTCCCCGTATATTCCTCCTCTTCCGATAAAAGTTTTTGAAATTGTTCCTTTAGTATTAAATGAATATCACTTTCTTGATAGAGTTCCTGTGCATTTGTTTTAAATGCTCGGTTTTCCTCAATGTTATTATTAGGAATACCGTAAGTGGCCTCTAGCTTTAATCCGAATTTTATAGGACCTTCGGAAACTAATTTTGATAGTAAATTTAATATATCGGTCTCTGAATTTTTTAAAAATATATTATAGTCGATAATTTCATAATTTGTATTTTTTTTTAAATAATTTTTGCAGTAACCTCCGAAAGCCGATTGTACCAGTGAAAACTGAGATGTATTTACCGTTTCCATACGTGATCGCTTGGTTCCTAAAGTCGATGGTTTACTGTTTCTCGAAATATTTGAAGTACTTTTTAATTTGTAGAGCAGCTCATCGTCAGAATCAAAATCATAAGCCCAATTGGTTCCTCTTTTATCTCGTTTGTTTTTTATATGATTATCCATAGCATTTGGGAGTATATACATATCTATACATAAAAAATTTTTATAAACACATATGCTGAAGAATAACAAAACATTTTTTTATTTACATACTTTGTTTCGAAGACCCGGCCGCTATGTTAGGGACAAAAATTGATGGAGCAATTTCAATTACACCATTAACACCTAATAATAATATAATTATTATTATTATCATTATTATTATTATTATACAACAATAATAATAAAGTATATTAACCTTCATTTTTCTCAAACTGATCCATTATTCTCATACACAACTTGTCGTCTGATTTTTTCAATAGTCTTCCGTCATTTTTACGAACTGCTAGGTTATACTCATATGTTCCGCGAATAAATTCTACAAAAAATTTTTTTTATTTGTACTAATTAATAAAATATAAATGATTACTTACTATGAACAATTTTAACGTGAAGAATAACATCATGTATTCTCGTGAAAATTGAAGTACAAACACCACATTAATACTGTTTTTTTCCATGTACGGTTAATGCATGGCGTGCCATGTTATCCTTACGCGTAAAAGACTTAACACAATCATTACAATTGAATATTTTTATTTTTAAAAAACTCACATACACCACACAAGAGCGATTACAAAAAACAAAATTCACAAGTGTTTACTGAATACGGAAAGAGTGTGCAGTATAATAACTGAAATACATATAACGATCGAGCGGTAAATAAATCGTTGATGGGGTCCATCATAATATACAGCATAAAGCAGAATAAAAAAAAAAAAATCATTGTCAGCTATAAGTTAAACATTTTTAAACTTAAAAAAAAAAATACATATTCGTTTTATATTACTAAAGATTTAAAATTATCATAATGGTAATCAAACAAATATTAACAGATATAAAGGTTAGGTAAGTGGTTATGTACAAAAAAACAATAAGTTAAAATGCGAAATGAAAATGTAAAGAATGTTTAAACATTAAATAAAAAAAACATCGTCAGCTATAATTGAAATAAGTAAAAAGTCAAAAAAAAAAGTTCATCGTCAGCAATAAGTTAAAAATTTAAAAACTTGAAAAAAAAAATAATATAATATAATATAGGTATAGTGATAGGCGTGGGGCGGTAGAGGGGGGGCAATGTGTGAGTGCGGGGGTTAAGAGGTCATCACAAATGCGGATGGAGGTGCGGAGAGAATTGGGGAGGAATTTCAATGCGGAGGAAATCACATAAAAAAATAAAGGGGCGGAAGAGGGGGGGCAATGTGTGAGTGCAGGGGTTGGGGGGTCATCACAAATGCGGAGGGAAGTGCGGAGAGAATTGCGGAGGAATTACAAATGCGGAGGGAAATGCGGAGGAATTACAAATGCGGAGGAATTTACGAATGCGGAGGAATTTCAATGCGGAGGTTTTTGTATACTCCTTTTTATACTACTCAATGATAATAATAACAATAACAAAAACACATGATAATAAACAATAATAATACCAAACATTGATAATATCAAACTCACTGATACCGCACATTAAAGGTTACCGTTAACCGCAGGAGTAGTGTTGTCTCTTATGACCAAAACCTCATTTAACGAAACCGATTCCGTTGACGATCTATGGCTGCCCACGTTTCTAGCCTATGATGATTCATGACTTTCGTACGTCCATCCGTATAGTGAACCATTGCCACGAAGTCTTCGTTAAAATATTTGAACGTTAACAAACGCGAACGCTAATGCGAGTCGCCGTACCAAAGAATTACAATTGACAAAGACCGATAACCGAATTTTATTTAACGTCGACGAACTGTTACATACACACAGGGCCGGATCTTAACTTTTTAACACCCGGGGAAAATGAAAAACTTAAGCCCATTTCAAGAGATGACCAAAATTAATATTTTTTTTACGAAAAATCAAGCACACTCACACAGTAGTGTGAGTACCAACCATTTGTAAAGCCATTCACTATATACTAGACCAATAAATAATTTACCACAAATTATTTAAACGATTTTAACTTAAGTATAAAAAATTTTTAAATTTTAAGCTAATCAAGTAATATTTTTAGAAGCACTTCTTATAGGTGTCTTTAAAACTAAAATCTGTGGTCAATTTTTTAAAGTTTTGTACCAAAATTATATTGGTAATTATAACAATTATGAAATATTCATTGACAAATCTAAATTATCTATTGCTTACTTTTATATAAAAATCTTTTTGTAAATGAACAATATTTATACATTATAGTACATCATAGTATCTAGATACGGAAAAAATACAATGAAACAAAAATATAACTAAGCATTGAAATTGTAATATTGTAACGTTTCAGAGCAAGTTGTGTATACCTAGAAACTATTAATTGTGGATGGAGACGGTATTTTCAATATAAATACGTGTCGGGTGTTCTCATGGGAGGGGTATGTTTTCGATGTCCGATTCCCGACTATCGTCGCCACCTCTCCGCCGTCACAGCATAAATAATTAGAAACATTCGATAAGAACCGAATAAAAATCATCATTTTAATTACGGGCTGGTTACGTAATCGTTCGTGAGTTATATATAATTTTTCTATTACCTCGGCCCACTCTCTCACCGGTCGCCAACGTGTAGATTCCGTCTTCTCCCGTATTTTTCGTTATTTTTGTCGTGATAATTTATTTTTCCATAATGGTCAAATACTCCAATATGGAGTAGATCCAGGGAATCGTCCCCGTGGTGGAGGTCCGTCCACGGAGGGAGAGACGGTCGTGGTCCTAGGTACTCTAGGATCATGAGGTGAGTAGAGTAAGATGTATATATATGTTCTTTGTGGTACTTGGCCGGCACATTACGATCGTTATTATTATGTATTTTTAATTATTATTTTTTTACAAAAAAAAAGAATACAATACACAAAATTTGTAATTGTCTTTCCGACGTCTACGACCGGCCGGAAAGCCCCTCGCGAGGTTAGTTATAGTAGATCACGTTTGTGATTTTTTTTTTACTATCGTTAATCGTTCGTGAGTTATATTTGAATTCTTATTGTTGTTTTGAATTATTGGTGTTATTTTATTATCATATTTTTTTGGGGAAGGTTTTTAATGCAGGACCATATGTCTATGCTTTTCCTTCTATTTAATTAAAGCCTTTCATTTTCGTATTAATAAATTACATTAATCGTTCAAACATATAATTTCATTGTTCTTTTTTTCCTTTTATTTCCTATTTCCGTGATTTTGTTTAAATCCATGTACTCCGGTCTCCCAGATCTCGGTACATGGTTGGCGACCCTTCCAAAACACAAAAACTATTGGAGGGTAGTCACTCGGCGCTCGATCGCGAGAAGTCGTGACGAACGAGACGTCGCAATATTATAACTTATGGATTAATATATATATATATGTACAAAAATATCTTAACTTTACATTTTCAAAATTTACAAAATGCTAAATTTAATATTCAAAACTTTATTTTTCTGGCTTTAATCGCAGAAAAATTATCAATAACTGAATCAAAATCAACTGTCTTGGTGATCTATTTTTCTATTGACAGAAGTGACAAGTTAGTGAGTCTGCTTTGATTCATTGTGGATCGTAAATATGTTTTGATTAATTTGAGTTTACTGAAACTACGTTCACATGATGCGGTAGTACAGGGCAATGTTAGATACAAACGAATAGCAGTACAAATATTTGGGATTATGTCAGTCATCGATTACTCATATATTAACTCCAAAATATTTAAAGGAGTTTGACTTCTAAGGTCTGGTAACATATCTAATACAAGATTTTTAAAGTTAATTATTTCTGAAGTAAAGTCTGATGGTTTTAAATCGTTATCATATTTTATGGCTAGATCAGCAGCAGCTTTAATTAAATCCTTTGAATCCCTTTCAACCATGTCAGATCCATTTAAAAATCCAAATTCAGAAGATACTTGATTTAGTGTTTCAAATCTCCAGCTCATATCCATAATCAAAACATCACAAACATTTTTTAAATTAATAATTTAAGTTTTTTTTAAGTCAAATTCCAGTCGTCTGTAGATTCTTCAAGATCCAATAGTTTTACTCGTTTTTGTCTTTTTTGAGGAAAATCAGTTGCAATATCCATTTTTATAGATAATTCTTCAGCACTTTGAAATAATATTTCAGGCTGTTATGTCGTAAATCGGTGATTTCATTAATTAATTCTTTAATTAGGTTTGCAGCATTATTTATTGCTAATGATTTCGACTGTAGACGAACATTAACGTCTGGAGACTTGAAATTTTGTACAGAGGTTCTTAAGCAATGTATGGGCGCACTAAGAAAGGATTTTTCAAAATTTGAAACCCTAAGGGGTAAAAGAGGTTTTTAAAAGTTTGTATACATTTTATATAGCTATATATCTTTTTTTCCCGACTGTTAATCCCTGTTTATCGGTGTTACTATAGAGCTAATAGTACGTGGAATTCACAATTTAATAATAACGGGCAACGCCGTGTCGGGTCAGCTAGTATATATTTATATAATATATTCATATATATTATTGTGTGTATATAAAATAATGAATTTTAATAATATAAAATACAAAATTCAGTGACGTATTTACACCTTACATATTTATGATTTTATATTTTATATTTTAGATATATTTTCTTTATCATGCGACCGCATCATCGCACATAAGTATGAGACGCCACTGCTAAAAAATATTTTGTTGACTACATACAGCTTAATAAAACTAGTTAATTTTGATTTTACCAACCTAAGTACTAATGACGAGTACTGACCGCTTTTAACTCTTGTAATATAATTCTATGTATAAAATAAACTGATTTTATAAACTAATTTAACTTGTATTACTATATTTTTATGCTAAATTGTGATTGGCAGCGTTGAAATGTACTACGAAATTAAATCGCGGTCACACGATTCACGATACAATTATAATAAAATAAAATTCAACAATATTTTTAATTCCCACTTATATTAACAAATATTTTATTATTAGATCGGCAGTGGCAGTCACCGCGCGATAAGCTTCCTTTTATACAGCTGTTACTTGTGGCTACATATTATTACATTAATGTATGATAGGAACAATCCGGTTAACAGTCGCTGACGGGTTTTTTCACAGCGATAAGACCTATCTGTCCATTTTAAATCAATGTTAATATATATAATTATTTATTACGACTAAAAATAAAATAATTTTATTCGCATACCCATTATTGCAGATTTCTTTCACATGACTTTTGTTTCAAAATACATTTTCAGTTTTAAATTTTTAAATTTAAAACCTTAAAAATACGCACTCGAAAATTATACGCCCGGGGAGAAGATTTAAAATGGACAGATAGGTCTTATCGCTGTGGAAAAACCCGTCAGCGAATGTTAACCGGATTCTTCCTATCATACATTAATGTAATAATATGTAGCCACAAGGTACAGCTGTATAAAAGGAAGCTTATCGCGCGGTGACTGTCACTGCCGATCTAATAACAAAATATTTGTAACTCATCGTTACAATTTATATGAGATTTTTTACGATTTTTATCTTTTAAGTACATGTTTTATTTAAACTTATAAAATATGTACAACACAGAATTTTGAAAATGTTTAATGTAATCACACGAAAACGCAACGTCTTAAATACGTCGTCCAATTATTAAATATTATTTTATTGAATATGTTTTATTTAACACATATATGAATTTATTTTAGATGATGTCTAAAAGATTAATTATTAAATATTATCTTTAAATCTAAATTTTTTTTTCAGAGCTATTTAGTGTTATGCTTTCTTTGAAAATGTATTAAAATTTGAATATTCAATGTTTTTTATATTTTGCGATTCATATAAGTTATGTCTATGAAATACTACCATGTTTCAAATTTGCAAAAATACCAATAACTAGAAAAATTGTGAAAGAAAAGAAATGAAAAGAAATTAGTTGTGAAAAAGTTATGGCGGAGAGTTAGTCAAATAAGTATATAAAAAAGAAGTCATAAAAATAAAATTTCAATAAGAAATCGGAGTAAACCTTAGACAATAATAAATTTTAATTAATATCATCATAATGGGACGACGTATTAAATGACGTTGCGTTTTCGTGTGATTACATTAAACATTTTCAAAATTCTGTGTTGTACATATTTTATAAGTTTAAATAAAACATGTACTTAAAAGATAAAAATCGTAAAAAATCTCATATAAATTGTAACGATGAGTAACAAGACATCATCTACTATTAATTTGGTGGGGCGAGAGAAGTGCTGATTAAGGGTTTTTGGGGCGTGACCTACATAACCAGACGGTATGAAGGTGTGTGAATGGAACGACGAGTAATCTGTCGAACATCAGACAACGACGAGTAAGTGGTCGGTCACTAGACAACGACGAGTAAGATTCGAACATCAGACACCGTCCAATGGAGAGATCGCCAGAGGACCTCAAGTATCGCCTCGATTAAAGACCCTCAGCGTTTGGTAGGATTTAAAATACAATCATATTAATTTATTTGTGTCTTGATTTATTTACATAAAGTAAACCTAGTCCATAATAATAATTATCACACGCCGAAGACGAGTCCTCGAGACCTCGATAAAATAAACAAAACTCCCAGTACGGAAGAGTAGGGAGAGAGGACGTTACAACATTATACAAAGCACATTTGGCGAATGAAAACTGTTTAATTACAATAATGGATTTTATTGGAAGACAGAGAGGATTCATCGTTCATTTCATATAAGACATACACATATTATACAAATTATATATTATTATATATTCAAGCGGGTTTAAAATATATGTTTTTTATTTTTTATGATCCTTTTTTTAAATCGCTCGAGTAATAAGTACACATCGATAGACCTAACTGTGCTGCCCGTGAAACACATTGAACTCAATTATTCGTTCATATTAAATATGAAATTTCTATATTTTTTTTATTGTCGTATATATATTCATACTTTAAATAAATGGATAACTATTGAAATTTATATAATGTCACCTTCGTTTTGTACACGATTTCCCAAAGCGTACGCTGGTAGAAGAAAAATCAAATGCAAAAACAATTTCACATAATATTATACTCGACGCATTTTGGGTATACGGTTCGAACGACTAACACACAGGAGAACAAAAATTGCATACACAGAACGCCTGTGAATCTGTTATATAAATGCGTCTACACTTTTATTTTACCTTATAGATGCTAGTGATTTCATTTAACGGAATGTATTTACATTTGTACATTCGCTAGTTTTTTGGTTTTACATGTTCAATTATTGAAAAATAGCAGACTGTGTGTGTTCGGTACTTATAACGAGTCTTATGAATATTCGCATCTAAACCCCCACCACCAACACCGCCACCACGCGATAAGGGAATAGGCCGTCTACGCCCGTCCGCGCGAACCAGTGTGTTGCTGCCCGTCCGCCGTCGTGTGTATGCAGGGCTGGATCTAGAGGGGGGAAGTCGGGGATTTCTCCCCGGGCGTATAATTTTCGAGTGCGTATTTTTAAGGTTTTAAATTTAAAAATTTAAAACTGAAAATGTATTTTGAAACAAAAGTCATGTGAAAGAAATCTGCAATAATGGGTATGCGAATAAAATTATTTTATTTTTAGTCGTAATAAATAATTATATATATTGACATTGATTTAAAATGGACAGATAGGTCTTATCGCTGTGAAAAAACCCGTCAGCGACTGTTAACCGGATTGTTCCTATCATACATTAATGTAATAATATGTAGCCACAAGGTACAGCTGTATAAAAGGAAGCTTATCGCGCGGTGACTGCCACTGCCGATCTAATAATAAAATATTTGTTAATATAAGTGGGAATTAAAAATATTGTTGAATTTTATTTTATTATAATTGTATCGTGAATCGTGTGACCGCGTTTTAATTTCGTAGTACATTTCAACGCTGCCAATCACAATTTAACATAAAAATATAGTAATACAACTTAAATTAGTTTATAAAATCAGTTTATTTTATACATAGAATTATATTACAAGAGTTAAAAGCGGTCAGTACTCGTCATTAGTACTTAGGTTGGTAAAATCAAAATTAACTAGTTTTATTAAGCTGTATGTAGCCAACAAAATATTTTTTAGCAGTGGCGTCTCATACTTATGTGCGATGATGCGGTCGCATGATAAATAAAATATATCTAAAATATAAAATATAAAATCATAAATATGTAAGGTGTAAATACGTCACTGAATTTGGTATTTTATATTATTAAAATTCATTATTTTATGTACACACAATAATATATATGAATATATTATATAAATATATACTAGCTGACCCGACACGGCGTTGCCCGTTATTATTAAATTGTGAATTCCACGTACTATTAGCTCTATAGTAACACCGATAAACAGCGATTAACAGTCGGGAAAAAATACATATATAGCTATATAAAATGTATACAAACTTTTAAAAACCCTCCTTTTACCCCCTTAGGGTTCAAATTTTGAAAAATCCTTTCTTAGTGCGCCCATACATTGCTTAAAGAACCTCTGTACAAAATTTCAAGTCTCCAGACGTTAATGTTCGTCTACAGTCGAAATCATTAGCAATAAATAATGCTGCAAACCTAATTAAAGAATTAATTAATGAAATCACCGATTTACGACATAACAGCCTGAAATATTATTTCAAAGTGCTGAAGAATTATCTATAAAAATGGATATTGCAACTGATTTTCCTCAAAAAAGACAAAAACGAGTAAAACTATTGGATCTTGAAGAATCTACAGACGACTGGAATTTGACTTAAAAAAAACTTATATTATTAATTTAAAAAATGTTTGTGATGTTTTTATTATGGATATGAGCTGGAGATTTGAAACACTAAATCAAGTATCTTCTGAATTTGGATTTTTAAATGGATCTGACATGGTTGAAAGGGATTCAAAGGATTTAATTAAAGCTGCTGCTGATCTAGCCATAAAATATGATAACGATTTAAAACCATCAGACTTTACTTCAGAAATAATTAACTTTAAAAATCTTGTATTAGATATGTTACCAGACCTTAGAAATCAAACTCCTTTAAATATTTTGGAGTTAATATATGAGTAATCGATGACTGACATAATCCCAAATATTTGTACCGCTATTCGTTTGTATCTAACATTGCCCTGTACTACCGCATCATGTGAACGTAGTTTCAGTAAACTCAAATTAATCAAAACATATTTACGATCCACAATGAATCAAAGCAGACTCACTAACTTGTCACTTCTGTCAATAGAAAAATAGATCACCAAGACAGTTGATTTTGACTCAGTTATTGATAATTTTTCTGCGATCAAAGCCAGAAAAATAAAGTTTTGAATATTATATTTAGCATTTTGTAAATTTTGAAAATGTAAAGTTAAGATATTTTTGTACATATATATATATATATATATATATATATAAACCATAAGTTATAATATTGCGACGTCTCGTTCGTCACGACTTCTCGCGATCGAGCGCCGAGTGACTACCCTCCAATAGTTTTTGTGTTTTGGAAGGGTCGCCAACCATGTACCGAGATCTGGGAGACCGGAGTACATGGATTTAAACAAAATCGCGGAAATAGGAAATAAAAGGAAAAAAAGAACAATGAAATTATATGTTTGAACGATTAATGTAATTTATTAATACGAAAATGAAAGGCTTTAATTAAATGGAAGGAAAAGCATAGACATATGGTCCTGCATTAAAAACCTTCCCCAAAAAAATATGATAATAAAATAACACCAATAATTCAAAACAACAATAAGAATTCAAATATAACTCACGAACGATTAACGATAGTAAAAAAAAAATCACAAACGTGATCTACTATAACTAACCTCGCGAGGGGCTTTCCGGCCGGTCGTAGACGTCGGAAAGACAATTACAAATTTTGTGTATTGTATTCTTATCTCCTCTTCTTATACTCCATATTGGAGTATTTGACCATTATGGAAAAATAAATTATCACGACAAAAATAACGAAAAATACGAGAGAAGACGGAATCTACACGTTGGCGACCGGTGAGAGAGTGGGCCGAGGTAATAGAAAAATTATATATAACTCACGAACGATTACGTAACCAGCCCGTAATTAAAATGATGATATTTTTATTCGGTTCTTATCGAATGTTTCTGTTAATATTTGTTTGATTACCGTTATGATAATTTTAAATCTTTAGTAATATAAAACGAATATGTATTTTTTTTTTTTGAGTTTAAAAATGTTAAAACTTATAGCTGACAATGATTTTTTTTTTTTTTTATTCTGCTTAATGCTGTATATTATGATGGACCCCATCAACGATTTATTTACTGCTCGATCGTTATATGTATTTCAGTTATTATACTGCACACTCTTTCCGTATTCAGTAAACACTTGTGAATTTTGTTTTTTGTAATCGCTCTTGTGTGGTGTATGTGAGTTTTTTAAAAATAAAAATGTTCAATTGTAATGATTGTGTTAAGTCTTTTACGCGTAAGGATAACATAGCACGCCATGCATTAACCGTACATGGAAAAAAACAGTATTCATGTGGTGTTTGTACTTCAATTTTCACGAGAATACATGATGTTATTCTTCACGTTGAAATTGTTCATAGTAAGTAATCATTTATATTTTATTAATTAGTACAAATAAAAAAATTTTTTTGTAGAATTTATTCGCGGAACATATGAGTATAACCTAGCAGTTCGTAAAAATGACGGAAGACTATTGAAAAAATCAGACGACAAGTTATGTATAAGAATAATGGATCAGTTTGAGAAAAATGAAGGTTAATATACTTTATTATTATTGTTGTATAATAATAATAATAATGATAATAATAATAATTATATTATTATTAGGTGTTAATGGTGTAATTGAAATTGCTCCATCAATTTTTGTCCCTAACATAGCGGCCGGGTCTTCGAAACAAAGTATGTAAATAAAAAAATGTTTTGTTATTCTTCAGCATATGTGTTTATAAAAATTTTTTATGTATAGATATGTATATACTCCCAAATGCTATGGATAATCATATAAAAAACAAACGAGATAAAAGAGGAACCAATTGGGCTTATGATTTTGATTCTGTCGATGAGCTGCTCTACAAATTAAAAAATACTTCAAATATTTCGAGAAACAGTAAACCATCGACTTTAGGAACCAAGCGATCACGTATGGAAACGGTAAATACATCTCAGTTTTCACTGGTACAATCGGCTTTCGGAGGTTACTGCAAAAATTATTTTAAAAAAAATACAAATTATGAAATTATCGACTATAATATATTTTTAAAAAATTCAGAGACCGATATATTAAATTTACTATCAAAATTAGTTTCCGAAGGTCCTATAAAATTCGGATGAAAGCTAGAGGCCACTTACGGTATTCCTAATAATAACATTGAGGAAAACCGAGCATTTAAAACAAATGCACAGGAACTCTATCAAGAAAGTGATATTCATTTA
Source organism: Schlechtendalia chinensis (assembly GCA_019022885.1). Lineage (NCBI taxonomy): Eukaryota > Metazoa > Arthropoda > Insecta > Hemiptera > Aphididae > Schlechtendalia > Schlechtendalia chinensis. The sequence goes on from JAFHKX010000014.1 coordinate 4,691,100, forward strand.
ATACTAAAGGAACAATTTCAAAAACTTTTAGGAGGAATATACGGGGAAAGGAAGCGGCTATACATTATTGTCAATTGACGGGATTTTATTAAATGTAAATAAATTCAAACCTATTGGAGGTTCCTCCTATATAAAATTACCTGATAATATAGAAAATCGTAGAGCCGTAATTAATGTACAAAATAATGATAACAAAAAATAATACCAATAATAATAATAGTAATATTTATAATAATAATAATAATAATAATAAATAATAATAATAATAATAATAATAATAATAATAATATAATAATAATAATAATAATAATTAATAATAATAATAATAATAATATAACAATAATAATATTAATAATAATAATTGTAATACTAATTTTATTAACACAGCTACATAATATTTAGTCATTAGCAATCAAGATTTCTATAAGTGTCGAGAAGTGTGGTATTTTTAAATCGTATACTTACTAAACTCTGGTTTATTAATATATATATAAATGTGCATGTGTCTATATATGAATTCAGAAAGAAATAAAGTATTCATGTATACAAATGTCTAATGATGTGTAATATTATCAAATTTTTTTTTATAGTAACGTCTTATATAATTATTAAATGACCCATTAATTTTATCGAATATTGTGTAATTTGCAACCAAGTTCAAACGAGCTCTTTTTTGTTTGCCACCTGTTGTTAAACTCTAGCAATCATACTAAGCTATTTAGTATTAAGAATTTATATGGAAAATATGTTTTACTAGTTTTGATAATCAGAAAAAAAATTAATTGGGTGGTCAAATGGCACTTGAAAATCATAAAAATATATGTAGTTATTTGATATTGAAATTCTTTTTTTACAGATAATTTCATTATTGTGCGACTGGATGGGGTAATTAAATAATTTCACACAATTGATCGCTTTTAACAATTATACTATAAATACAAACAAGAAATATATATGGCACGACAATATTTCGACTTGTGTCCGCACGTGCCCGAACGGAACAGAACGTCGCTGTGGGTTGTAGTATCCTACTTTGATTATGATAAGGCAATTATTGTATTATCGCAAATTCGGCCACGGCGGTTCAAAGTTTACAAATTTCCACTCGAGTAGACATTCTCCCCCGTTGAGATGACCAGCATCTTAACATATTGACAATAAATATAACAAGACAAATTTGACAAGTCCCTGAAAATTTAGCAGATACATTGAATTTATATATTTTTAATCAAGACAAATAATTGCCCACCTTATTTTTTACAAAAAAAAATTGATTTCAATTAATAATACAAACAAATGATAGAATAATATACGAGTAAAAAATAATATAAATATAAATAAATGATATAAGTAATATTTAGTAGATATGACATATTCAAATGCTATATAACAATATGTATAATGAATATAAAGTATACAAAATGAAAAATAACCATTATAATAAACAAATGCATAATATATATTACCATTATTAACAAATAATAAACCTAGTATAGAGTGCGCTACATATACATAATTTAATAATGTGCATTGATATGATAATTTTATATATAAATTATGTTAATTAAAACTGAAACTAAAGTTACACAATGCAAAATACAAATGATCATAAAAAATTAATTATTATCTCAATCTGGTGAGGCCATTTAAACTCTTTTTGGCGATTGTTGTGCCGCTGTCGTGACGGCCGATTAGGTGAAGCCGTATGCGGCAATAATGCGATTATTTTGATTATAATTACGTAAAAGAACAACACCCGTATTTATATGGACTCGTTTTCTCGTACGATCTAATCGGTTCTTCATCGAGTGCCGTCGTCGAGTGGAGACGTATATCCGACCATCCACCGCAGACCGTATTTCTGAGCGCATGCCGTCGTCGTAACCGCGCGACATATATTGTTACTTTTAATACATTTATTTGTTATAGATTTTTATCATGTGCGCTAATCGCCATTAATATATTGTAACGGGTTATTTTGTAATCGATTTGTTGTCGTAGAACCACCGTCGCGTCACGTATGTTTGTTTTTGGGTTGTGCGAAAAGTGTCGACGTCGTCACATAATGTTTTTCGAATAATTATTTTTAAAATCTCATTAGCTCTAATAGCTAATACTTTTTTATTTTGGCTCTAAGAGCTGATAATAGTTTTTAATGTGTTTTATTAAATTAAATTAAATTTGTTAAATATATTTAGTTTAGGTTGCGGCAAGCCATCTGTACTATTTATTATTACCGTGATTTACATCTATTTTGTTGTTTAATAACACGCAACATTTGTTAAGTTGTGTCCGGGCCCGCGTTATATTGTTTTACGCCCCGGCCCGATCACAATCTTACGGTAACAATACTAACTTCACCACTGGACGAGAAATTTCTCCTAACTGGGTGAAAATATGCGCTACCCTAACGTCACCGTCGTTTCCAGGGATAAACTTGGTCACTTGTGCTAGGTGCCATTTCAAAGGGAGTGCCAGATTGTCTTTGACAATCACCATATCGCCTATTTTAAGATCGGGTTGATCGTTAGACCACTTGGTACGCGTCTGGAGACTAGATGTTCGGGTACAGCAAGTAACGGTTGGCCGATAAGAAAGTGTCCATGGTTTCAGATAGTCCACACCCAAGGGAGAGATTGACATTGGTGTTAAGGGTCGGGAGTTTAAAATAGTTTCAATAGGACACAGAACCGTAGTGAATTCCTCAAATGTCGGATTATTGTTACTCATAACACACACCAACAAAGATTTCATGGAGCAAACGGTGGCTTCCCAAAGCCCTCCAAAATGTGGAGCTCCGGGTGGATTAAAATGCCAGGGACAAGGCGTATGAGTAGTGATTTGGTCTTGAATCCTTGGATCAGTTATTAGCAGTCGATGTTTTTTACTGCACCTACAAAATTGGTACCGCGATCCGAATATATCTCTTGGGGCAATTGACATAATCATTTTTATATTCAATGAACTTACAATTTAAACGTAATAATACAATACAAATATAATTGATATCAAAAATTTAATTAAACGGTTTCAAGCTAGATTCGCGACAAATATGCTGTGCTAAAATTTATCGCACATTACAATAAGATAATCCACGTTCGTATTAATTATATGACACAATGCCGCATATAGAATAATATTACTAACTCGAAGTAAATAATATTACAAAATAACAAGTGAAAAAACACTCAAAATGATTAATCGTTTAAATAAATTAGATTGAAATATTAATGAAAAATAATTTGTTACATGACTTACGCCCAAACCAATGGCACTAAATAACAGCCGTAAATCGACGAACCACGCTCTGCTACCAAAATGTTTGATATCGAAATTCGTTTTGTACAGTTAATCTTAATATTGTGGGACTGGATGGAGTAATTAAATAATTTCACATAATTGATCGCTTTTAACATTTATATTGTAAATACAAACAAGAAAAATTTATGGCACGACAAAATTTCGACTTATGTCCGCGCGTGCCCGAACGGGACAGAACATCGCCGTGGGTCGTAGTATCGTACTTTGATAAAAATATATTAATAGGGCAATTATTGTACTATCGCGAGTTCGGCCACGACGGTCCAAAGTTTACAAATTTCCACTTGCGTAGACAGTAGTACATATAAAGTCATACTTCCTGTCATGCCAAAGGATGGTACTAGGCTCGAGTTTAATTCATGGAATAAAACTCAACGGCATCCATTTGTTATATACACGGATTTTGAAGCTTTATTGTTAAAAACGTCGGAATCTACAGTCAAAGTACAATTGCTTTTCAATCTCATCACCCAATGTATTATGGCTTCTTGGTTAAAGCCTCAGATGACATCCCTGTGGAACTCCTTAAAAAGTTTAATATACTGCTATCACCTGTTATTTTTCTCGGATCTGAGATATCTGATGTTGTCGCGTAATACTTTGTTAAGACTGTAGTAGAAATATCGCAATAAGTTGAACAATTACTTAAGACTAACTTACCGATAAATATGACCGATGAAGAATGACGAACACATAGTTCATCAACCACTTGTAATTTGTGCAAGGTCGGGTTTTCTGTACAAAATCCAAAAGTATCCGACCGCAACCACCTTTCTGCTCGGTTTCGTCAAACTCTCTGTAACACCTGTAACCTAAAACTTCAATCCCCAAATTTTATACCTTGCTTTCTTCACAATCTCAGTAACTATGATTGTCACTTTATCGTTCGAGAACTTGGGTATGATTCAAATACAATATCGGTAACACCTAACAGCGAAGAGAAGTTTATATCGTTTTCTAAATACGTAAGTAGTAAATTCACTATAAGGTTTATCGATACATATCGATTTATGGCATCACGTCTCGCAACACTTTCATTCAGCCTCATAACCGACGACTTCAGGATTTTTCAGGAAATGACCAAAGTGTTTTCTGCTGCAGATATAAGACTTGTTACACGTAAGGGTATATACTCTTACGAATATACCGATGGGTGGGATAAATTGAATGAAACGAGTTTGCCTCCGAAAGATGAATTTTATAGTGTTCTAACAGAGACGACGATAACCGACATGGATTACCATCACGCTTGTGAGGTCTGGAACCATTTCAACTGTATAACTCTTGGACAGTATTCGGATTTATACTTTAAAGTTGACGTCATATTGCTCGCGGATGTCTGAAAATTTCCGCGACATATGTATTGCAACATACAATTTAGATCCAGCGTATTGTATGCTGTATCCAGCATACAGCCCCTGGATTCAGCTTTAATTGTATGTTGAAATACACATCGATGAAGATTGAACTTTTATCCGATTATGAAATGTTAATGTTTGAAAAAGGTAAACCTGTTGATGTTATTTTGGTTATACTATGTTGGTAGAGATAATTAAAATACAATTTATAGTTATACGAGGTGGTCTAGTACAAACGACGTATACCTAACGCATACGTCTAGTATGCGAAGGCTAGGTTTAATTAATTATAATTAAATATATTAATATATAGGTTTATATTAATTATAAAACTGTAGTTTTTGATGAGAATAAACCTGAAACGTGGATAATATTCCAAGATTGTAAATAAAAAATCAATTAATGTTTTTATTATAGTATATTATTTAAACTTCTTAATTTCAGGTAATAATTTTTATGGTTGGGCAACGTCTCAATACATGCTGTATGAAGGATTTAAATAGATTCAAGCTACTATTGATGAGCTAAATGACTTGCATGAAACGTCTTCGATTGGAAGAATCCGCAACATCTACATGATAAACATAACAATCTTTTTTAACGATCATTTCTTCCGGTCAATAGTATTCCTATAGGCTCCAAATTCAGTAAATTAATGGCAATGTTGCAACCAAAAACAAACTACATTATACACTATCGAAGTTTACAGCAAGCTATCGCCAATGGACTGATTGTTAAAAAAGTAATTTTGTGCAATTTTGTTTTTACTTATATTTTCAAAAATTTATTTTCTGTTATGAGGTGCATAAAGTATGATAATTCAACCAGTCGGCGTGGTTAGCCCCGTTCATCGACCTAAATACGGAAATGAGGAAAAAGGCGGTGAACGATTTTTCCAAAAGGACTTTATGAATAAAAAAAAAATTTATGAATAATGCAGTATTTGGTATGTTATTATTATATAAATATATATATGTAATTTATTTCATTTTTTTAAAAAATATTTTTTTACATTTATTCTAGTTATGTTTATGTAGGGAAAACAATAGAAAGTATGAGAAAGAGGATAAAATTGGAGTTGGTTACAAACGAATATAGGTTACAAAAGTTTATAAATAAACCAATATTCAAACACACTTCTCCGTTTAGGGAAAATATCGGAATTGTATCTTTCGAAAACAATATTATCGATCTCTGCAAGCCTATATACATCGGGTTTGCAGTATTAGATATCAGTAAAACACTAATGTACGATTACCATTATAATGCGATGAAGAAACATTATGATGGGAATATTTCTCTCATGTATACAGATACAGGTATATTTTACTAATATATTATTTGATTTTATATTATATATTATAATTACATAATTATTTTTAGATAATTTAGTATACCAAATCAAAACACACAATTTTTACACCGGCTTAATCCAGAACCCAAACCTTTTAATTCGCATGGACACCGCTAACCTCACTCAACATCATCCATGTTATACAATAGTCAGGAAAAAAGTACCAGGTTTTTTTTCTGATGAGACGGACGGTAGAACAATGACGGAGTTCGTTGCGCTTAGAGCGAAATCCTACGCGTATAGTATCGAAGGAAAAGAAAAAATTAAGGCTAAAGGCATTTGAGGTCTTGTGGTTAAGAACCATATGACTTTGAAAGACCATAAGAAATGTGTGTTTGGGGAACCTAAATTTAACCCTTATACAGAGAATATCCCCTTAAGATCTTTCCGGCACAAGCTGATGACTATTAAATCAAATAAATTTGCATTAAATAGTAATGATGGTAAACGTTATTTCTTCGTACTCGACATCACCATATTCCATTGAGATCTCATGATAATTGCGTAAATAATGGATCAGCGAATTCAATGCATTTAGGTAATTTCAAATTGGAAATGTTAATATCAATCGTTCTCAATGGAATATTATTTGTTAGTTTTGATAATACTAAACAATTAATTATATTTTGATAATTCCCTGCTGTTGTATAGTGGTATAGTATTATATAGTATATTAGAATTATAAGTCATCATATTTTAAGCGAGTGGCGTACATGACCACGGAATCGAGCCGTCGAGCTGGAATTCGCTGAATTAGCGGTTCCCACCGATGGTGTTAGCTCGTTGGGTCTCTTGGTGACGACCGACGAGTAGTCGAGAAGTATACGACCAAGCAGAACCTCATTTGTTTTAGCAGAACCTCTATAATATTATTTAAATATATTTTGTGTAATTTTAGTGTTTAAGTGTAAGAATAAATTTAATTTGATAATTTCATTTAAATATAAAAGCATTTAAGTTTTTTTTAATCTGTTTTGCAAATCACATCCCAAACAACGATTTACAACGCGTCAGTACACATCACTGCGCGCGACTTTATCTTTACGTTAATTGCTGTGCGAGTAGCATGTGATGATAATTGTATACCTGTTACGGAGAAATTTATTTTCTCTCTTTGTATACGTAGTGATTGGGCTATGCCTTCTGTTATAAAATTACTCTGCGACCCAGAGTCCAACAATGCACGACATATAACAGGTGAACCATTATTATCAAACACGTTTACGATAACTGTAGGCAATATTACTTGACTTCTACCTTTATGATGTGTGTGTGCACTCACCAATGTAACGGATTGAGTATCTACAATCGTTTTAAATTCACTATCTCTATTTTTTATTTGTTTTTCGACTTTTGTTATATGTAATAAAGAATTATGCGATTTGTTACATTTTAAACACTTCCTGGCTGTACACTTTTTGTTTGGGTGTTGTCGCCAACAAATTTTGCATAATTGCAACTCCGACACTCTTTGAATTCGTTGAACAATTGACAATTCTAAAAACTTTGGACACTTGTATATGGTATGTGACTGCTTGCATACGAAACATTTTACATCTTCGGCAGAAAAATATGTTGATGTACGATGAATAGGCTTTTTTTGATTATTATAAATATTATTAACCCTTTTTTTGATATTTGATTGTGGGTAAACATTTATTTGTTTCGACGATTCGACTGCTTCTAAAATTTGAAAACGATTTTTTAAGAATTCTAGTAATACTTCTATTGGTGCAATATTTGTTTTGGGTGCGCTCATTTCCCATTATTTTAATGTGTTGGTATCGAGGTTCATTGTTGTTAAGTGTATGAGCAATGAGCCCCATGATTTTGGACTTTGATCCAACGCTTCCAATGCATTTATATGGCCGATTACTGAATCTGTTAATTGCTGAAGCTTCGATGACGATTCGCTTAATATTGGCTCGATATCAAATAAAGCTTTCGTATGAACTTGCACCATAATCTTTTTGTTACTAAATCTTGATACTAACGTTGTCCATGCTGTATCATAATTCTTCGCAGTGGTTTCTAGTGACTGAATAATACTAGATACCGGACCGGCTATGGACGATCTTAAATAAAAGAATTTTTGAACTGGTGATAACGAATCATTTGAATGGACAAGCGCGACGAACATGTCATAAAACGCAGACCATTCTTTGTAATCACCCGAAAATGTTGGTATATTGATAGAAGCTGACTTCACGATTGACGATTTTGGTACATTATTCATGTACCTCAACGATTTTGTACTATCGACATGTGATATTTCTTCGTCGTCTGTATGAATTTCGCTATTTTCTCTCGATACAATTGAAATATTCTTTTTTTGCGCTTTCTTAATTAATTTTCCACATTCCGCTATAGTTTGGAAATATAATTCTTCAAATTCATTTCTGTACATTTCAGTTTCTGTTTCTATTTCAAATTGTATTTTTTTGAATTCACGCCATACGTCTTCGCATTTATCTCTTCTCGATTTTACAATCATAATGTCAATATTATCTGCATTGGCTCTAATTGTGTTTAAAGTTCACGTCAACTGGCCTTTCAGATTGCCACGACGATTTATGAGAGCACTAGAGTTATCTGCCATTTTGATAAATACGTTTGATAGGTATAAGGTAATAGTTATTTATTATCCGCTAAAATTACGACGAGTTAACGAGTATATTGGAAAATACGGCGTTGTCATAATTTAATATTTTCTAACGACTAAACACTTTTGTACTTGCGAATTAACTACTTAATATATTACAGAGGAATGGTTTAGGATGTACATAAAAAATAAAGAATAAATAATTAGGAAGCTCTTACTAATTGCTTTTCGATATACTTTCCGTCGGGATGAAATTACGCGACATTTATTACCACGACAATCTTTATCCTGGTCTACTTGTACCAATTTTCGCATAAAATAACAAAGTTTTAACGATTATACGTTATTACGATACACAAAAATAAAAAATAAAAAACGCACTCTCCGATTTTGCCATGCACTAATTATACGATTAAATATTTTACGATCAGTTACAATCGGTTACGATTTAGTGATGAACTATTAAAAAAAAACGCTTGTGACCGCCGAGAACATGTTTACGATTATACCGATTCGAATCCGGCCGAAGGACCAAATGTTCGGGTTTGTAATGGACTGTATGAACGATTAATTAAAAACAAGCTGTATACATTATAATTATTAACGCTTTATTTTCGTCTTTCACATGGAGTCATTCCCGGGCGGCATACGACGGATGACTGAACGCTTATCGCCTTATTACCTAACTCACAAGAAATATACGTATACAATTAAGGTTCAAACAGTAATGATGGTAAACGTTATGTATTAAATGATCGAATACGTACATTAGCTCATGGTTACTATAAAATTGAGTAAGTTCACATAAATTAAGGTTCTATAATATTTAACTAATCTATATGATTGTGTGTTTCAGTGAATTAATGGATACCGCAGACACTTAATTTCCGATCTTTGCTTATCTTATTTGTATTATTTTTCATATTATAAACATGTAAATATTATTTTTATTAATATTGTAATTATTTTCTTTATTCTGTATTTATAAATATACTTGCATTATATGCAAGTAGAATTAGTTTAAAATGTTAATTTTGTTTATAAATATTTAGTATTTTAAAACACGTAATAAATTTTATATATCTAACTATGTATAATAAAAACAGAAATGTTAAAGACAAAATTATATTTTTTATTCAGAAAAAAAAATATATATATACATTTTAAATATTATTTAGAAACCATTTTCTTAATGTGAAAACTTTATAAAATGTACAGTGTTTTGAATTCAAATTCATGTAAAAAATACAACAAGATAATCTGTCTTTGACGCATAGTTGATCCAATCTTGGGCATCCGAGTTCTTCAATGTTGATAACAGTTACATGTAGAATGAAGTTGTTGATAAGTTTCTGTTTTTGTTCTCCTTTAACGTATATGTGCTCAAAGTTTAGTGAATTTAATATTCTGTAAATTTCTTCGTACTCGACATCACCATATTCCATTAAGATCTCATGATAATGCGTATTAATCCATTTATTTGTTCTATGACTCTTTAAATCTTGTGTGTTGTTACGATGTTTGAAATCCAGTGTTTTGCCGACCAAGTATCAGTATCGATAATTGACATTTCTTTAATAAGGTACTTTGAGTTTGTTCCGAGTACGCATTGAATATCTAATATATCTGATAACATTGTACGTCCTTTCTCATCAACTACAGTATTAAAACTGAGTTTGTTTACTATGCATTCATTATTTTTATATTAATCTGTTACATTTGAATAGTTTCAAGATGTATTTCAATCATTTTTGCTTTATCTTTTAAATCTATAATACAATTTTTAGAATATGCTTCACTATTTATTTTACTGGTGTTATAATCTTTAACATACTGACTAATATATTCTAATTATTACATTTACATTAGTGGTTTGTAATTTACTGAATTCAATATTAAAATTATTAGTTAAATTTTTAGAGTTTCTTCGAACTTAATAATAATATTTTTCTGTACATCTAATGTTTGTTTATTAATCATTACATTAGATTTAAGTATTTTGTAAAACTCCTAAATTTGTGTAATAGCTTTATTACCACGTTCAGTGATCGAGTTTTTTAACACGTCCATGACGTTAGGCTTCGTATACAATACTATGATTATAATTTGAGATCACTAGTTTGTATCCAGCTGTTGTGCAATTCATCAAAACATAACCATTTGACGAATATTTGGTTACCTTTTTTACGTGTAATTTTTTCAACCAAGTAATCGTCGAGGTAATATGTTTTTGATAATTCTTCTCCATAAAAACACCCAACCACAGGTCTCTCGATATAATCTTGTAATTGATATGTAGTGAGTAATGTTTTATTAATTTTTCAATTTTGAATATTTCTGAAAACCAATTGGGTAAATATTCTTTTGTAAATACACCTTTCTGTGTACTTATATCGTTTATTTTTAATTTTATTTTTCTATTTACGATATTACGCTGTTTTAATTCAACCAATGTCGGATTTTTATCGGCTTGTAAAGGTGACATTCCGATAGTACTATGTTTTGAATAATCGTATTTATCTATTAACATTGGTAATACAAATATCCAATTATACGAACCTCTGGCCGTAAACTCTCTAAACATTAATTGTTTTAATGTTCGATTAAATCGTTCGACGATACACGCTTTCATAGTACTGTAAGTCGAATATTTCTTAATGTTATATTTCGCCATTAACATATCAAATGTTTTGATGTAAAATTCTTTGCCATTATCGAGTTGTAAAAACTTCAGCGAGCGATGAATTAATATTTTCGACATTGCATTGGAGACTTCGGTTCCTGTTTTGGATTTGAGCGGCGTAGCCCACACGAATTTAGTGAAACAATCGATAACACATAGCATATATTTGAATCCTTAATTTTGTTTTGAATACGGTATCATTTCAACCAAATCGGCTTGCCATAAATCGTTTTTTCCATAAACATTGACCCCACGTCTCTCATAATTTTTCCTCGATGGTTTATGTAGTTCATATACGATTTCGCATTTAGACATTTGGTATTCGTTTTATTAAACCGGCTTCCAATAGTTTCTCGAAAATTGATAAAATCTCGTTCGATACACCCGTATTACCTGCCACTTGTGATGACAATGAAAGTCGTAATCTATCGACTAGCTCGTTTGGATCATCCCAGTACACTAAGTCATGTTTTTGTAGTTTTACAAAAAGCCCGCTCCCTAAAGTCGGAAACACTTTTACAATGATTTCTGTATATTTATCACCACCACCTGTTTTTATCTTTGTTCCGTTTTGAGTCAAATGTGCAGAGGTTTGAATAAGTATCTTTTTATGTTTCCAAGTCATTTTCGGTGTATACCGTAGGACATTATAAAACAACAAACGAACAAGTCCTGGTGTTAGCGGGTGATGGATATCTCCGATAATTAATGTGTTATGAACGAAATTGATTTGTTCATTACCTAAAGTAATAACTCCATTGGATTTATCTGAATCTAAAGATTGAAACCATTTGATTATTCTTTGTTGATTTTTGTGGCCATCCGCGCTTTCTTCCCCAAGAAAACTTTCGGTAGGATTTAATTCCTAAATATTATTTTTATCTTTATTCTGTGGTTTTGGTGATGGAAGAAACGATGAATGTGTTGTATTTGATATTTTGTTTATTGGATCGATTATTGGTTTAAGCGTTTTTGATATTATCTGATGAACATTAGTTTCGCCGGTTTCTAAAGCATTAAATTTTCGTCTAATACAATCTTTCGCTTCGCTTAAACTAGTTCGTTTAATATACCTTCTTCGTCCATGATAACGTGTTTAATGCGGGTGATTATAGAAATCTCCGCCATATATAACAACAAACGTATCAAAACCAAATCGTTTACGCCCGTTGTCACGTTCACTGTCTTTACAAATAACGACAAACGAAAACCGATTTTGATTCCAACTTATTGTACAAAAATGTTTAAATTCTATAAAACTCATATTACCAGAACAATGCTCATAATATACATGTGTTAAATTTTTTTCGCCTTGTTTAAATAAAACAATTACATTTGCATTATTGCGTATTAACTGTTTAAGTACTTTTGAATAACTTTGTGCTAAATAAAATATATCTACTTTAATAAGTCTTCCACTTAAAAATATAAATATTCTCTTATGACCCCTTGGTGTTCACTAATCATGTCATCCATCACAAAAACAGAAATAGGCAAAACATTTTCCGGAAGGATAACTTTATCATTTTCGAGAAATGTAAATTTATTAACACCAAAAGTTGTTAAACGTCCCCTTTTCTTCTATTCTTAAATTTGGTGCTAAAAATCAATAAAATAACAGTACAAATTGTTGAATAATAATCAAATGGACTTTCTTCGAGTTCCACATTTACTTGGCACTAATGTTGTAAGTTGTTTGATATTTATACTGTTTAAATGATTTGTATTTAATACTTTTTGATCTTTTTTTTTAAAAGAAATAAGAAACAAACTGAAAAAAACGTAGACAAATTTGCCTATGTATAAATTCAAAACAGAATTAGTTCAAGCTGTCAGAGACCATTAAGTAATAATATGATTTTTATGATTTCGTTAAATGTAACAATAGTAGTAGAATTGTTTTTCTCAGATTCTTTATCGTTGAAAGTGAAACTGGTTTAGGCACAACACCACAAATTCCTCAATATTTACATGAAGCTGGTGTACTTGAAAATGATAAAAAAGTTGCATATACTCAGCTCAAAAGAGTTCCTGCTATGTCGGTTCCAGCTCGTGTTGCTGATGAAATGTCCTTTAACTTGGAAATGAAGTAAATATCCATAATCACAAAATTTAATGTCAAATTGAGTTTTATATATCATACGTTATTTTTAGGTCGGTTACAGTATATTTTTTGAAGATTTTGCATCAGAGATTATCATTAATAAGTATATGACTGATGGAACGTTACCTAGGGAATTTTTCAGAACGTGATTTGCGGTCTTATAGTGTAATTGCCTATAATGAAACTCACGAGCTCACCCTTCACACTGATATTTTTTTAGTTAAGTAAAAAATGTCATAAGATTCAGGCAAGATTTAAAATTATTAATCTCACACTAGACGCTCAATAGTTTTCCCAATTTTTCGTTGATGCTGCCATTTTTAAAATACTTGGTAAATGCTTTTTAAATTGCATTTATTTCGTTATTTTTAACATTATTTTTCTTATAGGAAGGTGTTTTCTTATGGTATATACTACACAAAAGCAACAGAAGTCGATTACATTGATGCATGTGTTGTATCTATATTACAAATCCATGTGACACAGCCGCTTGGAGATATTCTAGTATTTTTGATTGGACAAAAAAATAAATCAAAACTTGTAATAAACTCAATAAAAATGACTCGTATAAGAATGCGTTCGTAGACATTAAATTTTGAGTCAATGTGTTAATTATATAGCCAGTTTATAGTAATTTACCAACTGATAGGCAAGCTCAAATTTTCGATCCTACGCCTTCAAATGCCAGAAAAGTAATTATTTGCGTTCAACCTGTTCAGTAAATTATAGCCACCAATTGGCAGAAACATCTTTAACAATTGACAATATTATTTGTGTTATCAATCCAGGTTTTTGTTAACACAATAATTTCAATTCGTGAACAGGCATAGACTCATTGGTAGTGAACTAGTCGAGTAGCAGCTGGCAAATTTTTCCGTTTGTATACAGCATAGGCTTATAAATGTGAACTAAAAGATAATAGAGTTCCAGAAATTTAAAGAATTAATCTAGGTAATGTTGTGCTAATGTTGAAGGCCCGTGGTGTTAAAGACTTAATACATTTTGATTTCCTATATACTCCGCCACATGAGTCACTGGTAAGTAAACATATTTTTTAATCAAATATAAATAGATGTTTATCCAACTAATGTTTAAAGGTCCAGTGCAAGCTGGAGCTACTGTATGCATTGGGTTCATTTAATCACAGTGGTGAATTAACCAAATTAGGAGGACATATGGCTGAACTTCCATTTGACCTCATGATGGCTAAAGAGCTGTTGGCTTCTGAAAAGTATGTATTTATAAAATTGAAATAACATATATTTACATTATTAATGATGATTTTCATTTTCCAACTTTGTGTAAACCTAGCAAAATACAAATTATTCCAATTTAGTATTCAAATAATTAAATGTTCAATTAAATATTATGTATTTCTTAATTTTTTTCAGGTTCAAATGTTCAGAAGAAGCTGCAACTATACGTGGAATAAGTGTGAATAATGCCATATTGTATAGATCTAAGGATTAACTAATTTTAGCAGCTACTGTCCGTAAAAACTTTTTTCTTACAAGTGGTTATCACTTGGCTTTGTTACTAATACGCTAAGATATCCGAATAGAAATAAAATGAATCATTGTCATAAATGATTAAAAAATGTATAAACTATAATTGATGTAAAAGAAAACGAATGCAATTATTGAATTAAATGTTTAATTCTCTGTAGAGGTTTTGACACTTCCCCGCTGATGTTCATATGCAGCGAGCTGTTCTACCGTCCGGTCTAAAGGGTTTGTTCAGCACATTCCTTTAGTCTGACAGTGGTTCACAATAATAAATATTGTAATATAGTATTATACGATTACATATATTCTAATACTATCTTAATCAGTGATTCGTAACACCCCTACCCCTAAATGGAACATGGGAGCTTAATAGTCACAATGTTTCACAAAATGACAATAATTATTATTTTTTAATTAACTTAATTTAGTTGTTTTTCTGAAACCTCAGTCTCAGCATCATCTGGCTTGTACAATTTTACGTTACTCCTATTGAGTTCAAACACTATTGTAGTTTTATTTAAATATACAATTTATAATAATAAATATACTAACCTTACAATTTCAAATTATAAACAATAACATCGAGAGGCAGCAGTACGTTGATTGTGAGTCTGCGAACGTTTTTTGGTGACGGATCGAGAGTATGTTGTTCGTTGCTGATATTATTTTAATTACTCTTGTAAAAGGGCATATATAATATGATGATAGTCACTCTCTTATTTACAAAAGTAAATATATAATATGATAATGAGTGGTTATCATTACAATATATTTTATTTAAATTCAGTGACTAACAATTTTTAATAAAGTTTAAATATTTTTCTTAATATTCCTATAAAATAAAATAATTTCTGAAATGGAGAATTCAGATATTAAAAATAATATTTGGAAAAGCAGCTAGCTAATTTAATTGCTAGTACTATAAGTTTTTAATGACATTATTGTAAAAATAATAACTTATAAATGTGGATTTAGTGTTATTGTGAAATAATGTTCCTTAAAATGTCATAGTTCATAATTTGAACATAAATAATTCCATTAATAATATTATATTATAGTTTTTAACATCAACTACTAGTGTTGTTCCTATAAACTATAACAATTATCTATTATCAATATATATATATATATGTTTAATGTATAAATTATATCTTGTTTCGGTTGATCTATCAAACAAATTTAGCTGTAATGAATGTTTTAGTATATGGTTTGATGTATTGTATAGTCAATAGTAATCATCTATTCTGAAATTTATAAGAACAAAATACTTTTGACAAACATTTATATAGAAATAAGGTTTTTTGCACTAAAAATTCAAATAAAACGATAAAGTCACAAATTTGTATTTTGGCACCTTTCTTGAAGCAGTTCACATGAGTCTTATTTCCTTTCAAATGTTAAATGAAAAATGTTTAAATACATTGTTGCATTTTAAATACTTCGAATAACGCTTAAGTTTCTATATAAGTGAGTATTCATGTATTGTTTGAATACAATACTTGTATTTATTTAATACAATTTTCATACATTTATAAAAAAAAAAGTCATAAATGGTTTTGATATGTAGGATAGAAATAAGTCATATATATAAATATACTAATTTTAAGTTTCTCAAAATGAAAAGAAGCAATAATAATATAAACATATACAATATTCATACAACATTGAAATCGGTTTTTTCTTACTTATTTTTATTTGTAGATTTTGACCATATAATCAGATACACATCATTTTATTGACATATAACCTATCTTATTAGATGTATACCGAAATAGAGAATTCTCAGGTTTAAATTTATTTGAAAATATTTTTATAAACAATTAATCAATGACAATAAACATAAATGGTTTTACGTTATTATAACGTAATATGTCATTTTGTAAAACTCGATCGTGATTTCGTCGTTCGTAACAGATACTATATCCAGCACTAATATTTTAAGTTTGATACTCATCTATGATATTCGATTGAACAGTATTTGAAAATGAAATTCGCGCGCGCGGTATCAATGTTATCATATTGTTGTCTACGCATATGTAATTATCAACAACGCGACGTAATTCTGCTGCTAATGTTAACGTTATAAGTGTAAACACATCGGTCGACATTATGGTTATAACGCGTACATCCGGATATTTTACGAATTCGTTAAACTAATCGTCGATAATTAACAGTCATAGTCGATGTACATTTACTTATTTGTGTTGCGAGAACGTCAGGACTCGCGAAGGTTTACGGTTGAAGTCTGGCTTTTGGGTTTAGACGAAAATGTGAAAAAAAATTACAAGTCTATACTTGTAATAGTTTATAATCATACATATTATTTATATATATAATTATTGAATGCGATATTACGTTAAGTAAACCGTTCAGGTTCCTCTACATCAAAATTTGAAAGTCGAATAACTTTGGAGAGAGAGTAGCACAAACGATGAGGATAATGGCACAAACTAGCACAAACGTAACACAAACAATTTCAATAAAAAAAAGTTCAATATTCCAATGTGGGGGGGCTAACTTGATGGACTCAAAAAGACGAAAACTTATCAGACATTTAGACATCATCTATAATAATTTTCTATCGATTTATAAAATATAATACAATTCAAGATACTGAAAATGTTAAAAAAAAAAATGATTTTAGTAAAATTTAGGACACGAAACCTTTCTGTTTTTAACAAATCAAAAATATATATATTTATGTAAACTAGAGTTTGGAAAGTACACAATTTAAAAATACCACACTCTTAGACACATAAAAATGTGGATTGTTTATAACTAAATAATATGTAGTAATGTTAATAAAATTTCTATTTCAAAAAATTGCATACCACACAATTTAAAATAATAATAATAATTCCATATGGGGCAGAGATCTGAGGAGACGCTGCGGAGGTGAAAAGAAGAGGAATAAGGATAGCCCAAGTACAAAGAACAGGAGCTCTGAGGGTTACTTGTGCTTACCGCACAGTCTCAGAACCAGCGATCATGGTAATAGCGGGAGTTATACTCGACATTCAGGCCAAAGAAAGATGGACACAGCACACTAACAAACGAAACCTGGGAGCTAAAGAGGCCAGAAAAGAAGCCCGAATAGCAACTTGGAAGATGTGGCAAAAAAGGTGGCAAGAGCACACCAAAGGCAGGTGGACCGCGAGACTTATACCAAAAGTCAAAGAATGGACGGAGTGACAACATGGGGAGGTGGATTTCTATCTTACAAAATTCTTGTCAAACCACGGATATTTCCGCGATTACCTACACAGAATGGGGAAAGTGAGGACGCCACATTGTACGTACTGCAGCTCCGAGAAAGACGACGCTGAACACTCGTTCTTCACCTGCAATCGATGGGCGGACGAAAGACAGAAAGTAAAAAACAAAATAGAAACTTTTGATCCCGATAACATCGTCGTGAAGATGCTAGAAAACCGGGGGAAATGGAACGCCGTGGTAAAACACGTGCACACTGTTCTCCAGTTCAAAAAGGAGCACGGCTGTCTAGAAGACTAAAGAGAAACAGGCAATGCCTTAATAAATGAGTGACGAGAGGCGAAATACGATGGAGAAGAAGAGCAAGACGGAAGCCTGTAATGAGGGCCAAATCGCAGTTGCCCCGGCTCGAAGTTAAAAACTAGTATGCGAAAGCAGATTCCAAGCCGGGTGTCTACGGAGCTAGGTCTTACTAGTTTAGTGGGTAGTACAATTTGCTATATTTAGCGGATTGGGAGTCCTACACAGGGGAGGGCTCGTATACCATCACCGTGCGTAAATGCATGCTGGACGACCTAATAAAAAAAAAAAAAAATAATAATAATAATGATGATGATGATGATGAGTATAATAATATTAATATGTATATTCCGTTAGACGATGTTAAATCATAGGACTTGTACGAGTACAATAAATGGTTTGACGCGTTTCCATAATAGATTCGCGGGCGTTCTGTGTATGCAATTTTCGTTCTCAGGTGTGCGTTTCGTTCGAACGTGTATACCGATTATACGTCAAGTATAATATAATGTGAAATTGCTTTTGCATTTGATAACTCTTCGACATCAAATCTCATCAAATTTCGTGAAATCGGGCACATAACGAAAGTGACCCTGTATAAACCTCAATATTATTACTATAAATAATATCGTTAAGACCGTCTCGTAACTGAATCGCCGCTTCCAGCGTATTAGCTCCACTTAGAAAATCATCAATAATAAAATATCGAACTATTGCGGCCGCTACTTTCAGGTTTTTGGTGTATTCCGATTTCGCCAATTTACTGAAACATCTGGCGGCTAAGAATGATGCAGGAACAGTACCATACGAAATAGTTTTTAATTGGAAGACTTTAATCAGCTCACTTGGATCCAAGTGCCATAATATCCGTTGAAACTGCTGATGCTTGTTTGTTATCCAAAATTGTCTATACATCCTCACTATGTCAGCAGTTAATACGAAATTATGGGTCCGAAAGCGCACAAGAATTTATAATAAATCAACTTGTAGAATCGGTCCCTTTAATAACACATCATTTAGAGTGACGCCGTTGTCAGTTTTGTACGAGGCGTCAAACACTACTCGTAGACGCGTAGACGTACTCGAAACTTTTAATACTGCGTGATGTGGTAAATAATACGACATATTAGCATTTCGGTCTTCGCAATTAAACACTTGTTCCATGTGTCCTAACGCTTCGTACTCGTCTATAAACCTTGCATATTCCCTTTTGAAATTTGGATTTTTTGCAAACTTTCGCTCGAAAGACCAAAATCGACGTTTTGTGATGTCATACGATTTTCCCAAATCTGATACGTTTTCGAAAATGGTAAATGTTCAATGAAACGTCCATCATCATTGCGTGTTATTGTCTCGTCAAAATATATTTTATATGCTTTTTCTTCCATTGTATAAGGACTATTAATGTCCGATAATAATGATTGGCGCGGGTAATGATACTGCTGACAAACTTGCGCCGCCGTTACGCATCGCCTTCGTCGTCGCTCCGTTCTGTTCTCGTTGAACCTTAGCACGCTATACATCTTTTTCTTTGGCCTTTGCCTCCTTTCATACGCGCATTGCTGATACGAGACTGTTGTATATAACCGTTGCTTTCGACATATTGTACAGTCAGCGGTCGTCTTTTGCGTACCAAACATGTCGTAAAATATAGTTGCATATACTATTATATTATTGTACATACCATTATTTATAGTGTACCACGACTTTACACGCGTTTGTGCGCCCATTGGGACTATTCTTATATTATTTATAATTAAAGTTTATTTTCTTTGTTGCATGACTTCCCCTTTTACCATTTTAGCTAGTAAGAGCATTATTGTATATACATATATAAATATTGTATCCATTGTTATTTACATCATTACTGTCCACTATTTACTTATATATATTTATTATTTAATCGAAGTATCCTACTTCCTCTACTGGCCCACACATATATTCGTATTTCACATTTCGGCCCCATCACGCGATCTACTTCGCGTAAGGGAAGGTCGAGTGTACAATATATCTTTACATGAAATATACCTAAACGGTTCTCGAATCCAACACCCCCCGTAATCATACCCACCCTTTTTCCCCTTCCTTTTAAAGTCTCTTTATAATTTTATATTTTATTTTTTGTATTATTACACTACCAACAAGTAATATGAAAAAATAAGTATTAGTTGCAATTTGCAATACGACCAACTATTTATTTACAAATGATTCCCAATCTGCTACTGCAGAATCAACAGTAAAATTTATATTAGAAATAATATCACAATGGGGATATTTTCAAAACTTTTCTTTTGATAGAGGAATCCAATTTCGCAACAAATTAGTTAATGATATGTGCCTTTTACTCGGAATCAAACACATACTATCGACCAGTTATTCTCCTCAGACTCAAGGACTAGTGGAAAAAGTTAATGAAACTAAACGTAGAGTGCTAAAAAATTATGTTGAAACTAACCGGTCCCGATAGTCATATTATTTACCTTATATAACCTTAAGCTACAATGCAACTACACAATCTACAACTAAATTCAGTCCTTTTTACCTGATGCACGGATTTGAACCATCTTTTTATCTATTCATAATAAAATAATTCCTGAAAATCTACCATACGATATAATAAAAGCTATATAAAACTCCAAAATTTAATAAAAAAAACTAATATTATATAAAAATAAAATATCCTGACCAAAATCATAGATTAATTACATACAATAAAGGCGATTTAGTTATGATTCAATTTCCTTTTTTAGAATTAGGAATTAGGAATGTCTCCCAAATTAGCTTCTAAATACAGGGATCCTTTTGACATTTTAGAAAAAGTTAATTATCTAAACTACAAAGTAAAATTAACGTTAAATAATAATGAAATAATAGACATTTTTCATGTTAGATGCTTGTAGCCTTATTTCTCTAGAAATACATTGGGGGATAGGGGAATAAATCATTTAAATTTTAATAAAATGTAATGAACACATAAGCTCGTAAGAAATAACCTTAAAAATAATAATAAAAAAAGAAAAAAAATAGGGGTTGACATACATAATAATAAATATTAAACATAAAAATTAAACGTATATGTTATGATGTATTCATTATAAATTAAAAAACAAAAAAAGAAGGCTAATATAACCATAATAAATACATTTGATATTAAATGTCCATATATATAAACTTAAGGAATAGTGGAAACTTTAAAACTTTAAATTACATATCTTTAAAAAAAATTGACATACAAAAAAGAGATATGAATGTATGTGTGTATGTACAAATATTTATGTGTATGTGAGTATGTGCATGTGTTGCGTATAAAAATGACAAATAAATTTATTTCTGTAATATACCCTTACATATTTCCTATTTCTATTACTTTATTATATGATATATTTTAAACTAAATATTCTCTTTATAAATTATATGTTATAAAATTATCATTGTAACTCTTGATTTGTTCAATAAAAGAAATTATATCAAGAAATAATTAGTAAAAAGAAAAAAATTATAATTGTATATTAATTATTAAAAGTGTTGTATACGCTGTCGCTTCTATTAAAATGAATATTCAATTTTTATAGTTTTATCATTTATTTATAAATATTATCATATTTCTTGGTTTGTTTGTAACGTAACGAGTATATTGTGCGTATGGGATATATATTGTGTTACAGTGGTAATGATAACACAATGATGTAGTAGATCCGGGAAGAGATCTCTCTTGAATGATGATAACACACCGTCAAGAGGGAGATGGAGTTTTCAATCCCGATATATTCGAATCGGCATGTTTACGTATACACTATACCTTGGCCGGTCATACAATTTTTTTGCATTAAATTATATTAATTATGTTGTTGATTATGTTGTGAAATTATTTTATTATGTGTATCGAGTGTGAATTTGTTTTATCATCAACATAAACAAGAAGATATCAAACAACATAACGAATTTTTTTCATTAGAATAAATCCTAAGTCTCCGGCACAATTTGTGTTATCCGGATTTAGGTTGGCGACCCCAATTTGAACAAGGGCGTCAGTAGCCGTGAGGTTACATGTTCTATGAAGGAATTTAAATGCCAATCAGAACTAGTTAGAATTAGAACTAAAAAAAATAAATCAATTTTTGATAGTTATAATTATAATAGTAACATATTACCTAATTATATACTAAATGTAAAATACATTTAATTTATACATTTTTTTAGTTATTAAACATTAATGCTATATATTTAAAATATAAGCAATATTAACCATGCAATTCTTCTCTGTTACAAAATTTTTAAAGCCTAATAATTTTTTTATTTTTAAATAATTTTTCAACTCGCATAGTAATGACTATATTGTAAACTTTCAGATAAAACTCTCAATTATAAATATACTGTTCCCATCATTCCATTTTAAAATGTGATTCCTGATTTATTCTACTGTCACTATCAATCGATTGGACTGTTACGTAGTTAGCATTTAAGTATATTATAATATACAAAATGTATTCCCTAGACTACCCGATGATCTCGTCTCCTCGTCAGTATGTGCGCAAAATCCAGCTACGAATCAGTACTCCATACCAATTCTGTGTTCCGCGGGACATAGTTTTGCTAGACAACTTAATTTGTGTATTGGTTTATTTGACTTTGTCGATGAATTCGCTTGGAAGTGAAGTCACCGATCTAATCTTTTCCTTTTTTTTTTAATTGTTTTAATCTCAGTGGCGTCACTGGACATTTTTTCTAGGGAGGGGTGAAGATCATGGCAAATTGATCATGGAATTAGTGAAAGAAACCCGTCTATACGGGTTTAATATAAATTATTGAAATACATGGAAAAATACTGTATTATTAGCGTTTTCTGATAAAATATAATCAATTTCGAAATAGAATTAAATGGTGGTGTATTCCGTGGTGTATTATCTAAATGATTGCACATAAAAAAAAAAATACGAGCGGCTTGCCTCACCTTCTCTATGCCGCCACTATTTAAATCGTTATGCGATATTCGTTGGACCGTTAATTCGAGATAAGGTAAAAATTTTAAATATTTGACAATTTTTTTCAGTGTTTTGCCTTACATTTTTAGTTTATTTTTTATCGATTTTTTTTATAAAAAATAGAACAAACAGAATTCGCCCTTTTCAATCTTATATAATTAACTTTGTTACGTATCATATCTAGTATGATTTATATGGGTTCCCGGTTCGTCAGTGGGGACTGGTTGCTTCGTCGTCCGTCGCGCGTATGCGAAAAGTCGTCGTCGTTGCGTTTACGCCTTTGGTGGTACATTGTCGTGTCCACTATTATTTTATTTATTATAGACTATAATAGTCCATTTTGGACAAATACGCGACCTCCATCACCACTCATCATCGTCATCGTTTTGGTACCACTTCATTGGAGTGTGTTGTTGTCGAGCACAGATGCACATTGTGATGTGAGTTATTTTAAGTTTCATTGTTATATAGTACTAATAGATTGTCACATATTATTTGAATTGTTAATCTGTCGTGTAAATGTATTTAATTATAAACCATATCGATTTATGTTAGTTCGCCGTTTTTGTCAATAGAATTTATTTTACGCAACAATTATTGTTATTTGTTCTCTTAATTATTATTATTGTTTCCCCTTTATTTCTTATACATAATCTTATTTCCCGTATCTATATTCCTTGCGATTGGGTAAGGATCTGGTACGAAACATTTGGTCCTTCGGGCCGGATAGACTATCCGGAATTGGTGAAACGAAAATAATAATAAATGTATTTATTTCGTTTTCGACTGCATTAGAACGAATAATAATTTTTTGTTGTTGTTTTTGTTAACGTCGTCGGCGCCGTCGTTTTCACTAATTAAATTTATCTATTGTCGTTTGTCGATAACGCTACGTATTAACGGTGATAATTAATATTTATTTGATTATTTCATTGTAATTATTGACGATTTCTTGTGTGGGTCAATAACTTCAGTATTGCAGAGTGTAAACAATGATTGGACCATCCATATGATTTCGCAATCAATACGAAAATACGTGCGTGTTTTCTGTTGATATAAGACTGAGTTATTATTGTAATACAAGGAATACAATTATTATTTAATTTTCTTTGATACATTTGAAATCGTAAAAATATGGCTCTTAATTCGCAACTAAGCGAGGGCGATCAAGAACGAGTTGTACGGGCGCTCAAACGTAGTATAATAAAACGTGATAACGTCGCATCTCAATTTAATATTATTATGGAATTGGGTTCAAAAATAGAAGAAGACTCTTCATTAATGCCTCTCTTTGAAGTCCGTACACAGGATCTTCATTCTCTGCTGTCTAATTTTCATGTAGAACAAGATTCCGTTTTGGATCATTTAATATCATTAAATCGAGAATCCGAATTTACAGCAATACACGATCCTATTGAACGCAATATAATGGAACAATATTATCGTATTAAAGCGTTGATTACTGCGATGAATATAAATACTTCTAGCGTTAATAATTCTGCAATCAATAATTCAAATCCACATACTAACAATATACAATTACCAAAAATTCAATTGCCGTTATTCGATGGTGATTTGTTAAAGTGGTGCTCATATCGCGATACATTTATATCACTTGTACATACGAATCCAATGCTTTCTAATACCGAAAAATTTCATTATTTAATTTCAACTGTATCGGGCACTGCTGCGCCGATTGTTAAAGCTGTACCACTCAGTGAAACAAATTATATTGTTGCATGGGAAGCATTACAAGAGGCATACGATAACAAACGTTTATTGATAACCAATCATTTAGATATGATTTTCCGCGTTCCTGTGATGTCCACTGAAACATTAACGGGTTTAACACAATTTTTAAGCGTATTTCGGGAAAATATTTCTGCGATACGAGCTTTGGATGTGGAAAACTTGGCTGGTTTTTTGTTGTTTTATGTAGCATCCCGCGTTTTATCGCCAACCACGAAACGAGTATTTGAAGCTGAACATCATGTAATTGAAATTCCTGATATAGATTTATTACTAAAATTTGTTCAGACGCGCTGTCAAATTTTACAAAATTCTGTACCTACTCATAATGTTTCATCAATTAAAGCAAATTTTGTAAAATCTGTCAAAGGTAAAGTTGCTTCTTTCACCACCACTGTAGAGTCGAAGTCATATAAATGTTGTAAAGGTAGTCACTTTTTGCATCAATGTACACAGTTTAGTCAACTACCAGTCTTCCAACGTTTTAAATTTTCTCAATCACGACATCTATGTATGAATTGTTTAAGTCCACAACATAAGACAAGAGATTGTACGTCGAAACATTCATGTTATTATTGTTCAGAGAAGCACCATACACTATTACATTTAGAAAAGAAAGTACTGAAAGTTACGCCAACGGAAAATCCCAAAGTTTCATCGGTTGCTACCACCACACCATCAAGCACGAATACAGAAATATCTTTTAATGGAGTTGCAAGTTCAACAGGAAAGGTCGTTCTTGGAACGGCTATGATTCGGATTCGAAACAACATGGGTCATTTGGTGCCAATTCGTGCTTTGATAGATACCGGTTCACAAATTTCAGTTATTACGAGTGCATGTGTTTCTTTACTTGGTTTAAAACGTCGCCGATCCAATACCTCTGTAACAGGCCTGTCACAAACGCGAGTGTCACCGACAAAGGGTTCGACAAGTTGCGTATTTACGTCAGCTTATTCAGACTATCTTATAATGTGAAGTGTGAACCATTGATCTTATCAAAAATTATTGGTTCAATGCCAGCTTCGCCATTAAATTCAGCAATTCGTCAAGCATACAGCCATGTTATTTTGCGGATCCTCACTTCGACAATCCAGCACCTATCGATTTCTTATTAGGAGCAGACGTGTATCCTTTCATATTAGGTAGTTGTTCACGCGTAGAACACACACCTGATTTACCGTCTGCGTATGAAACAACTTTAGGATGGATCATATTGGGTCAAGACCTAAAAGGTATTTCTTCACCTTCCGTGTCTCTTCTATTAACGACCGAACCGTCAATTAGCCAATTGATACGTACATTTTAGAAGAAATGTTTTATTTAAGAATCATTTTAGATTACATAGAAGAACCTTCTCCTCCTGTAAACGGTTTTACAGACGACCAAAAATGTGAAGAACATTTTCAACGGACGACAAGTCGTGACTCGAGTGGTCGATTTTCCGTGTCATTACCGTTTCGTGATGATCCTTCGTTGTTGGGTGAATCTCGTTCGGTTGCTATTTCTCGATTTTACAATTTGGAACGTAAATTGCAAAGAGACTCAAAGTTATTCGATGAGTATCGAAAATTTATGACTGAGTATGAACAACTTGGTCATATGCAAGTTTCGTCGAGTGAAGGAAAATATTACATCCCGCACCATGCAGTTGTAAAGTACACAGGGACGCAGATGAAGCTTCGGGTGGTTTTCGATGCTTCAGCCACAACTACGTTTGGGAAATCATTAAATGACCTATTATATGTGGGACCCAAGTTACAATCAGATATTTCACAATTATTACACCGATGTCGCTTTGTAAGGTATATGATGACTGCAGATATATGTAAGATGTATCGGCAAATTCGAGTTCACAAAGAAGACCGTCTCTTTCAACATATTGTATGGCGTAACAATCCATCTGAAGAATTGAAAGATTTTGAATTGAATACGGTTACGGTTGTCTTCATCTCCATTTCAAGCAATAAGAGTTCTGCATCAATTAGAAAAAGATGACGGTCACCGATACCCGTTTGCAAATAAAATATTATCTACACAAACCTATGTGGATACATCATCACTGGTCACGACGACATATCAGGAGTTCTGCGTCGTCGTATCGAACTAATACAATTATTAAATCGAGCAGGTCTAACCTTAAGAAAATGGTCATCGAATTGCAAAGAAGTGTTAAATCAAATTCCTAAGGAAGACCAAGCATCAACAGTTTCCTTCGAATCTAAAGAAGATACGTCGTTAAAAATTTTAGGTATGCATTGGGACCCAATTAAAGATTCATTTACTTATTATACATCCTCCATAAACAACGTTTGGACAAAACGTTCTATCTTATCGTTTATCGCCAAATTATATGACCCTCTTGGAATATTGGCACCTGTAACATTCTGGGCTAAATGTTTCATGCAAACACTTTGGAAATCCGGTTTACATTGGGATGAGATATTGCCGGTTTCGTTGTCAAACGTATCAACAATTTGCATCGGAACTACCGATATTATCTAAAATCAAATTACATCGCTACATCTCTACATCTGGGGTGACTGCAGTTCAATTACTAGCATTTTCTGATGCTTCAGAAAAGGGATATGCAGCAATAATATATTCGATGTATATATGAGGATGATAGGATTTCAGTACACTTATTAACAGCAAAATCAAAAGTTGCACCACTGAAAATGGGAAAAACTGAGAGTTCTTTAACAATTCCACGGTTGGAATTATGTGGAACACTATTGTTAGCACGAACATTAAATTATTTAATGTCAACGTTACAGGACGTAATTTCCATTACTTCGGTTCATGCTTGGACAGATTCTCGCGTAGTTCTCTCTTGGTTAACTACACCTCAATCTCATTCTAAGATTTTTGTCACAAATCGATTAGTAAAAATAAGGGAATTAATACCATCTTGTCAATGGCATTATGTTCCATCAGTTTTAAACCCAGCCGATTGTGTTTCTCGAGGTATTTTATCATCTCAGCTTATTAAAAATACTTTGTATTGGGAAGGACCACAATTTATACAACAACCAATGAATGAATGGCCAAATATTCGATTTGAAGCTTTTCCAGTAACGGAATTACCAGAAGTAAAACAGCAAATTTTCCTTCCTGTGTGTTCTGTCGCCACAATAGACGAAGATTCTGAGTGGTTCAATCGATTCTCGACATTAAATCGAATGCAGAGAGTCACGGCGTATATGAACGATTTGGTCGGTATACTAGAAGATTG
This sequence comes from Schlechtendalia chinensis, assembly GCA_019022885.1. Classification (NCBI taxonomy): domain Eukaryota; kingdom Metazoa; phylum Arthropoda; class Insecta; order Hemiptera; family Aphididae; genus Schlechtendalia; species Schlechtendalia chinensis. Next base: position 4,719,506 of record JAFHKX010000014.1, read on the forward strand.
TCTGTACAAGTTGGCCCATTATCACGCGAAGAATTAGATGAGGCATTGGAAATAATTATTCGAAGCACACAAATACGATATTTGTCTAATCTTTTTCATAGTCTTCAGATCAAGGATTCTAAAATTACACCACGATCGATCGCTCAACTTGCCCCATTTCTCGATGAAAAGGGTATTATTCGCGTGGGTGGTCGTCTTCAAAATTCTAAAGCAATGTTTTGATACACAATTTCCAATTTTGCTGCCAAAGGTATCTACATTCACCACATTACTTATCCGTCATTATCATTTAGTCTACTCCACTCAGGAATGAGACAAATATCTGCCTTATTATCTAGAAAATTTTGGGTAATATGTGGTCGATCTGCTATTCGACGTGTGATTTTCCAATGTGTCGTATGTGCCCGTCATCGGGCAGTAACTCCTCAACCATCGATGGGAAATTTGCCATCTTGCCGCGTAAATTCTTCTCGCCCATTTTCACAACTTGGTATTGATTTTGCTGGGCCGTTTGCTATCAAAGAGTCACGTCGGAAAAATGCTAAATCCACAAAATGTTACCTCGCGGTTTATGTATGCATGGCAACAAAGGCTGTTCACCTTGAAATAGTTTCAGATTTAACTACTGATGCCTTTTTGGCTTCGTTGAATCGAGTAATTTCTCGTAGAGGTATTCCTAGCGATATTTATACGGATTGTGGTACTAACTTCAAAAGTGCTGATCGTCGATTACAACAGATTTTTATAGAACAACATTCGCAAAATATGTACATAAATACGGTTCCATGCCGTTGGCTTTTCAACCCCCGGCAGCCCCTCATTTCGGAGGTCTATGGGAAGCCGCAGTGAAATCGACTAAAATTCATTTTCGAAGAGTAATCGGTAATCAGTTGCTTACTTTCGAGGAGTTAACAACGTTATCTACTCGTATTGAAGCTATCCTCAATTCACGCCCACTTACGGCATTGTCAACAGATCCCAACGATCTTCAACCTTTGACACCTGGTCACTTTCTTATTGGTCAACCATTAGTCGCTTTGCCAGAAAGGGACACAATAAACATTCCCCAAAATCGGCTTCATCGTTGGGAACTTCTGCAACAACTACACCAAACCTTTGGAAACGCTGGTCTAATGAGTACCTTACGTCACTACAAGCTAGGACTAAATTGACACGTCAACATCCAAATATTGAAGTGGGAAATTTGGTACTCATTAACACTCCCAAATTTACCCCCTACGCAGTGGAAGTTGGGACGAATTGAAAAAACATACCCAGGAGATGACGGAACAGTACGAGTTGTGACAATACGTACCATTGACGGTTCTGTTACACGCACAGTCGTAAAAATAATTGTCCCCTGTAGAATCTAGTACACAGTTTCCTTCTCAAAATACTCTTATCCAATAATTTTCTTTTCCTTATTTTGTATTTTTTTTTCTTTTGTATACTTACATGTTTAATATATTTTGAAAATGTTTAATTTTTGTATTTTTGTATTTTGTATAAATACTCTTATGATACTTATAAAATGGGCATCGCGAAGAGTCAGAATTCAACTTTAGTTTTTCAATCACCATTGAAATCTTTGAAAGACATCAACTTCAATGCTCACCCGTCGTCTTTCAAGGCGGGGTGATGTTACGTATCATATCTAGTATGATTTATATGGGTTCCCGGTTCGTCAGTGGGGACTGGTTGCTTCGTCGTCCGTCGCGCGTATGCGAAAAGTCGTCGTCGTTGCGTTTACGCCTTTGGTGGTACATTATCGTGTCCACTATTATTTTATTTATTATAAACTATAATAGTCCATTTTGGACAAATACGCGACCTCCATCACCACTCATCATCGTCATCGTTTTTGGTACCACTTCATTGGAGTGTGTTGTTGTCGAGCACAGATGCCCATTGTGATGTGAGCTATTTTAAGTTTCATTGTTATATACTACTAATAGATTGTCATATATTATTTGAATTGTTAATCTTTCATGTAAATGTATTTAATTATAAACCATATCGATCTATGTTAGTTCGCTGTTTTTTTCAATAGAATTTATTTTACGTAACAATTATTGTTATTTGTTCTCTTAATTATTATTATTGTTTCCCCTTTATTTCTTATACTTAATCTTATTTCCCGTATCTATATTCCTTGCGATTGGGTAAGGATCTGGTACGAAACAATTACAATGTATACCACTTTATGGAAGTGATCCCACATATCCCAATACGTATCAGAATTGGACATGCAAAATCAAAGCTTGTAGTAGATAATGGACGTGTGAACTAAACTCTAAATGTGAAAATATGAAGTCATATATAATTTCAAATTTTATGATTCTCAAAATGAAAGAAAACAATAATAATAAAAATGTATAAAATATACATACTGCATTGAAGTCGTTTAAGTATATTGTTTCGTATGATAATAATGATATAAATAATAATAACAATAATGTCGATAGTAGTGGCGACGTTATCGCGATAATACAAGAGACAAAGTTCCCAATATTTCGCGTCGTATTTTTCCATTCCGTAGCGGCTCACGTATGGTGAAAGATGTCCGCCGGCCTTGAGCGCTACGCATCATAAAAATGTTAAATTGTTTTATTACAATAGTTATAATGAAAACAGAATCAGAACAAGTTCAAAATAGCGTTACGTGTAATATGGCACATTAACACCGCGCAACATATATTTTTACAAAATTTAAGTTAATTTAAGTTTTTTTGTATAAACTTATTTTTATTTGTAGATGTTGGTTAGACAGATACCAATAATTGTATTGGTTTATGATCTATCATCTTAGATGTATACTGAAGTTGTGAATTCTCGGGTTAAAAATATATTTGAAAAATATTATTATTTATTGCTAGTAAGAGGTATTAACAGTCATACTTTTGACAGTAATGTTTCATTGTTTTTGTCGTTTCAATTCTAAAACTCCCATCATGTTCTATCCAGAAGAAGTAATAGCTGAAACTCAAATTTAGCTTAATAATATTTAATCATAAATAATCTTAAGTATACCTTTTCTTTTTGTAAGTTATTTTGATTTTTCAACCCATAAAACAAAAAAAAAAACAAGAAATTAATTAGATTAAGAGACAAAAACAGAATGTGGTGATATTGTAACTAGGTGTATGCGTATACTAAGGAATAGTGGAGTTTCCTGTACTCTAAAAATTTAGTTATTTTCGGTAACTGTTTATTTTAAGTATTATTAAAGGGTTAAAGGGACTGCTCCCATTTAACACAGGGATATGTCATGAACGAATATTTTATCAATATTATATTATATTAGTATATAATAGTATTAACACGATGGCTTACGTGACATTGTAAACTTCCGGTGACAAGTATGCTTTGGTCAGCAAATTCCAAAGGCGCTTGTACTTGACGGGCTCACACGGTTATTACAGTAGAGTTAGTTGTACCATACCAACAATGGTATACAGATCCTCTTAGTATATTATATTTTGTAATTGTATTTTAATAAGTAATAAACACTTAATTATATAGTATTTAATACCAACAATTAATACCAGCAAGAACATATCATGTTGAATAAGTTTCTCTTAGAATATAATACAACATTGAGATGTAATAAGTTCAGATTTGCACAGTATATATCACTTACATCTTAATATCCTTTATAACTTATATTTAATCATATTTTTTAAGGAAAATTCGTTTGCTCCTTTTAATCCAAATGGAATTCTGGTGAACTCGAAATGTCCCTTATCACAGGAAAATGTGGTTTTCTCGCAATGCTCTGGATGCATCTTGACCTGGTGGTAACCTTGGGCTAGATCCAAGGTTGAATAGTATTTTGATTTTCCTAACTGGTCATGAATGTCTGTTATGTTCGGTAAGGGAAATGCATCTCCAAATGTTATTTGGTTAAGTTTTCTGAAGTCTACACAGACTCTGTACTTAATGTTTCCATCGTCGTCCGGTTTTTTCGGAACAACTAGCAATGGTGCGTTCCAAGGGCTTTTTCTTGGAACAATGATTTTGTCCTTTTGAAAGCTGTCTATTTATTCGTCGATTTCTTGTTTATGTTTGGACTGTATCGATACGGACGTTCGTTTATCGGCTGTGCATTAGCGGTTGTTTTAATTTCATGCTGAATTGCATCGGTGTAAGGTAACTTGTCTCTTTCTAATAAGAAAATATCTGAATATTCTTTGCAAATTATCAATAGAGAACTTTCATCTTCTGAATTAAGATGATCCGTTTTAAGAGCATCTTGCAATCGAGACAGGCGATAACTGTCTGCATGAGGCTCTGTTTGCTCTTGAATTTGTGTAGTATTTACATAAGATTCATTGTAGTCTTCATAGACTAGCTGTTCTAATTTAGGAATATGAATAAAGACAGATTGTTCTGTTGGATTTGTTATAGTTAACCATACGCATTGATCCTTCACCGTAGTGACAACGTTGCCACATCTGATAGAAACTGTTAAGTTTTAATTTGAAATTATTATATTCGAATTTTCCGTTAAGTTCGGTTCTTGGACGGCTACGAGAATTTCTGTTAATAGCTTTAACGTAAGTTTAGGATGTTCTGTAAGTATTAATTTCTTTGTTTGGTAATTTATTGTAGCCTCTTGTCTGACAATAAATGGTCTCCTCAAGATTCTTTCATGTGGTACCGGAAATGTGGAATGTACCACGTGGAATTCGGTCGTACAGATTTCACTGCCAATTCGAATATCGAGTGTAACAGATCCCAATGTATGTATGAAATGTTCTGTAATACCTTTGAGCTAATAAATAGTTTTGTCATATACCATAATGTTATCTTTTAATGCAGAAAGTTTAATTAAGTTTAAATCACTACCTGAATCAAGTAAAAATCGGATCTGGTTACTAATGGTCTGGGGACTTATGCATGTGAAATGATAATCTTCAAGTTTCTGTTCTGCCGTTGTATTTAAGATGATTCGTGAAATGAAATGGCGGCGTTTTTTATACTTCCGGCCATGTGTCCGCCGTCGGCTCCCGACTGAGATGAGTTTCCCGATTGTGGCTTAGTATTATTTGAAGTTTCTGTATTTCTTTGAAAATTTACATATTTGAGTTTTCTAAATACTTCTTTAGTGTGCCCTAGTTTTTTACAATAACGGCATGTGATTGTCTTAACTTGAGCTGGTCTGAAATTCTGGGAAGTTGATCCTTGTCTGCTAAAATTTGGTTTTTAAACTGAACGACAGTCTTTAGACCAATGTCCTAATTTTTTACAATGGTAACAAGGAGAATTTGGTTCGACATTATTACACTTCTTAGTATGTTTGCTGCTATTCTCGTAAAATCTTTTATTCTTCCAGAAATCTCTGAACTCGTTCTTCTTCTCTTGCCACTTGGATTGCCTTTTCCAAGTCGAATGATTTCTGTACTTGATAAAATCTTTTAATTTTCTGAGCCCTTCAATGAATACTTGTATGGTCTGTGCTTTTAGTCTGTTTTCTAATGCAGTGGTTGCTTCAACAGATTTTCCGTTGGTTTCTTGTTCCAATATAAGTGACTGTATGGTTTCGATTCGTGTCGAATAACTCATTACGTCTTCATTAATTTTCTGTTTGCTCGAATACAATTCTAAATATAGATGTTTTGTTGTTCGTTATGGATCTAACGATGTCTTTAAAGTTTCTTTTAACTCGTTCCACGAGTTTATTGAACGGAATTTAACGGCTGCTCTAGCTTTTCCTTTTGAGATAAATTCGTACCCAGACATGAACAAATTGCCAAACCACTTACGTCACTATTGAAAAAAGATTTTGTTTATCATTGGTCAGATCTTTGTCAAGCAGCATTTGAAGAGCTAAAAGCAATTCTAACTACGGAACCTTTACTTCAATATCCAGATTTTAACAGAACCTTTAACCTCACATGCGATGCCAGAAATTATGCGATAGGATGCTTTCTGTCACAGGGACAAATTGGAAAAGACCCTCCTATAGCATATGCATCAAGAACTCTTAATAAAGCAGAGCAAAATTACAATACAACCGAAAAAGAGTTATGCGCAATAATTTGGGGAGTCAAACAATTCAAACCATATTTATTTGGACAAAAGTTTAACATCATCACGGATCATAGAGCATTAAGCTGGTTATTCAATATAAAAGATCCGGGATCCAGACTTACAAGATAGAGATTAAAACTTGAGGAATACGAATACGAAATTCACTACAAACCTGGATCCAGCAATACTAATGCTGACGCTCTTAGCAGAATACACCGAGTCGTTACCCGAGCACAAAAAACTCCAAAACCTTTAGAATCTACAGAAACTTCAGAATATTCAGAGTCTACAGAAACTTCAGAATCTTTAGAACCTTCGAAATCTTCAGAAACTCCAGAAACATTCAAAAACTTCGCTAACACAGAAAAATCTTTCAGATTCTCGATTAAAACCAACAAACCCATTAGACGACTATCAAACATTTTTACAAGCTGATATAAATTTAAAGAAATTTACTCCAAACGTTTTAGAGATACAAGGAGACCTTTTTGACCGTGAATGTAACAAACGTTGTGTAAAACTAACGTTTTGTAGTCCTTACTTTATCAAACTCGTACTCTTCACTCTTTATTTTTTTTGCCAAAATTACATATTCATTAAAACATTTATCATTTCGAATAGATGTTATGAAGTTAATTAATGATTTATAGAGTTTGACACCTATCCCCAAATCTATGTATACTTTTTGAAGCTCTTTACTTGTGCTATTGAAACGCTCAAAAATTGCATTCCAAAATACAGTCATAAAAACTGTTTCAAAACGGTCAAGTTGACGTCTTAAGCCAGCTGCCTCACAACGCGTCGTCGCCTTCTAATAAATTTAAACTTCTCATAATACCGTCATACTTTTGATATAAGCTGTCACAAGCTTCATGCCGAGCAGACCACCTAGTTCCATCTGCTCTTTTGACAACTTTTTTACCGAGCGTTAGGCTGGACTTTAAAATATCCCATCGTCTAGTAGATGCAGAAAAACAAGAATAAAGATGTTGAATAGTGTTAAAAACGATAATCTATCTTTCACGCATTCAGCTACACAAGTCCCAACCAAATTTAGCGAGTGAGCAGCACATGGTACGTAATACGCGTAAGGATTTTTTTTTACTATCCTTGCCTGTAAACCCGAGTAAATTCCCGACATATTGGCGGCGTTGTCGTACGACTGGCCCCTGCAGTTGTTTATGTCAATATCATGTTCAGTTAAAAAAGACAATACGGCCGTTTCAAGTGTTTCAGACATATGCCCAATATTTGGTAAAAAACACATAAAGCGTTCGACAGAAAAACCGTCATCTCTAACGTAACGAATAACGTATGCTAACTGGTCAGTGTGGCTGATATCAGGAGTTGAGTCTATCTCAATCGAAAAATATTTTGCTCTTTTAATTTCTTTTATAATTACATTAGTAACTTGTGTTGTCATTAATGTAATTACTTCATCACATGTTGTAGAAGAAAGGTAAGATGTATGACCACTGCCCGGGTTTCCATGTTGAACTATATGATTGCTTAGAAAAGGGTCAAATTCAGATATTAATTCTAAACACATCATAATATTATCATAATTTTGACTTCCAAATTTTTCCACGGAACCTCTAAATGGAAGAACACGACTTCCCAGTTTTTTTATGACAGCAATAACCCGTTTCAACACATTTTTCCAATAATCTATTTCATTACAGAGATCACTATCTATTCTCCCAATATTATTGCTCCTACGTAAAAATACTATTTGACAGTTAGTATGTTCTTTAGAGACTTCATGTTGTTTTACAATCTTATTGACGTTTCTCCAGTCCATTAAACCTTCTGTAGCAAGTATAGTAGAACCTCCAAACATTCGACAGGGAATACAAAATAATGCATTTTTACTACGAGAATAAATTAAAAATTTTCTAATCTTATGTTCTCCATTTAAAAGTTTCCGATAAAATACACTTTTTTTAAGTACCGCGTTTTATTCCCAAATTCTAATTTTGTTGATAATAAATCATAGTCAATATTTTGTTTTATTTCTTTTAGTAATAAGCGATCAATTGTCAAATCATTAATTACTCATTCTGCAGGATCCTCGCTGATTAAATCGACTATTGGTACATCATCTTTTCAGTATTATTATTTGAATAACTTTCTGAAGATGTGACGTTTTGAATATAAGTGATATCCGTAGTACTAGTACTCGAGTTTGAACAACTAGCGAGCGTTTTCTGTGTAGTTTCATAATTGTCAACTTCATTTAAAAAAATGGTTGGTTTAAAAAAAGAATCTATTTTTGGGATTTATTGCACTAAGTTATTTAATTGATTTTTTTTCTTCCGCGATTTTTTTATACTTATAGCCACTTAAACGTGATCGACCGTCACTCATTTTATTATAGTTTTATTAAAAATGTAACAAATTAAATTTTAAAAAATCAAATATTCATACAAATAAGAAAAGTGTGAACTTCGTCTGCATTAAAAAAAAAATAACACCGAACACGTTCGTTACTATAATACTATAGAACATGCCACACTATGAGCTCGTTCGCGATTGCATTGACTAATGATTGGTTTTTTTTTTATTGTGATTAGGTACAGATAAACACACAATCGTCAACCCATGTTATATAAAGAACTTATTTTACGATCGTCGTATCCACTTGTTTACAACACTATAACGAAAAATTTACAAATAATGCAGCAATGCTATATAATACAGCGATAAACTCTACGAATATGAAATTGAAAAACATTAAATCAAATATTACCACAATCCCGTTGGTCTAAAAACATTTTTTAATTAGTTGCATTTATTTTAGTAAAAATGTAATATTAAAAATTATTTGTCGCCCTTGAGAAATTGCCACCCTAAGCATTAGCTTATAGTGTTTACTGGTAAATACGGCACTGTTTGATGTTGAGATATGCTGAGTTATTTGAAATTTTTGAGTAATCGAAACACTTATATCACATGCATTACAGTAAAGTACATTATTATCACTTGATAATGTTTCGTTTGGAAAATCAAGGATTAAATTTAAAATTTTAGTTGAAAATGATCGAGCTACTTTAGGCATTATTTATTACTTAGTTTTTAATTTATAAGCTAAAGATATATTCACAACCACACGAACGAAAGAACTGACACTGGTGTAAATTCGTAAATATATTTTGTCAATTGTTGAACATAAAGTATAATAAAAAAAGTAGCTCGCGCTGATGATAACGTAGTTGTCGAAATACGTAAACGCGGATATTGTGTATAATTTTTGGTTTCGTGTTTTAAACATTTGTGTATAAAGTATAATCTAAAATCATTAAGGTATGGTTAACGAAAAAACAGATAAGATAAACTAAAGCCCTAATTATCACATTGTCTTTTCGCGTATTATATTCGTATAAATGTATTAATCCGTCGGCACATCCGAACCGAATAACATGTCTGTTTCACAGACTCCACGAATGTATGATACATAAGCTAATGAAGTCTGAGTTTACGATATTTAGGTTTATTCCCCCATTGAAAACGTACTAATATAGTTGCCGTAATACTACGCGCTTGATGAAATATACATATTTTGTTTTTAAGAAAAAAAAGAATAGAAGAGAGACCAATTGAGCTTATCGAAAACGATTGAAACCGTTTTTGTGTAAAATAAACACCAAAACGTAAATTATTTCGTTATGATTTTTTGATCGTTATTGATCACATAATATTTTTCGTACATAATAGTATCTGTATTTCGATAATATTGTACATACATACCAGTACAGTTCGGTATTAATGTTTCGACGGTATGGCAAATAGCCCAGTTAAACAACTTTTGCAGTTGACACGCGTACCTTTGTAAGATCGTATAAAACAATTAACCGGTTATTATTTAATAATCGATATTTTTAAGTACGAAAATGGACTTTCAAACTATAAAGATGTAGATATTAGGTGTATATATATTAATAAATTTGCAGACGGAATGCTGTGTTTATTTACATCGCTTTATACATTATGGTCCTTGTATCTTTATTTATTTCACAAATGTTTCGTTATTGATCGAAATTAAAAAATTTAGTGTTTTCATTTTACCTCATTCAAAATCTACATAAAAATTAAAATGTATTACCAACGAATCAAAATATTTCCTTAAAAAATATGATTAAAGATAAGTTATTTAGGATAATAAGATGTAAGTGATATATACTGTGCAAATCTGAACTTATTATATCTCAATGTTGTATTGTATTGTATGTTATATTATATTGTATTGTATTGTAATGTTATGTATGTATATAGTTTCTCTAAGAGAAACTTATTCAACATGATATGTTCTTGCTGGTATTAATTGTTGGTATTAAATACTATATTATTAAGTGTTTATTACTTATTAAAATACAATTACAAAATATAATATACTAAGAGGATCTGTATACCATTGTTGGTATGGTACAACTAACTCTACTGTAATAACCGTGTGAGCCCGTCAAGTACAAGCGCCTTTGGAATTTGCTGACCAAAGCATACTTGTCACCGGAAGTTTACAATGTCACGTAAGCCATCGTGTTAATACTATTATATACTAATATAATATAATATTGATAAAATATTCGTTCATGACATATCCCTGTGTTAAATGGGAGCAGTCCCTTTAACCCTTTAATAATACTTAAAATAAACAGTTACCGAAAATAACTAAATTTTTAGAGTACAGGAAACTCCACTATTCCTTAGTATACGCATACACCTAGTTACAATATCACCACATTCTGTTTTTGTCTCTTAATCTAATTAATTTCTTGTTTTTTTTTTTGTTTTATGGGTTGAAAAATCAAAATAACTTACAAAAAGAAAAGGTATACTTAAGATTATTTATGATTAAATATTATTAAGCTAAATTTGAGTTTCAGCTATTACTTCTTCTGGATAGAACATGATGGGAGTTTTAGAATTGAAACGACAAAAACAATGAAACATTACTGTCAAAAGTATGACTGTTAATACCTCTTACTAGCAATAAATAATAATATTTTTCAAATATATTTTTAACCCGAGAATTCACAACTTCAGTATACATCTAAGATGATAGATCATAAACCAATACAATTATTGGTATCTGTCTAACCAACATCTACAAATAAAAATAAGTTTATACAAAAAAACTTAAATTAACTTAAATTTTGTAAAAATATATGTTGCGCGGTGTTAATGTGCCATATTACACGTAACGCTATTTTGAACTTGTTCTGATTCTGTTTTCATTATAACTATTGTAATAAAACAATTTAACATTTTTATGATGCGTAGCGCTCAAGGCCGGCGGACATCTTTCACCATACGTGAGCCGCTACGGAATGGAAAAATACGACGCGAAATATTGGGAACTTTGTCTCTTGTATTATCGCGATAACGTCGCCACTACTATCGACATTATTGTTATTATTATTTATATCATTATTATCATACGAAACAATATACTTAAACGACTTCAATGCAGTATGTATATTTTATACATTTTTATTATTATTGTTTTCTTTCATTTTGAGAATCATAAAATTTGAAATTATATATGACTTCATATTTTCACATTTAGAGTTTAGTTCACACGTCCATTATCTACTACAAGCTTTGATTTTGCATGTCCAATTCTGATACGTATTGGGATATGTGGGATCACTTCCATAAAGTGGTATACATTGTAATTGTTTCGTACCAGATCCTTACCCAATCGCAAGGAATATAGATACGGGAAATAAGATTAAGTATAAGAAATAAAGGGGAAACAATAATAATAATTAAGAGAACAAATAACAATAATTGTTACGTAAAATAAATTCTATTGAAAAAAACAGCGAACTAACATAGATCGATATGGTTTATAATTAAATACATTTACATGAAAGATTAACAATTCAAATAATATATGACAATCTATTAGTAGTATATAACAATGAAACTTAAAATAGCTCACATCACAATGGGCATCTGTGCTCGACAACAACACACTCCAATGAAGTGGTACCAAAAACGATGACGATGATGAGTGGTGATGGAGGTCGCGTATTTGTCCAAAATGGACTATTATAGTTTATAATAAATAAAATAATAGTGGACACGATAATGTACCACCAAAGGCGTAAACGCAACGACGACGACTTTTCGCATACGCGCGACGGACGACGAAGCAACCAGTCCCCACTGACGAACCGGGAACCCATATAAATCATACTAGATATGATACGTAACATCACCCCGCCTTGAAAGACGACGGGTGAGCATTGAAGTTGATGTCTTTCAAAGATTTCAATGGTGATTGAAAAACTAAAGTTGAATTCTGACTCTTCGCGATGCCCATTTTATAAGTATCATAAGAGTATTTATACAAAATACAAAAATACAAAAATTAAACATTTTCAAAATATATTAAACATGTAAGTATACAAAAGAAAAAAAAATAACAAAATAAGGAAAAGAAAATTATTGGATAAGAGTATTTTGAGAAGGAAACTGTGTACTAGATATCTACAGGTAGGACAATTATTTTTACGACTGTGCGTGTAACAGAACCGTCAATGGTACGTATTGTCACAACTCGTACTGTTCCGTCATCTCCTGGGTATGTTTTTTCAATTCGTCCCAACTTCCACTGCGTAGGGGGTAAATTTGGAGTGTTAATGAGTACCAAATTTCCCACTTCAATATTTGGATGTTGACGTGTCCATTTAGTCCTAGCTTGTAGTGACGTAAGGTACTCATTAGACCAGCGTTTCCAAAAGGTTTGGTGTAGTTGTTGCAGAAGTTCCCAACGATGAAGCCGATTTTGGGGAATGTTTATTGTGTCCCTTTCTGGCAAAGCGACTAATGGTTGACCAATAAGAAAGTGACCAGGTGTCAAAGGTTGAAGATCGTTGGGATCTGTTGACAATGCCGTAAGTGGGCGTGAATTGAGGATAGCTTCAATACGAGTAGATAACGTTGTTAACTCCTCGAAAGTAAGCAACTGATTACCGATTACTCTTCGAAAATGAATTTTAGTCGATTTCACTGCGGCTTCCCATAGACCTCCGAAATGAGGGGCTGCCGGGGGGTTGAAATGCCAACGGCATGGAACCGTATTTATGTACATATTTTGCGAATGTTGTTCTATAAAAATCTGTTGTAATCGACGATCAGCACTTTTGAAGTTAGTACCACAATCCGTATAAATATCGCTAGGAATACCTCTACGAGAAATTACTCGATTCAACGAAGCCAAAAAGGCATCAGTAGTTAAATCTGAAACTATTTCAAGGTGAACAGCCTTTGTTGCCATGCATACATAAACCGCGAGGTAACATTTTGTGGATTTAGCATTTTTCCGACGTGACTCTTTGATAGCAAACGGCCCAGCAAAATCAATACCAAGTTGTGAAAATGGGCGAGAAGAATTTACGCGGCAAGATGGCAAATTTCCCATCGATGGTTGAGGAGTTACTGCCCGATGACGGGCACATACGACACATTGGAAAATCACACGTCGAATAGCAGATCGACCACATATTACCCAAAATTTTCTAGATAATAAGGCAGATATTTGTCTCATTCCTGAGTGGAGGTAGACTAAATGATAATGACGGATAAGTAATGTGGTGAATGTAGATACCTTTGGCAGCAAAATTGGAAATTGTGTATCAAACATTGCTTTAGAATTTTGAAGACGACCACCCACGCGAATAATACCCTTTTCATCGAGAAATGGGGCAAGTTGAGCGATCGATCGTGGTGTAATTTTAGAATCCTTGATCTGAAGACTATGAAAAAGATTAGACAAATATCGTATTTGTGTGCTTCGAATAATTATTTCCAATGCCTCATCTAATTCTTCGCGTGATAATGGGCCAACTTGTACAGACAATCTTCTAGTATACCGACCAAATCGTATCATATACGCCGTGACTCTCTGCATTCGATTTAATGTCGAGAATCGATTGAACCACTCAGAATCTTCGTCTATTGTGGCGACAGAACACACAGGAAGGAAAATTTGCTGTTTTACTTCTGGTAATTCCGTTACTGGAAAAGCTTCAAATCGAATATTTGGCCATTCATTCATTGGTTGTTGTATAAATTGTGGTCCTTCCCAATACAAAGTATTTTTAATAAGCTGAGATGATAAAATACCTCGAGAAACACAATCGGCTGGGTTTAAAACTGATGGAACATAATGCCATTGACAAGATGGTATTAATTCCCTTATTTTTACTAATCGATTTGTGACAAAAATCTTAGAATGAGATTGAGGTGTAGTTAACCAAGAGAGAACTACGCGAGAATCTGTCCAAGCATGAACCGAAGTAATGGAAATTACGTCCTGTAACGTTGACATTAAATAATTTAATGTTCGTGCTAACAATAGTGTTCCACATAATTCCAACCGTGGAATTGTTAAAGAACTCTCAGTTTTTCCCATTTTCAGTGGTGCAACTTTTGATTTTGCTGTTAATAAGTGTACTGAAATCCTATCATCCTCATATATACATCGAATATATATTATTGCTGCATATCCCTTTTCTGAAGCATCAGAAAATGCTAGTAATTGAACTGCAGTCACCCCAGATGTAGAGATGTAGCGATGTAATTTGATTTTAGATAATATCGGTAGTTCCGATGCAAATTGTTGATACGTGTTTGACAACGAAACCGGCAATACCTCATCCCAATGTAAACCGGATTTCCAAAGTGTTTGCATGAAACATTTAGCCCAGAATGTTACAGGTGCCAATATTCCAAGAGGGTCATATAATTTGGCGATAAACGATAAGATAGAACGTTTTGTCCAAACGTTGTTTATGGAGGATGTATAATAAGTAAATGAATCTTTAATTGGGTCCCAATGCATACCTAAAATTTTTAACGACGTATCTTCTTTAGATTCGAAGGAAACTGTTGATGCTTGGTCTTCCTTAGGAATTTGATTTAACACTTCTTTGCAATTCGATGACCATTTTCTTAAGGTTAGACCTGCTCGATTTAATAATTGTATTAGTTCGATACGACGACGCAGAACTCCTGATATGTCGTCGTGACCAGTGATGATGTCATCCACATAGGTTTGTGTAGATAATATTTTATTTGCAAACGGGTATCGGTGACCGTCATCTTTTTCTAATTGATGCAGAACTCTTATTGCTTGAAATGGAGATGAAGACACACCGTACGTAACCGTATTCAATTCAAAATCTTTCAATTCTTCAGATGGATTGTTACGCCATACAATATGTTGAAAGAGACGGTCTTCTTTGTGAACTCGAATTTGCCGATACATCTTACATATATCTGCAGTCATCATATACCTTACAAAGCGACATCGGTGTAATAATTGTGAAATATCTGATTGTAACTTGGGTCCCACATATAATAGGTCATTTAATGATTTCCCAAACGTAGTTGTGGCTGAAGCATCGAAAACCACCCGAAGCTTCATCTGCGTCCCTGTGTACTTTACAACTGCATGGTGCGGGATGTAATATTTTCCTTCACTCGACGAAACATGCATATGACCAAGTTGTTCATACTCAGTCATAAATTTTCGATACTCATCGAATAACTTTGAGTCTCTTTGCAATTTACGTTCCAAATTGTAAAATCGAGAAATAGCAACCGAACGAGATTCACCCAACAACGAAGGATCATCACGAAACGGTAATGACACGGAAAATCGACCACTCGAGTCACGACTTGTCCGTTGAAAATGTTCTTCACATTTTTGGTCGTCTGTAAAACCGTTTACAGGAGGAGAAGGTTCTTCTATGTAATCTAAAATGATTCTTAAATAAAACATTTCTTCTAAAATGTACGTATCAATTGGCTAATTGACGGTTCGGTCGTTAATAGAAGAGACACGGAAGGTGAAGAAATACCTTTTAGGTCTTGACCCAATATGATCCATCCTAAAGTTGTTTCATACGCAGACGGTAAATCAGGTGTGTGTTCTACGCGTGAACAACTACCTAATATGAAAGGATACACGTCTGCTCCTAATAAGAAATCGATAGGTGCTGGATTGTCGAAGTGAGGATCCGCAAAAATAACATGGCTGTATGCTTGACGAATTGCTGAATTTAATGGCGAAGCTGGCATTGAACCAATAATTTTTGATAAGATCAATGGTTCACACTTCACAATAAGATAGTCTGAATAAGCTGACGTAAATACGCAACTTGTCGAACCCTTTGTCGGTGACACTCGCGTTTGTGACAGGCCTGTTACAGAGGTATTGGATCGGCGACGTTTTAAACCAAGTAAAGAAACACATGCACTCGTAATAACTGAAATTTGTGAACCGGTATCTATCAAAGCACGAATTGGCACCAAATGACCCATGTTGTTTCGAATCCGAATCATAGCCGTTCCAAGAACGACCTTTCCTGTTGAACTTGCAACTCCATTAAAAGATATTTCTGTATTCGTGCTTGATGGTGTGGTGGTAGCAACCGATGAAACATTGGGATTTTCCGTTGGCATAACTTTCGGTACTTTCTTTTCTAAATGTAATAGTGTATGGTGCTTCTCTGAACAATAATGACATGAATGTTTCGACGTACAATCTCTTGTCTTATGTTGTGGACTTAAACAATTTATACATAGATGTCGTGATTGAGAAAATTTAAAACGTTGGAAGACTGGTAGTTGACTAAACTGTGTACATTGATGCAAAAAGTGACTACCTTTACAACATTTACATGACTTTGACTCTACAGTGGTGATGAAAGAAGCAACTTTACCTTTGACAGATTTTACAAAATTTGCTTTAATTGATGAAACATTATGAGTAGGTACAGAATTTTGTAAAATTTGACAGCGCGTCTGAACAAATTTTAGTAATAAATCTATATCAGGAATTTCAATTACATGATGTTCAGCTTCAAATACTCGTTTTGTGGTTGGCGATAAAACGCGGGACGCTACATAAAACAACAAAAAACCTGCCAAGTTTTTCACATCCAAAGCTCGTATCGCAAAAATATTTTCCCGAAATACGCTTAAAAATTGTGTTAAACCCGTTAATGTTTCAGTGGACATCACAGGAACGCGGAAAATCATATCTAAATGATTGGTTATCAATAAACGTTTGTTATCGTATGCCTCTTGTAATGCTTCCCATGCAACAATATAATTTGTTTCACTGAGTGGTACAGCTTTAACAATCGGCGCAGCAGTGCCCGATACAGTTGAAATTAAATAATGAAATTTTTCGGTATTAGAAAGCATTGGATTCGTATGTACAAGTGATATAAATGTATCGCGATATGAGCACCACTTTAACAAATCGCCATCGAATAATGGCAATTGAATTTTTGGTAATTGTATATTGTTAGTATGTGGATTTGAATTATTGATTGCAGAATTATTAACGCTAGAAGTATTTATATTCATCGCAGTAATCAACGCTTTAATACTATAATATTATTCCATTATATTGCGTTCAATAGGATCGTGTATTGCTGTAAATTCGGATTCTCGATTTAATGATATTAAATGATCCAAAACGGAATCTTGTTCTACATGAAAATTAGACAGCAGAGAATGAAGATCCTGTGTACGGACTTCAAAGAGAGGCATTAATGAAGAGTCTTCTTCTATTTTTGAACCCAATTCCATAATAATGTTAAATTGAGATGCGACGTTATCACGTTTTATTATACTACGTTTGAGCGCCCGTACAACTCGTTCTTGATCGCCCTCGCTTAGTTGCGAATTAAGAGCCATATTTTTACGATTTCAAATGTATCAAAGAAAATTAAATAATAATTGTATTCCTTGTATTACAATAATAATTCAGTCTTATATCAACAGAAAACACGCACGTATTTTCGTATTGATTGCGAAATCATATGGATGGTCGGATCATTGTTTACACTCTGCAATACTGAAGTTATTGACCCACACAAGAAATCGTCAATAATTACAATGAAATAATCAAATAAATATTAATTATCACTGTTAATACGTAGCGTTATCGACAAACGACAATAGATAAATTTAATTAGTGAAAAGGACGGCGCCGACGACGTTAACAAAAACAACAACAAAAAATTATTATTCGTTCTAGTGCAGTCGAAAACGAAATAAATACATTTATTATTATTTTCGTTTCACCAATTCCGGATAGTCTATCCGGCCCGAAGGACCAAATGTTTCGTACCAGATCCTTACCCAATCGCAAGGAATATAGATACGGGAAATAAGATTATGTATAAGAAATAAAGGGGAAACAATAATAATAATTAAGAGAACAAATAACAATAATTGTTGTGTAAAATAAATTCTATTGAAAAAAACAGCGAACTAACATAGATCGATATGGTTTATAATTAAATACATTTACATGAAAGATTAACAATTCAAATAATATATGACAATATATTAGTAGTATATAACAATGAAACTTAAAATAACTCACATCACAATGGGCATCTGTGCTCGACAACAACACACTCCAATGAAGTGATACCAAAAACGATGACGATGATGAGTGGTGATGGAGGTCGCGTATTTGTCCAAAATGGACTATTATAGTTTATAATAAATAAAATAATAGTGGACACGACAATGTACCACCAAAGGCGTAAACGCAACGACGACGACTTTTCGCATACGCGCGACGGACGACGAAGCAAACAGTCCCCACTGACGAACCGGGAACCCATATAAATCATACTAGATATGATTCGTAACAGTAATAATACAAAAAAGTTAATTATATAAGGTTAAAAAAAGGAATAAAAGGAAATAAAACTCAGGGTGCGAATTCGAGAAATGTTAAGATTTATCTTTTGTAAAGATATAAAAAAAATCGTAAAAAAAATAAACTAAAAATGTAAGGCAAAACACTGAAATAAATTGTCAAATATTAAAATTTCTTACCTTATGCTCGTGCTCGAAGTCTAAACGGTATCCACAGAGACGAAAGATCGCATAGGGAGATTAAATAGTGGTGGCGATAGAGGGAGCAAGGTAAGGCAAGCGCTCTACCCAAATTCGGTTTTGCCCCACCTTCGCCCTACCTGTTGAAGAACAAACGAAAATTAAAATTTCAAATATTTATGTATTTGCTGTGTTTCATATGTTTCGCTGTGTATCGTATTTTTTTTTTATGTGCAATCATTTAGATAATACACCACGGAATACACCACCATTTAATTCTATTTCGAAATTGATTATATTTTATCAGAAAACGCTAATAATACAGTATTTTTCCATGTATTTCAATAATTTATATTAAATCCGTATTGACGGGTTTATTTCAATTCCATGATCAATTTGCCATGATCTTCCCCCCTCCCTAGAAAAAATGTCCAGTAACGCCACTGAGATTAAAACAATTATAAAAAAGAAAGGAAAAGATTAGATCGGTGACTTCACTTCCAAAGCGAATTCATCGACAAAGTCAAATAAAACAATACACAAATTAAGTTGTCTAGCAATACTATGTCCCGCGGGACACAGAATTGGTATGGAGTACTGATTCGTAGCTGGATTTTGCGCACATACTGACGAGGAGACGAGATCATCGGGTAGTCTAGGGAATACATTTTGTATATTATAATATCCTTAAATCCTAACTACGTAACAGTCCAATCGATTGATAGTGACAGTAGAATAAATCAGGAATTACATTTTAAAATGGAATGATGGGAACAGTATATATTTATAATTGAGAGTTTTATCTGAAAGTTTACAATAAAGTCATTACTATGCGAGTTGAATATTATATTAAAGCTATATAAAATAAATTATTAGGCTTTAAATTTTGTAACAGAGAAGAATTGCATGGTTAATATTGCTTATATTTTAAATATATAGCATTTATGTTTAATAACTAAAAAAATGTATAAATTTAATGTATTTTACATTTAGTATATAATTAGGTAATATGTTACAATTATAATTATAACTATCAAAAATTGATTTATTTTTTTTAGTTCTAATTCTAACTAGTTCTGATTGGCATTTAAATTCCTTCATAGAACATGTAACCTCACGGCTACTGACGCCCTTGTTCAAATTGGGGTTGCCAACCTAAATCCGGATAACACAAATTGTGCCGGAGACTTAGGATTTATTCTAATGAAAAAAATTCGTTATTTTGTTTGATATCTTCTTGTTTATGTTGATGATAAAAGAAAATTCACACTCGATACACATAATAAAATAATTTCACAACATAATCAACAACTTAATTAATATAATTTAATGCAAAAAAATTGTATGACCGGCCAAGGTATAGTGTATACGTAAACATACCGATTCGAATATATCGGGAGTGAAAAATCCATCTCCCTCTTGCCCGTGTGTTATCATCATTCAAGAGAGATCTCTTCCCGGATCTACTCCATCATTGTGTTATCATTACCACTGTAACACAATATATATCCCATACGCACAATATACTCGTTACGTTACAAACAAACCAAGAAATATGATAATATTTATAAATAAATGATAAAACTATAAAAATTGAATATTCATTTTAATAAAAGCTACAGCTTATACAACACTTTTAATAATTAATATACAATTATAAATTTTTTCTTTTTACTAATTATATCTTGATATAATTTCTTTTATTGAACAAATCAAGAGTTACAATGATAATTTTATAACATATAATTTATAAAGAGAATATTTAGTTTAAAATATATCATATAATAAAGTAATAGAAATAAGAAATATGTAAGGGTATATTACAGAAATAAATTTATTTGTCATTTTTATGCGCAACACATGCACATACTCACATACACATAAATATTTGTACATACTCACATACATTCATATCTCTTTTTTGTATGTCATTTTTTTTTAAAGATATGTAATTTAAAGTTTTAAATTTTCCACTATTCCTTAAGTTTATATATATGGACATTTAATATCAAATGTATTTATTATGGTTATATTACCCTTCTTTTTTTGTTCTTTAATTTATAATGAATACATCATAACATATACGTTTAATTTTTATGTTTAATATTTATTATTATGTATGTCAACCCCTATTCTTTTTCTTTTTTTTATTATTATTTTTAAATGTTAAGGTTATTTCTTACGAGCTTATGTGTTCATTACATTTTATTAAAATTTAAATGATTTATTCCCCTATCCCCCAATGTATTTCTAGAGAAATAAGGCTACAAGCATCTAACATGAAAAATGTCTATTGTTTCATTATTATTTAACGTTAATTTTACTTTGTAGTTTAGATAATTAACTTTTTCTAAAATGTCAAAAGGATCCCTGTATTTAGAAGCTAATTTGGGAGACATTCCTAATTCCTAATTCTAAAAAAGGAAATTGAATCATAACTAAATCGCCCTTATTGTATGTAATTAATCTATGATTTTGGTCAGGATATTTTATTTTTATATAATTTTAGTTTTTTTTATTAAATTTTGGAGTTTTATATAGCTTTTATTATATCGTATGGTAGATTTTCAGGAATTATTTTATTATGAATAGATAAAAAGATGGTTCAAATCCGTGCATCAGGTAAAAAGGACTGAATTTGGTTGTAGATTGTGTAGTTGCATTGTAGCTTAACGTTATATAAGGTAAATAATATGACTATCGGGACCGGTTAGTTTCTACATAATTTTTTAGCAAGCTACGTTTAGTTCCATTAACTTTTTCCACTAGTCCTTGAGTCTGAGGAGAATAACTGGTCGATAGTATGTGTTTGATTCCGAGTAAAAGGCACATATCATTAACTAATTTTTTGCGAAATTGGATTCCTCTATCAAAAGAAAAGTTTTGAAAATATCCCCATTGTGATATTATTTCTAATATAAATTTTACTGTTGATTCTGCAGTAGCAGATTGGGTATCATTTGTAAATAAATAGTTGGTCGTATTGCAAATTGCAACTAATACTTATTTTTTCATATTACTTGTTGGTAGTGTTATAATACAAAAAATAAAATATTAAATTATAAATATATAGCATCGAATGTCATTGTTTTGTTTGCTTGTAATTTTCAAAATAATTTCGGCAAAACGTTTTTGGAAAAGAACGAATAAGGGAAATGGGATAACCCAAGAATGAGGGGAAGATAACTGGAGAAATATCTAAAACTAAGGCCTCAAAAGGAGTGTCATACAGAGGCAAGCGGCTATATGAAGAAAAAATTAGAGGGATAAAAGAACGAAGAGAATTAATAATAATAGCTAATAATGGGGTAAATTTGCTAGAGTAACGCCATACGCGGAAAATCGATAAATAAAGTGTAGGAATAGAATCATGATGAAAGGGAGAAGACAGTTTTTTAAGAATAAATTTATTGCCCAACCAGCGAGCCCGAACATCCAAAGGAGGAACGCAAAGTTCAACTTCAAGAACAGGAGAAGGAGCGTTGCGAAGCGCGCCAATAATAGAACGTAAACACATACCCTGGTATGAATTAAGTTTGGAGCGCATAGATGTACAAGCAGAACCAAATAAGAAAGAACCATAGTCAAGCCTAGCTCTAACGCCAATCTGAACCGCATAATGACCGAAAATATTGGCCCACCTTGAGGTTCCAAATAAACTCGTTCCAAGAAGGAGGAATAAGGTTATTAGACCATAAACGATTTAGGATGTTTAAAAGAATTGGATAAGCATCTTGAGGTAGATGTTTAAGAAATAAAGGTGAAATAAAATCGGGGCCGGCGGCCACCGAAGAACGATGATTGATGGCGGATAACACCTCGACTAACGTAAAGGAATCGGAGAGAATATGGGAATGGGCTGGATCCAAAGCGATAACATCGGGAATACATTCTAGGAGAGATGATGCATAACTTGGTGCAACCTTCGAACAAAAATTAGGGAACCAGTCGTCATTAATGGGAAATTTATCCTTGGGAACAGAAAGGCGGGAATTTGACATTTTATGTCTTTGCTTTGGCACACAACCGAAAAGAACGTTACCGCTTCGCATCACGAAATTATAGTTGCTACCCAACCAAGTGTGTAGGTGTGGGTGTGTGTGTGTGCGTGTGTGTGTGTGTGTGTAAGTGTGTGTGTGTGTGTGTGTGTGTGTGTGTGTGTGTGTGTATGTGTGCGTGTGTGTGTGCGTGTGTGTAGGTGTGGGTGTGTGTGTGTGTGGGATGTGGTGGTGGGAAGTTAAGACATAAAATGTCTCAATGTGTTGCAGACTCGTATGCAAGCATTTTTCACAGATTTTATGCTCCATTATAAAACGGTCCTTCTCAGGACCAACATTAAAATGGCCCTTTTCAGGGCCACCAATTTATAAAAATCTTTAAAATAATATAAAGTAAACAATAAAATTTCAATGATATATGTATAATTGTGCACTACAATTACATATTGATGTTGCAGTTTATTTTAATATCGTACAAACTCACAAGTAGTATAAAAAGGAGTATACAAAAGCCTCCGCATTGAAATTCCTCCGCATTTTCCTCCGCATTCGTAAATTCCTCCGCATTTCCCTCCGCATTTGTAATGACCCCCCAACCCCCGCACTCACACATTGCACAACCCCTCCCCTCACCCCCTCACCCTTTTTTTTACTTTTTATGTGATTTCCTCCGCATTGAAATTCCTCCGCATTTCTCTCCGCACTTCCATCCGCATTTGTAATGACCCCAACCCCCGCACTCACACATTGCACCCCCCCTCTTCCGCCCCACGCCTATCACTATACCTATATTATATTATATTTTTTTTTCAAGTTTTAAAATTTTTAACTTATTGCTGACGATGATTTTTTTTTTTTACTTTTTACTTATTTCAATTATAGCTGACGATGTTCTTTTTATTTAATGTTTAAATTTTTACATTTCATTTCGCATTTTAACGTATTGTTTTTTTTTACTTTTTACTTATTTCAATTATAGCTGACCATGACTTTTTTTTTACTTTTCGAAACTGTACTCGGTAGAGACCTGTAGAGACCAGTAGAGACCTGTTCGAGTTTTGTCGAATCGTTTATTCACGATTGAAAAAAAAAGAAACATTATTATGAACGTATGGTGGAAACCGAGTTAAAATCAGTATTCATCCGATAGTCTTAGTATAAAGATAAAATTCATACTACCCAGTTTTAAGTGTTTAAACATATTTCAAAAAGTGCCTTAAAGTGTTTATACATTTTTAAAAAGTGCCTTAAAGTGTTTATACATTTTCAAAAAGTGTTTTTTTATAATATGGCTGATTCAATCCAATTGAACTACAAGAAACAAACATACAAATACGTTCCACCTTCACCGCTAACCAATTTAATTGAAACCACAGCGTTTACTATTGATTTTGCTGAGCGTAAGTTTTTGTTTATCGGGTTCGATCTGACTGATAATTTTAACGTAAGGATTCATATTTTAACACCATCAAGACACATAAGCTTACACCCAGATTTTTTAAAAAGAATATATTTGCTTATGGGAAATATTTTTTCGTTTATTCTCGATCCACCACAAAAAACTAAAGAAAGTATATTTTTTTTTTTTTTTTTTTTTTTTTTAATTTATTTTTAGTTATTATACGATCTGCAAAGATAAGTTTTTTACAATAAGTATAAGTGATCATATAGAGTTACATAAGAAAAAGAAAAATAAGATAAAATAAATAAATAAAATAAAATAATATAAATAAAATAAGATAAGTAAATTAAATTAAATAAGATAAGTAAATTAAATTAAATTAAATTAACTGTGGACTGAGGACTTGAGTGAAGAAACCATCCAATGATGGGACTTCATGACATGTATTAAGAGGGTTAATCATTTAATAGATCACGACACCATGTTCGTTTTAAAGCGCCTTCTGGGGTCACCAGGAATAGTGGGAATGGATAGTTCTGAAATCAGGGGATTGCGATGGTTTTGGAGATTGCAGTGAAGGCGTTTGTAGGATATCTTGGCAACGTTTTTTACTGTTGGGATGTTGAGATCATTGTGGAGAGTATCATTTGAGACATAGTATGGGGCTTTGGTTATTTGACGAAGGCATTTTGATTGAAAAGCTTGGATTTTATTAATATTAGTAGGTTTAGCAGCTCCCCATAACTGGATACCATAAGTCCAAATTAGTTTGAGGAGCAGTTTGTATAGGAGAAGTTTATTTTTAAGATTAACATGTGTGGATGTGAGAAGAAAATGCAATTGACGAGACCGGTTGTTTAAGGCAAGACGTTTAGAGTGGATATGGGTTGCCCAGGTTAGTCGTCGGTCTAAATGAAGACCTAGGTAGCGAACGTTTTGAGCAGATGGTAAGGGTAGTTGATTGAGGTAGATAGAAGGGCAGATCGTTTGTCGAAGCGTGAATGTACAATGAATAGATTTTGTTTCGTTAACTTTTATCCCCCAATCTTTATACCAAATTGATAAAAGATTAAGGTGGTTTTGAATGAGATTTGAGGCCATTAGGGAGTTGGAGTGAAGAGCTAGGATCGCCTTATCATCAGCAAAGTCACCAGTAGTTGTATAGGTAGTAGTGGGTTGGTCTGAAGTGAATAGGTTGAATAGTAATGGAGCTGCAACCGCTCCTTGGGGTACGCCGGCACAAATCGGTAATATTTCGGATATGGAGGATCCTGAACGCACGGTAAAGTATCTGTCTTTAAGGTAAGATTTGAACAGTAAATAATAGTAGGGGGGAAGAATAGTTTTTAACTTGAAAAGGAGGCCTTTATGCCAGACTGTGTCGAAGGCTTGTGCTACATCAAAGAATGCACCTGTGCATATTAGCTTTTTTTCTAATGCGTAGGAAATATTATCAACTAGACGATGGATTTGGTGTATGGTTGAATGGTTGTGGCGGAATCCAAATTGGGTGTTAGGTATGTTAGCTTCGATGACAGGAAGGATTCGTTTTAGTATAATTTTTTCAAAGATTTTAGAGAATAATGGGAGAAGGCTGATGGGTCTGTAGGAGTTAGGGGAGTCGGGTGGTTTACCTGGTTTAAGAATCATGATAATTACTGAAAATTTCCATAAGATCGGGAAGTATGAGAGCCTAATCATGGAGTTATATATGTGAGTTAGCATGAGTAAGGTTTTTTTGGGCAATTGTATTGCCACTTCAGCTGAAATTAAGTCAAAGCCTGGAGTTTTGTGTCGAGGTGAGTGGCGTATTGCATATTCGACCTCGCTCGGTCGAATGTGTTTAGGTGGGAGAGTCATAGGTAGCGAGGAGGATAAGGAACGGTTTACTTTTTCGATTTGGTGTGGGCATATATTATTATGTGGTTGGAAGGTAGAAAAGAGGTGATGGGAGAATATGTTAGCTTTTTCCATATCACTAATAGCCCAAATTCCATCAGTTTTTTTCAGAGGAGGTACAGAAGGCTGGGAGCGAAGGACTTTTCTTGTAGTTTGCCAGAGTGAGTTATCACTAGTTGATAAAGAAACGAGATGTCTAGTGAATTTTTCTGATCTAATTGAGGCCAAAAGTCTTTTAAGTTTATTTGTTAAATTGTTAAATTTGCATTTATCTGAGGGGTATTTTGTTCTTTGCCAAATGGCGCGGGCTTTTCGTTTTTCTGAGATTAGAGTTCTAATATGTAGAGGAAGATTTGTTATGTGGTTTTTAGGGGGAAGAGGGGAAGAGGAGGACCAAGCTGATTCTTGTATTGATTTGGTTAAATGGTCTACAGCTTCATCTATATCGTCAGTCGACTTTAAACTAACTTTTAGTTTAATTTGAGTGTCAAGGGAAGTCCTGAATTTTTCCCAGTCTATTTTGCCTTTGATAAGACTAGGTTTATTAGGTTTGTTTAGAGGGGATGTATCAATTGTTAAGGGAATAGATGAGTGATCAGAACAAAGGTCATCTAAGTTGGTTGTCATGGTATGTAGTCTGTTAGGAATTTTTGTTATGAATATATCAAGGATATCTGGCCTTTTTCTGAGTGAGGTGGGCCAGTATGTCGGTGACGGAGGGGCATGTATTTTATAATTTTTAGTGTAAGATAATCCTTTGAGAGTGTTACCACGAGGATTGTTCGCACGACAACCCCATTGTGTGTTTTTTGCGTTTAAGTCACCTCCTATTATAAATTTCTGGCCAAGAGTGGTAAAAAAGTCGTTTAGTTGAGCAGAAGTTATGGTGTGTCGAGGTGGGCTATACACAGCATAGATATTAATAGGTGTATTATTTAATGTTATTTATATTCCACAAGCTTGTATATGGGCCGATTGGTAATGAGGAAGAGGGTAGAACAACAGTGAAGTCCTGACTATGATAGCGGCTCCCGCATGTGCTGTGCCGTCTGGGTGATTAGTTTTGAAAATTTGGAATCCGGGTAGGTTAAAATGTGTGGAGTTGGTAAAGTGTGTTTCAGAGATAAGTGCGACGTCAATTCTATTATTTTGAAGTGTAGCTAAAATTTCATTTTTGTGGTTTGCTAAGCCGTTCGAATTCCAAGTTAGAATGAGGAGAGAATTTGATGTAGCAATATTAGTTGACATTATTGATTTTGGTGAGATTTGAAAGAACAGTGGTAAGGAGGGCTATAAGAGGGTTTAGAATGGATTTGAATTCATCAAGAAACTTAAGGAGTGAGCTTTCATTGTTGTTAACAGGTGTATAATTTGGTTTGGATGATTGGTGACCCTCAGTTACATTTGCATACGATCTTGGTTTTGTAGAATATTCAGAGGCTGGCTGTTGACGGTGTTGTTCGGTATTGATGGTGAAGTTGGATGGGGGTGGTTGTTGATGTTTTTTGCTTGGGATGTTGTTGTGTTTGCGACTCAGTTGCTTGTAAATTGTACATCCTTTGTAGTTGGCTGGATGCGCTCCTTCACAGAGGGCACATTTTGCTGGAAGGTCTGGTGATTTTGTGCAAGAGGTGGAAGGGTGATTTCCCCCACATTTGACACACATAGGGTGATACGCGCAGTAAGATCGGGTGTGACCATAACTTTGGCAGTTTTGGCACTGTGGTATTTGCCGCTTTTTGTAGGGTTCTTCTACTTTGATCTTCGTGTGTAGAAAAGAGGTTGTGGAGAAAATATCACGAGAGCTTCCATTTGGATCGATATCGACGAAGAAGAGTGGTAATGGGATTTTTGTTTGCTGATGCCTAACGTTTGTGACATTTCTCACAGCGTGGCCTATTTCTTCTAATGCTGAAACGATATCAGCCTCTGGGGTAGAGGGATGAAGGTTCCTAATAACAACTCTTAGAGGTTTATCAGATTGTAGCTGGTAGGTGTGGTACTGAGCGTTGTTTTCTTTTAAGTAATGGATTATTTTTCTGTAGTTATCAGGGGTGTTTGTCTGGATTTTGAGATGAGTAGAAGTTGATTTGCAGGAGAAACTGTCTGGGCCGGTGATATCCTTGAGGTGGTTACATAACCCAATGTAGTCAAGGACGCCTTTAATAAATATAGGTGGAGGTAGAATGCTTTTTAATGTATCATTAGTGGTATTTAGTTGCCCTTGATTTGAAGTCTCTGTTGAGTCGTCAATATTGATAATATTGTCAGCAACAACATAGTCATCTGTCGAAAGAAGGGAAAACCGGTTTGGCGTGAAGAAGAATTTTGTTTTCTTTGAATTTATGATTGTTGGTGATTGAGACGGTGAAGATGATGATGATAAAGAACGTTTATTTTCGTTGTTGCCATTATTATTTTGTTTCTTGGTGGAGATAATTTTATTATTCACGATTTTAATTGGGGAAACAGTTTTATTCGACATAATGCCAATATTATGTTATCTATAGTACAAAGGTGACCGGTGCCGCCACCGTTTAATTAACAAATTTTCTTACCAACTAATTAAAATGTCTGGATTTTTTTGTGTTTCGAAGAAAACTGTTCTACTAAGGAGTATGAAAAAATTGTACTCGAATAGGTGGTAGTTAACCGATTATTTTGGTATACATTTCGACTGGAGAAATGGTTATAAAAGAGAGAAAACAATAAAATGAATCGGATCAACGAAGCACATGCGCACATGACGACTGTCGTAGAACGACTTAGTATTTTTCTGAATGATAAATTTTATACGCTCTCGAAAATGGTTTATCGTGGTGAAAATATGTTGGTTATAAATTCTCGAATATTCGAAGGACATCGCATATTACTCAATCGATCAAATTTATTCACACTTCAAAATTTGGAACGTTCAATTTTTGAATCGGTTCTAAGAAAAACTATAATCGTTATACCAATTATAATAAATCAATTTGAAGAAGTACTGAACGTACTAGCTGCAAAAGATTTCAAAAACGTGTCAGACATTAGAGAAATGATTTCATATATTAATAATATACCCGATGAAGAAATTGCATTATTTGTACCTCCCACTCAGATAAATTATATCAATCAGATTAAATTGTTTGCAAACGAACAATTATCCATAAGATTGCTTATGCGAATGGAAGAACCTAATGTTTTAAAGGTAATGTATAATTTTCTACTTAAACACTTTTTTTTTAAAAATTATTCATTTATTTATTTTTACTCTAGCCATGTGATGTAAACGATGGGCCTACAGTTATTTCACCGCCTTCAATGTGTTTTGAAGATATCTCTCACCGTTATAAGCAAGACAATTTTATATCAGAAGTAATTATAAACATATTTGTCGTAAATATAAGTAATTAATACATTTTTTCCTGATTAGGTTCTTAACGATAATGATGATACTAAGTTATTTATTTTGCCGTTACCATCAACACCGTCACTACAATCAAATGATTTAAAAATGGTAAATATAACAGATTTTTTGAAATAAAAATGTTTAGTATTAAAATTAATATTTTTTATTAGCCGGTTGATGTGAACGATGGACCGTCAATATTCGATTTATATCATGGATCACCTCCACCATCACCGAGAAAATATCATAAAGGAGACTATCCGGTTCATTGTAAAGCAGCACGTGAATAATTCAAAGAGTTTAAATAAAACATGTACAAAATATTATATTTATTTTATATGGATAGAAATAAAAACACATTAATATTTATTAAACAAAAAAAAATGTTTTAATTTATATCATAATGTACAATAATTATTTACAAAGTTCTAACTTCCCCGTTAAAAGGGTTGTAAGTTATAATTTGATCGTGTATGATTAAACAATATGCAGAAGTGGATTCTGGAAACATTTCGTCAGCCTCGAATTCAATCCTAAGGTCTACGGTCGACGTCTTGATGTCGTTCTGTCTGCTCATATCGATAACTATAATCGGTGCGTAATTTTTGAAATTGGTTCTGTTCAATAAAGGAGTAACATTATCGTTACCATAATATAATTTTTGAAACTCTGCATAAGCTCTGTATAATGTAGCTATTTTATTCTTCGTGAAATCACATTGAAAATCTTCGTAGGGAAACACATCGGAATTTAAATAAACCTTCAAGTTTTTGATTTTACAATGATCGAAATGTGACATGGGGTTTATAGTACTATTTTTTCTATTAGTCTGAAATCCTATTATGACATATCGTGGTTTTTCTAATTTATTCGATGTTTTTACTTTCCATGAGTGCGTAGTATTTTGTGGTAAAACTGGGTATTCACATAGTTCCCATGTTCTAAACGCACACGTAACAGGTTTATGACTGTTTATTACTTTTAAAAGTGTAATTTTTTCTCTATCGTTGATTTTAACCATAGGCATTCTCCAAAATATTTTAGAAATATTTACTTTAACGCCTTTTAGTTTTGCAACATCTTTCTCAACAGTATTATCGGTTTTAAATAATTTAATAGCATTTATGTCTAAAGACGATCTGTTCATGGTAAGTTGTTGATTACAATTTATTAAAATACGTTTATAATCCTCACATATCCGAATACGTCTTTAAGGTTAATACATCCATTGAACTTGTTTGATTCTATAAAATCTTGATTTATATTTTCAAAATCATTACTCCAAGCAGAATTACAACGTGCGATAATATCCGTATTATTGTATGAACAATAACCTTTTAATGTTGAAGTTATACCGGGATTTATAACTTTTTGAATTTGAACACCATTTATTTCATACTTCTTTCGGAAAAAAGATATGTTAAACCGTTGTTTATGAAACGAACATATTCGACCAAACCTGCAGGTTTGTCAATCGTTCCTTCGATATAGATATAACTTTCACATGGAAGACTATACGATTCGGCGTTATTTAATGCGATACATATTTCGTCGTTGTTGGACAATGCTGATGTTGAATACGGTAAAAATGAATGATATTCGATCCGAGTTATCCGACATTCATCCACATAACCCCCCGTTACGTTTAAATAACTGTCGTCCATTATTATAGAGCTTTTATTGAACGGAGAAAATTTAAATTGTTTTTAGTTAATGTCTTAGTGATTGGGTTTTGTTCCCCTTTGTTGACACTTCTTGTCGTATTGATGCTTTTTACGTTACTGAGAGGTTTCTCATACTCGACTCTTTTTATATTATAAAATTGTAGACCCATCGCTAATATGATCTTGAATTAATAACCGTATCGAAACAGGTTCTCCTCGCAGATCGATTAACTGACCGTTTTGATCTTTTAAAGCTAAACTAATTTGATTAATTGTTGTGCAATTAAGAGAGTACGATACCAAATGTTTTGGGATTTCTATAATTTTATAGCCGGGTGGAGCGTTTGGATAAAACTCGTGTAATATATGACACTCTCTCCCGTTGTTGAATGAGCCCGCAACCAAGTTTGATTCAATATATATACAGTTTATCTTGGTCATATTCACCAATGAGTTCGATTGATGTCGCACGTTAGCTTCATATTTTTTGTTTGCTGTAAAGCCTAGCAATGGACCTATACTATTATCCATAGAGAAATCGACAATACCACTACATTTCATTTCGCATTTTAACGTATTGTTGTTTGCTTTCAACTCAAACGTAGTCTCGGTATCCAATAATATTTGTTTGATTACCGTTTCCAATTCACTTAACTCATACGAGCCTGTAGGTATTGTATACACATCTTTTACGATATTTTTTGTCGATTTTATATGCACGATTCCTATTTGATTACATTTATCGTTTATATTAGGAATAGAATTATTTGTCTGTAAACTTAAAAGACATATTGTTGGGTACGGAAATTATCAACAGACAAGTCGATAAAGATACACACGTGGCGGAGAGCGGGGTGTTATCGAACGTTCTAGAAATCGCCCCGCTCCCCCTCCTTCCTTTCCCTATCGGACTTCGACGGCAACGAAAAGGCTCGTTATGCCGCCGCAAGTCAGTGTCGTTTGACGCACGTACGTCGATTTGTCGCGTTCGTGTTGTTCCGGTTTTTCTTGATGCTCACCAAAGTTGACGCACGTACGTTTGCGTGATTCCACGTGCGTGTTGTTCTTTTGGGTTTTGCTGACATTCGCGGTCGTCCGTTGTCGTGCCGTTTTAAGTGTTCGGCGTATGCATTTGACACACGTACGGTCGTAGTTTCGCGTACGTGTCGTATTATCGGAGTCGCCGCTTTCGTTCGCGCGTACGTCGTAACTTCGCGTGCGTCTCGTATTACTGGCGGAGCCGTTTTGTTTGTGCGTACGCTGTCGTTCTCGCGTGCATGTTTGACCGACTTATTGACCTGACAATCTATTCATTGGAGACCCTTGCGGTGCTGGAGTTCTGTCGTCGGCTGAGTGCAATACCGTCCAGTTCGAGAAAAACGTGCCTCGTGGTCTGGGTGGTTCGTTGATGTGGCAACACTGCACGTCAGGTCGTCATCATTATTACCCCCCCCCCCTTTAACATTGTAATATTCCGCGCGAATATTCCCGTTTGATTATATATATTCGTTGTGAACCTTGTATCGTGCCACGCACCGTGTTTATCAATTAATGAGTATATATAATATATATATATTGCTTGCGTTTTAGTATCGGAATACCGTGTATGTATTGAATAATGACGTAATAAACATCATCACAATACAGTCCACTTTAATTAATAGGTTTTAAAACCTGACAGGCGAAGTTTACACTCCCGCAAATTCTACAAAACGTCACAAACATTTGTCCTTCGGGGCCGATTAAGTATTTATATATACCTATAATAGTACATATATTTATTATCTCCCTTTCGTCAACAAACGTAATTTATCATTTATTTAGTTATTTTTGTTGTTGTTCACTCTCTGCTATTATTTCAAATTTGTTGTTGTTTTTTTTCTCTTTCTTTCACGATGGCACCGAGAAAACACGATGACGTTAACAGAATGGAACTAACGCGTGCGCGAATGTCTCGTGATATGATATTACGTTCAATACGAAAATTGGCCGCATTGGCGGCGGAGGTCGTTGAAGATAGTAGCAAGCGCCCGAATTTTGAAGTGCGGTACGAATCATTGGATGCTTCCGTGGCGAAATTCGAACGCGAGCAAGAAATTGTGTTGTCAACACTCATTGAACTGGGAGAGGAACAGCGATTTGAAGTCGAGGACGCGGATAGCGTAGATATCATGGAAACACTCTGTGGCGATATTAGAACAGTTGCAGCAGGCCTAAGTTCTAATCCAACTAATATTCACAGTAGTGGGTCACAAAATACACGTATGGCGGCTCAGTCAATCGCGTTGCCTAAAATCGAAATACCGAGATTTGACGGTGATGTCACGGTGTGGTGTTCGTTTCGCGATACGTATCAGTCGTTGATACATAATAACAGTTCCATTACTGACATTGAGCGATTCCATTATTTATTATCGAGTTTATCGGGTCCGGCGTTAGCCCGGTGGCAAAAATGATACCATTGTCCGCGGACAATTATTCAATTATTTGGAACGCATTAAAAGAACGATACGATAATCAACGCTTGTTAGCTACTGCGCATATTGATAAATTATTTTCATTCGTCCCGCTAACAAAAGAATCGGTATCATCATTATCAGCATTTGTGAACACGTTTCGAGAAAACGTAAGTGCTGTCAGATCTCTCGGTGTTGACGATCTAGCTGGGTTTTTATTATTTTATATTGCGGTTCGGGTGATCGACCCGGTGACACGACGACTGTTTGAAGCAAATATTCCACAGAATGAAGTACCGAATTTGGAGACATTGGTAAAATTTGTGTCGCAGAGATGCAAAATTTTAGAAAATGTTGGATGTCAGATACATTCCAAGTCACCAGAGACACTATCTACTGCGAAGAGCAAGAATGAACGATTCAAGAAGACTTCGTTAGCCGTGGTGACTCCGACGAGGACCGAAACTTGTGCGGTGTGCTCGCATGAGCACCCGGTTCATCGGTGTTTCGCGTTCAAACGGAAATCCGTATCATTACGACGAGATCTTGTGGTTAAAAACAAACTATGTTTTATTTGTCTCAAGTCCGGTCATATGGTGAAGACGTGTACGGCCCCGTATACGTGCAAATTATGTACGGGTCGACATAATACATTGCTACACCCGAACGCCACTTCGTCAGAGCAAACCAATAGTGCACTGATTGGAACACAAGTTGCAGATAACGAAGCATCCATGTGTAGTCCTAAATTTGCTGGAACAACCTGCACAAATACCACAGTGCTATTGGGGACAGCTATGATCCGAGTAACGGATGGTACTGGAACGATGCATTCGGTTAGAGCTATATTGGACAGTGGATCCCAAGTATCGGCGATAACTTCGGATTGTGTGACACGGCTTGGATTGTCGCGTAGGAAAAGTCGCACAGAAGTAGTCGGTCTTTCTCAACAAGCTGTGATACATTTGAAGGTTATTACTAGTTTCAATTTTTGTTCAAGGCACGATGAAAACCCGGAGTTCAGTGCAGTTAATGTTGTTATTTTATCACGGATTACATCTCCAATGCCAAACACGGTATTGAACCCTGACGTACGAACACGATATCACCATCTGACACTAGCTGATCCAGAGTTTGACATTCCAGCGAAAGTTGAGGTACTCATTGGCGGCGATCTGTATCCTTTGGTTATGCGATCGCGAACAGACGTCGTATATAGCATGGGAATGCCCTCGGCTATGAACACCCACCTGGGTTGGATAATATTCGGTACTCTTCAGGATAGTACAACGACACCTTTGACATCGTTGGTGGTCAGTTCAACTCCACCAATTGATGAGGTAATGCGGTGTTTCTGGTCTGTAGAAGAACCCGGTGAAGTGTCTACTCCTATTACACAAGAGCAACAGTGCGATCATTGGTTTCAACAATCAGTGAAGCGGGATGATACAAGACGTTTTCATATTGGATTACCTTTTAAATCGAATATACGTCAATCCGCTGAGCGGGAAGGTGTGCCTGGAGCTCCGGTGAAGGTTACGGAGATGGTGGGCCTTGGATCGTCGAGAACATTGGCATTGAATCGTTTGTATAATTTAGAGCGCCGATTGAGTAAGGACGCAGAATTATGTGAAGCATATCAGACTTTCATGGACGAATATTTAAAGCTTGGACATATGAGAGTTGCGACCAACGCAGGAAAATATTTTATTCCCCACCACGCAGTGGTAAAGAGAAGCAACGCCGGCTTAAAAATTCGTGTAGTATTCGACGCTTCGGCTCCGTCATCGACCGGATTATCCTTGAACGATTGTCTGGAGACTGGTCCTAAATTGCAGACCGAAATTAATGAGATTTTATTACGCAGCCGATTTTATAAATATGTTTTTACGGCCGACATTACGAAAATGTATCGGCAAATTCGTGTCCATGCAGAAGATTGTGCTTATCAACATATATTTTGGCGAAGATCACCACATGACGAAGTACGTGAATTTGAACTGTGTACTGTTACATACGGCGTCAGTTCGGCACCATTTCTGGCCTTACGTTGTTTACGACAATTAGATAGCGATGACGGTCCAGCGTATCCCCTTGCAAAGGGAATTCTAGTGTCAGACACGTATGTAGATGATATTTTCGCCGGTGCAGATTCGGTAGCTGATATCCTTAACATACAACGCCAAGTAATTGGTTTGTTAGCACGGGGCGGATTCGCACTGAAAAAATGGGCCAGTAATTGTACACAAGTTCTTCAAAGTATTGCGCCTGAAGATCGTGCTGCAGGACCGTTATTTGAACCCAAGAACGAACAAGCCGTAAAAATATTGGGCATTCATTGGGATACCGGTCAGGACACGTTTGGCTACTATTCCACGATTGAAGAAAGCGCTCCTACCAAACGTTCAGTTCTTTCAACCATCGCTCGATTGTTTGATCCGATCGGTGCGTTAGGTCCCACGATATTCTGGGCCAAGTGCCTAATGCAAAGGTTCTGGGCTGCGAAACTTGATTGGGACACGCCATTGCCATCGGATCTCTCGAAGGTGTGGCGTCGATTTGTAACAGAACTTGATGCGTTGTCACAAGTGACGGTATCTCGTCATATTTCGGTGAGTCAAGAAATGGACGCACAAATAGTTGGTTTCGCTGATGCGTCCCAACAAGGATATGCGGCTACCGTATTCTTACGCGTAGTTGACATTAATGGCTTAGCCCGCATATATTTTTTAACGTGCAAGACCAAAGTAGCTCCGCTTAAATGTTCACAAACGAACATGTCGTTGACAGTACCCCGGTTGGAGTTGTGTGCGGCACTTCTCTTGGCGCGCGTAATGGCACATCAAGTACATGTTCTCCGTGACAAGGTCAATATAACAGTGGTGCGGGCTTGGAGTGACTCGTCAATTGTTTTATCGTGGCTCAATGCAGAACAACGTTTGTTTAAGATATTTGTAACGAATCGTGTCGCTAAAATTAAGTCCTTGTTACCGCAATGTGTTTGGGCACACGTACACACGAGAGAGAATCCAGCAGACCCTGCATCTCGAGGTCTGCTCCCACGGGATTTGACTTCGTGTTCACTGTTCTTTCAAGGTCCTCGGTTCCTTTATCTTCCGGTTGATCAATGGCCCTCTGTTGCGTTGTCTGAGGTGAAGTGTGATCAACTGCCTGAAGCAAAACAGTCGAAAAAATACGTGTTACTTCTGCAGGAAGATGATAGTTTTTTAAAACGATTTTCGGCGTTATTCCGAATGCAACGAGTCCTTGCTTATTGCCTCCGTTTCATTAACAAGTGTCGATTGTTACCGTGTAATAACGGTCCGATTTCATGGCGGGAGTATAAGAATACCTTGAATCTAGCCGTCAAGTATACGCAGCGGATGTACTTCTCGTACTTATACAAGAGCCTGGCAGACCCAATTTTAGTGGTAAAACCAAATGCGTTAGCGCAGCTTGCCCCGTTTGTGGATCCACAAAACATCATACGGGTCGGTGGTCGTTTGAAATTTTCGACACTGGAGGAGGAAGCAAAACACCCAATATTGTTGCCAAAGGAATCACATCTCAGTCTCCTTATTATACGGCATTATCATTTGAATTTTTTACATGGTGGACCGAGACTGATTTTATCCATGATTCAGCGTCGTTTCTGGATTTTATCAGGCCGCGATGCGGTACGAAAATTCATTTTTTCTTGTGTCAAGTGTACCCGGTTTCGAGCGTCTTGCCCACAACCGTTCATGGCGGATCTTCCTTTCACCAGAGTCCAACAGCATCGTCCCTTCACCCATATTGGGATGGATTATGGAGGGCCATTCATTGTGAAGGAAGGACGTCGTCGCAATTCGAAGACCAGTAAGGCTTATTTGGCACTCTTTATTTGCATGACCACTAAAGCCGTGCATCTGGAGGTGGTGTCTGATCTATCAACGGATGCATTTCTCGCCGCGTTAGATCGTTTTGTGGCTCGAAGAGGTATCCCTTCGCTTATTCAATCGGATTGTGGGACGAATTTTGTGGGTGCAGCCCGACAGCTTAAGATGCTATTTACAAACGAGGACGTGCAAGGAGTTCTTCAGAGTCATGTGCCATGTCAGTGGAAGTTCAACCCCCCCGCAGCCCCGCATTTCGGTGGGATCTGGGAAGCTGCTATTAAAAGCGCCAAATTACATTTAAAGAAAGTAATTGGTATCCAAACTCTTACGATGGAGGAATTAACAACGCTGGTCGTTCGAGTAGAAGGCGTTTTGAACTCACGTCCAATATTACCGGTTTCAAATGACCCTAACGACTTGTCTGCTCTGACACCGGGCCATTTCTTAATAGGTCAACCGATCTTGACGGTGCCCGAACCTGACTTTATCGATCGTCCAATTAATCGGTTGACCCGGTGGCAGCTTATTAAGCAAGCACATCAGAGATTTTGGACACGTTGGAGTCGTGAATACCTCCAGACGTTGCAGGGTAGACAAAAATGGTATGTTCGTAACCCGAGTTTGGCAGTTGGGGACATGGTGGTGATTAACTCTCCAATTCGCCCACCCATGGCTTGGCAGATGGGTAGGATCACTGAAGTGCATCCAGGTCCTGATGGAGTGATACGGGTTGCTACAGTAAAAACGACCGACGGCATTCTGAAACGCCCCGCCGTCAAATTAGTAAAGTTGCCGACATCTGAGTAGGTGTCAGCACTAGTAGCCATTTCCTTTCATTCCACCTAACATCCTGATCATCCAGTTGTGCACGTCTAGAAAACTTATATATATATATCACTCGTTGTTTGTTGAACGCTTCAATATGTACTTTACTATATATATATATACATTGTAATTCTTTATTTTATTTATTTTTATTTTAGTTTGTTAAGTACTTATGATATACGTCATGTTAGTTTTTCTTAATTATTATTTTTTCTTAATTAATTATTAATCTTTGTAACCAATGATACCAACCGACCACAGGTACGTTTGGATTGACTGACATGGTACCAGTCAACTACGTCTCTTGTTCCGATTTTGAAAGTTTCCACTTTCAACGGCGGGAGGATGTTGGGTACGGAAATTATCAACAGACAAGTCGATAAAGATACACACGTGGCGGAGAGCGGGGTGTTATCGAACGTTCTAGAAATCGCCCCGCTCCCCCTCCTTCCTTTCCCTATCGGACTTCGACGGCAACGAAAAGGCTCGTTATGCCGCCGCAAGTCAGTGTCGTTTGACGCACGTACGTCGATTTGTCGCGTTCGTGTTGTTCCGGTTTTTCTTGATGCTCACCAAAGTTGACGCACGTACGTTTGCGTGATTCCACGTGCGTGTTGTTCTTTTGGGTTTTGCTGACATTCGCGGTCGTCCGTTGTCGTGCCGTTTTAAGTGTTCGGCGTATGCATTTGACACACGTACGGTCGTAGTTTCGCGTACGTGTCGTATTATCGGAGTCGCCGCTTTCGTTCGCGCGTACGTCGTAACTTCGCGTGCGTCTCGTATTACTGGCGGAGCCGTTTTGTTTGTGCGTACGCTGTCGTTCTCGCGTGCATGTTTGACCGACTTATTGACCTGACAATCTATTCATTGGAGACCCTTGCGGTGCTGGAGTTCTGTCGTCGGCTGAGTGCAATACCGTCCAGTTCGAGAAAAACGTGCCTCGTGGTCTGGGTGGTTCGTTGATGTGGCAACACTGCACGTCAGGTCGTCATCATTATTACCCCCCCCCCTTTAACATTGTAATATTCCGCGCGAATATTCCCGTTTGATTATATATATTCGTTGTGAACCTTGTATCGTGCCACGCACCGTGTTTATCAATTAATGAGTATATATATATATATATTTGTGCTTGCGTTTTAGTATCGGAATACGCGTGTATGTATTGAATAATGACGTAATAAACAATCCATCTGAACACAATACAGTCCACTTTAATTTGATAGTTTTAAGAACCTGACAGGCGAAGTTTACACTCCCGCAAATTCTACCTGTGGGAATAAACGTCGCAAACACATATTTTCGCATCTTTACTGACTTCTATAGGTGGAAAAAAATCACAGGACAAATTCGAGGAATTTCCATTTAATGTTATCGTGTACATGATAAAAATTTCAAACACAAATGTCCGCAGTTTATCGTATTATATTTCTGATGTCTTTCGTAATTATATTTAATATCACATCCTTTAAAATATTTTTGTAGTTCTAATGGCGGTGGCAAGTTTCCAAAACTGTCGTAATATTCCACTTGATATCCGATTTTTTTATACGCTACCCAATGTGTTCCCGTGCTATCTTCAAAATCCAAGTTAACTACAGCCGATTCTTTATGTTTAGGATGGATAGGTAACCTATCTCTTGAGAATACACCGACGAAATGAGGTATTTTCAGCATACGTGCATACGTACTCTATTGGGTAACGTAGAAATTAGTTTTTTGATATGATTGTTTTTTTTTTCGGTTTTTTGGTTGTCTTTACCATTTCATCTCTTTTAAAAGGTGTCAAATATAATCCATTACCTTTTTCAATTTTATACGACTCACCTTTATACGGTGCAAGGTATAAACCTTTACCCATATGAATAGAAGCGTTTCTATTAGATTTAGCTTTCTATTACGTTTAGCTTTCATAGCTGTAGTTACCAACCAAGAGGCGGCTTTTTCTTTCAAACCCGAATTCTTCGATTTGAATACTTCCCAAGCCCGGTTTTCTAAAATTTCATCTGCTTTATGCCTATCGATTAATGAATTACTATTTTCATAAGCTATATCGTGTTCTCTAGCTAATTCGTCCAAATTATTAATTCCACGTTCACCGCGTGCCAGCCTTTCGCGTAATTTAGTACCCGGACCACAAAATCTATAATAAAAAAAAATATATATATATTTATATTCTTATAATATAAATAATAAACTTTAGATTTATATTCACATACTTATAGCCTGGTAAATTTAGTTATACTGGCAAATGGTTTATAAAAGAATTTAAAACTCCCGAGCCTTTATTCGTGTTATTCTTTCGAACGCGGGACATCGTGTGATACATTTCATAACAGTACGACTGTATTTATATTAAAATGCGCTTTATCGAGCAAGAAAAAAAAATCTCAATTTATAATATTGATACGTCAGATACTGTAAAATCAAGACATGGACCTCTGTTCCCAAACACTATACGCTCACTAATATTGGGCAGTTCTGGTTGTGGAAAAACAAATTTAATATATTTTCTACTCGTTAACAAGAACGGGTTACGATTTGAAAACGTTTACATATATGCCAAGACACTGGAACAACCGAAATATAAATTATTGAAAAGAATTATCGATGATATTGACGGCGTTAATATATTTACATTTTTTGAAAACGATAAAGTTATTCCCCCAGAAAAAGTAATGCCTAATTCTGTGTTTGTGATGGATGACGTAATCGGTGAACACCAAGGTGTCATTAGAGAATATTTTTCACGTGGACGACACAATAAAGTAGATATATTTTATTTGGCTCAAAGTTATTCGAAAGTACCCAAGCAGTTAATACGTGATAATGCGAATTTAATTGTATTATTTAAACAAGACGAGTGAAATTTAAAACATGTGTATAACGAACACTGTTCCGGTGATATGAGTTTTATTGAATTTAAAAATTTTTGTATAACATGTTGGAATCGGGATCGGTTTTCGTTTGTCGTTATTTGCAAAGACAGTGAGCGTGATAACGGTCGTTATCGACTTGGTTTTGACACTTTTGTTGTTATATAAGATGGTGTTTCACAAATTGGATCGCATTTAACACGTAATCATGGACGAAGAAAGTATATTAAACGAGTTAGTTAAATCAAAAGATTGTATTAGACGAAAATTGAAAGCGTTAAAAACTGGTGAAACTAATGTTCAACAATTAATATCACAAACGTTTAAACCAATAATTGATCCACTAAACAAAATATCAAATATAACGCATTTCTCATTTATGTCACCATCATCAATGCAGAACATAGACAAAAAAAATACTGAGGCATTAGAACCTATTGAAAATTTTAGTGACGAAGAAAACATAAACAAAGATAAACATCATCAAAGAATAATCAACTGGTGGAAGATAAATTACCATGCTGTATTTTTCACATGAATTTGAACCCGAAACATTGTACATTTTACAAAGTTTTCGCATTAAGAAAATGGTTTGTAAATAATATTTAAAACAAATATATATATTTTTTTTTTGTAACTGAATGTATTTTTATATCCACATATATATTCATATAAATGAAGTATTACATTATGAATTATATTTAAAAAAATGTGTGTGTGTGTAAATAAGAACCATATCAAGTATAATAATGGTTATAACTTACAATAGTGTAGATCAATAAATGTAATTACGGTAATACAGTATGTATATATTAAAAAATATATTTTATAAGTCACGATTATTTAACTGCCTCGGCTTTCAGTAGCTCTGCTTCCAACTATTCCACTTCACTTTAATGCATAAAACAATTTTAACATTAGTTAAATATCTTATAATAAACATTTTTTTAATTTAAACTTACTCAATTTTATAATGACCATAAGCTAATGTATGAATTTGATCTTCCAAAACGAATCGCTTGTCATCTGTACAATTCAGAGCTAATTTCGTTAGTGATACAGTCTTTATATTGTGATGAAAGGATCTAAATAAAGTCATATCCCTATACGCTGAGTAGGTTAAGTTAGACTCATTTATCCCGAGACCTTGGAAAAGACAGCGTTTATGATCTTCCAGTGTTAGTTTATTTTTCACTTTTTCTCTAGATACCTTCTCGCTTTAATAATTTCTTCACCACTCAAATTAAATCCATACGATTTAGCTCGCAAAGCAACTTGCTCCCATATAGATTTACCACCGGTCTCATCCGTAAAAGTTCCAGGCACCTTTTTTCTCTCTGTTCGAAAACAAGAATGAGTATACAGGAAATTAGATGTGTCTAGTTGTTCAAGTAAACCTGGTTTTCTTAGAATATCATCGTAAAAATCTTTTGTTTGTATTGAATACATCAATGAATCTAAAAAAAGAAAAAAAATTATGTATATATATTAATATAATGTATTTACATGTATATTTACCAGTATCCATGTATAAGAGTTGAATTTTATCATTATAATACTTCTTCATCACATTATAGTGAAAATTATACATTAGTGTTTTTGATATATCTAAAATCGATAAACCCACATATATTGGTTTGTTAAAAGTATGCAGATCTACATTTAAATGAACGGCGCAGAGGTTTTCGTTATAGATCGTTGTAGATTTGAAAGTAGGTTTGTTGATTAATTTTATAAACCTTTTCTGATCTGAAACAAGCTCCATTTTCATTCTCTTTCGAACATTCTCCATAGTTTTACCTAAAATACAGTATATTTTAGTAATTTGTAACCTTAAAATAAATAAATAAAAGTAATACCAAAAACACTATTAATCATCAGTTTAAAGAATTTTTTTTGAAAATCATTCGTAGCCATTTTTCGCATTTTTGTATTTAATTCTATATAACTGGCTAACCAAGGCGATTGATTAAACTTTAATATTTTGTGTACCTTTAATAACAATCATATTAACAGTTATAAAGAATATTATATATAATTTTATTTTTACTTTATTCAATATTAAACCAGCGTTTAAAGATTGTATTAACGTCGTGTGGTGAACTATATAATTTGTTTTTGATTGAAGTGTAGTTAAAAGCTTTGGAATTTTAGAACCTGGTGGAATATTTCTTTCCGGTAAATACGGTAAATCGTTGTGTAAATCATGAAGATTTAATGGGTATAACACATCAACTTCTAGAAACATTCCATTCGGGGATTCATTAGAGAAAGTGCGCAACATATTTGTTATATTTTGCACACTTAGGTCACCACTATACCATTGGAAACTGTTCTCCGGTAAAAATTTACTCATTGCCCATCCATAACTGAAAAAATACATTTATTATATTAAAATCATATAAGTGTATGAATGAATATAATTTATTTTAACACTTACAGATTTGTTGCGTCTAAATAATCACAATCCATGTGTTCGGTTTGTTTTCATCATATTCAGGAGTAGTAAAATTGTTTGCTTTTGAATAACGCTGAACAGCTTGTGTTATACCTCCTCTAATGCCTCCCTCACAAAACAGGATCATATCATAATCGTGTAATAGCTCCAGTTTGACTTCAGTATGCTTTAGCATACAGTCGAATGACATCCCCGGAGCAGTAAAATAGAAACCTGGGTCGAATCCATACGTCTCTATACATATATCACGAAAGTTTTCAAATACATCACTTAATAATAGCACATCCACCTTCAAATACCACTCCGAATACTCTCCCAAAGTTTTAATGTGAAAATGATTCCAAACAATATTTGCATGGTCAAAGTCATCTTTTGAAATTGTGGTACCTGTTAAAGTACTATAAAATTTTTCTATAGGGGGTAATTGATTTTCTTTTAATTTAGACCATTTATCTATATATTCATAAGGAAATACTCCTTTCCTCGTTACCAAATCTAATTCTTGAAATTTAAAATGTTTTAATGTTTCTCTAAACTTCATCTTATCTGCACTGGCTAGATCCATGGCTAGTGAGGATAAACTTGATGGCATAAATCGAAGGGTATCCACAAAACGGATTGAGAATTTATTTGAAATATATTT
Organism: Schlechtendalia chinensis; assembly: GCA_019022885.1. Classification (NCBI taxonomy): domain Eukaryota; kingdom Metazoa; phylum Arthropoda; class Insecta; order Hemiptera; family Aphididae; genus Schlechtendalia; species Schlechtendalia chinensis. The sequence goes on from JAFHKX010000014.1 coordinate 4,763,908, forward strand.
TGAGAAGGAAATAAATTTTTCCTCTGAACTTGGGATAACTTGTATCGATCTCACGTCATATCCGAGCTGTGTAATAATAAAATGTCCATCATAATTACTCAAATTATGAAAATAACATGGAACGAAATTTGGAGTTTTCATTTTTAAATTGCATTGATTACATATAGTGTTTCTATAAAATCCTGTTAAATGATTATGATCTCGAACAGCTTCATTATTATTGGAAAATTAATTTTTACATAAAGGACAGTTACCATTTTTTATAATATTATTATGTTTTACATAATCATCGTCGGTCATTTTGATAGGTATATTAGTTTTTAATAGCTTTTCGATATTTTTCCCTACGTTAACAATTGCATTCATAAAATGAGCGGCTACTCCCACTTTATTAGAATTTTTATTTTGTTCTTCAATATATTCTTCTTCTCCTCTGTATAAAACTGGCGTGGATGGAATATTATATTTATTTAATAATTCTAGCGATATTTCTTCACTGGCTTTTACATAAAAACAATAGCTCATAGGTATATGTTCCTGTAGTATTCTAGTTTTATATTATTATCCTCTATTATGGGTATATGTTTTTTTAGTATGCATTCAAAATCTGCATAAATAATAATGGAATGTTTTTGAGTTTTCTCCCAGTTCTCAAACTTCATAATTGAATTTTTTTCCGGCATACATATTGCAGCTGGTTTATTTTGTTTACAATTTTTTTTATGATTTTCTAAACGAACATACCCACTAATAATTCCAGTTAAATATTTTTTCTTATACGATTTTAGACATCTCTTGCAAAATAATAAAGAACTCCTATATCCAGTCATTTGCGGTGTAATAAGTCTGGAAAAATCAGGTATCAAGCAATAATGTTGTTTTTCAAAATTACTATCATTGAATAATAATAAATCAAAATGTTCTGGTTTTTCTTCATCACAGATTTTATATGGTGTAATAATAAGTTGATTCAGTGTATTGTTTCTTTTCTTATTAATTTTCACGTTGTTTTTAAACGTCTTTTCACCTTTCTTGAATCCAAAAACATTTATGGAAACTCCTGGATTGTTTTTTTCAAATATATGAACATCTTTAAGTGGTACAGGAAAAGAGAGACCAGAGAAGTCAAACATATTTTCAATTTCCTTATAATGAGCGGATAATCTGTATGGTGTATTTGATTTAACGAATTTAGATAAAATACTATACATAAAGCATTTGTTATCATTATTTTGTACATTAATTACGGCTCTACGATTTTCTATATTATCAGGTAATTTTATATAGGAGGAACCTCCAATAGGTTTGAATTTATTTACATTTAATAAAATCCCGTCAATTGACAATAATGTATAGCCGCTCCCTTTCCCCGTATATTCCTCCTCTTCCGATAAAAGTTTTTGAAATTGTTCCTTTAGTATTAAATGAATATCACTTTCTTGATAGAGTTCCTGTGCATTTGTTTTAAATGCTCGGTTTTCCTCAATGTTATTATTAGGAATACCGTAAGTGGCCTCTAGCTTTAATCCGAATTTTATAGGACCTTCGGAGACTAATTTTGATAGTAAATTTAATATATCGGTCTCTGAATTTTTTAAAAATATATTATAGTCGATAATTTCATAATTTGTATTTTTTTTTAAATAATTTTTGCAGTAACCTCCGAAAGCCGATTGTACCAGTGAAAACTGAGATGTATTTACCGTTTCCATACGTGATCGCTTGGTTCCTAAAGTCGATGGTTTACTGTTTCTCGAAATATTATTTAATATTGTAAATACAACTGTAAAATAAAGAGCGAGATTAGTTTCAAAAAAACCGCGTATTTTACAACAAACAAGACCACGGCAATTATCCGTGCCGTTACAAGGTGTATGCGTATACTAAGGAATAGTGGAGTTTCCTGTACTCTAAAAATTAAGTTATTTTTGGTAACTGTTTATTTTAAGTATTATTAAAGGGTCAAAGGGACTGCTCCCATTTAACACAGAGGTATATCATGAACGAATATTTTATCAATATTATATTATATTAGTATATTATAGCATTAACACGATGGCCTACGTGACATTGTAAACTTCCGGTGATAAGTATGCTTTGGTCAGCAAATTCCAAAGGCGCTTGTACTTGACGGGCTGCCACAGTTATTACAGTAGAGTTAGTTGTACCATACCAACCAATACAGATCCTCTTAGTATATTATATTTTGTAATTGTATTTTAATAAGTAATAAGCACTTAATAATATAGTATTTAATACCAGCAAGAACATATCATGTTGAATAAGTTTCTCTTAGAATATAATACAACATTGAGATATAAGTTCAGATTTGCACAGTATATATCACTTACATCTTAATATCCTAAATAACTTATATTTAATCATATTTTTTAAGGAAATATTTTGATTCGTTGGTAATACATTTTAATTTTTATATAGATTTTGAATGAGGTAAAATGAAAACACCAAATTTTTTAATTTCGATCAATAACGAAACATTTGTGAAATAAATAAAGATACAAGGACCATAATGTATAAAGCGATGTAAATAAACACAGCATTCCGTCTGCAAATTTATTAATATATATACACATAATATTTACATATTTATAGTTTTAAAGTCCATTTTCGTACTTAAAAATATCGATTATTAAATAATAACCGGTTAATTGTTTTATACGATCTTACAAAGGTACGCGTGTCAACTGCAAAAGTCGTTTAACTGGGCTTTTTGACATACCGTCGAAGCATTAATACCGAACTGTACTGGTATGTATGTACAATATTATCGAAATACAGATACTATTACGTACGAAAAATATTATGTGATAATAATCATAACGAAATAATTTACGTTTTGGTGTTTATTTTGCACAAAAACGGTTTCAATCATTTTCGATAAGCTCAATTGGTCTCTCTTCTATTCTTTTTTTTCTTAAAAACAAAATATGTATATTTCATTAAGCGCGTAGTATTTCGGCAACTATATTAGTACGTTTTCAATGGGGGAATAAACCTATTCTATTATTAATGGTTGAGATAAATATTTTTTTTTAAATTGTCTCTAATAAAAAAAAAAAAAAAAAAATTAGTTGCATTTATTTTAGTAAAAATGTAATACTAAAAATTATTTGCCGCCCTTGAGAAATTGCCGCCCTAAGCACTAGCTTATAGTGTTTACTGGTAAATACGGCACTGCTCTCACATAATTATTATATAATATACAGATAATCAGATATTTTTTCGAGACCCAAATGCCATTCCAGGTCGGCGAAAAGGGTTGAAAAATGAGAAAATCGAAAATCCGACTATGGGACGTTCTTTGGTAGACCATTTCGAACAAAAACTATATTTGACGTTTTTCGATATTTTGAGATTTTTTCCAGACCCAAAAGCCATTCCAGGACGGCGAAAGTGGTTGAAAAATGAGAAAATCGAAAATCCGACTATGGGACGTTTTTCTATGAGGGAGTACAAATGAAAGTTATATTTGACGTTTTTCGATTCATTGACTATATTGTTTTCCACACCCAAATGACAAATGTTAGGGATGATACATGTTTAATTTTGTATTACAAATTCATACCGTACGTTTGTACGTTGCTGTCCATAATAATATTATACAACCTTGCATAAAATAATTAAACAATTCATTTTTAGATATGTACATTGTAATTAAATGAGCCCTGGAAAAAGTACGAAAAATATGTATATTATCACAGCTACAAAAATTATAATACGTGTATGTTGGTGACACTAAATATATAGCATTGAATACACCTTGGGTCGTACGCTTTGATATGGACTTGTAATTTTTTTTCACATTTTCGTCTAGACCCAAAAGCCAGACTTCAACCGGAAACCTTCGCGACTCCTGACGTTCTCGCAACACAAATAAGTAAATGTACAACGACTATGACTGTTAATTATCGACGATTAATTTTTCAATTCGTTGCTCAATTCGTAAAATATCCGAATGTACGCGTTATAGCCATAATGCCGACCGATGTGTTTACACTGATAACGTTAACATTAGCAGCAGAATTACGTCGCATTTTTGATAATTACACATGCGTAGACAACAATATGATAAAATTGATACCGCGCGCGCGAATTTCATTTTTCAATACTGTTGAATCGAGTATCATAGATGTGTATCAAACTAAAAATATTAGCGCTGGATATAGTATCTGTTATGCACGACCAAATCACGATCGAGTTTTACAAAATGACATATTACGTTATAATAACGTAAAACCATTTATGTTTATTGTCATTGATTAATTGTTTATAAAAATATTTTTTTTTAAATAAATTTAAACTTGAGAATTCTCTATTTCGGTATACATTTAATAAGATAGGTTATATGTCAATAAAATGATGTGTATCTGGTTATATGGTCAAAATCTACAAATAAAAATAAGTAAGAAAAAACCGATTTCAATGTTGTATGAATATTGTATATGTTTATATTATTATTGCTTCTTTTCATCTTGAGAAACTTAAAATTAGTATATTTATATATATGACTTATTTCTATCCGACATATCAAAACCATTTATGACTTTTTTTTTTATAAATGTATGAAAATTGTATTAAATAAATACAAGTATTGTATTCAAACAATACATGAATACTCACTTATATAGAAACTTAAGCGTTATTCGAAGTATTTAAAATGCAACAATGTATTTAAACATTTTTCATTTAACGTTTAAAAGAAAATAAGACTCATGTGAACTGCATCAAGAAAGGTGCCAAAATACAAATTTGTGACTTTATCGTTTTATTTGAATTTTTAGTGCAAGAAACATTATTTCTATATAAATGTTTGTCAAAGGTATTTTGTTCTTATAAATTTCAGAATAGATGATTACTATTGACTATACAATACATCAAACCATATACCAAAACATTCATTACAGCTAAATTTGTTTGATAGATCAACCGAAACAAGACATAATTTATACATTTAACATATATATGTATATATTGATAATAGATAATTGTTATAGTTTATAGGAACAACACTAGTAGTTGATGTTAAAAACTATAATATAATATTATCAATGGAATTATTTATGTTCAAATTATGAACTATGACATTTTAAGGAACATAATTTCACAATCACACTAAATCCACATTTATAAGTTATTATTTTTACAATAATGTCATTAAAAACTTATAGTGCTAGCAATCAAATTAGCTAGCTGCTTTTCCAAATATTATTTTTAATATCTGAATTCTCCATTTCAGAAATTATTTTATTTTATAGGAATATTAGTAAAAATAATTAAACTATATTAAAAACTGTTAGTCACTGAATTTAAATAAAGGATATTGTAATTATAATCATTATCAAATTATATATTTACTTTTGTAAATAAGAGAGTGACTATCATCATATTATATATGCCCTTTTACAAGAGTAATTAAAATAATATCAGCAACGAACAACACACTCTCGATCCGCCACCAAAAAACGTTCGCAGACTCACAATCAACGTACTGCTGCCTCTCGATGTTAATGTTTATAATTTGAAATTATAATAAAAAAATCAAAATGTATTCTTATTTTTCAAATAAATTAAATATCTTAAAAGTCTAACTTTATATAATTATTTAATTAAAAAAGAAACCATCCAAGAATATTTTGGAGGTAAGAGATTTTAAATATAAACATATATATATATATATATATATATTGCTACAGTAGAATCTTTGAACCAATCACCCCGAATTAATTAATAAATGGAATAAAATAAAGCGATAACTTCTTGACAACTCTTTAATTATATTTAAATAAAACTACAATAGTGTTTGAACTCAATAGGAGTAACGTAAAATTGTACAAGCCAGATATTGCTGAGACTGAGCTTTCAGAAAAACAACTAAATTAAGTTAATTAAAAAATAATAATTATTGTCATTTTGTGAAACATTGTGACTATTAAGCTCCCATGTTCCATTTAGGGGTAGGGGTGTTACGAATCACTGATTAAGATAGTATTAGAATATATGTAATCGTATAATACTACATTACAATATTATTTATTGTGAACCACTGTCAGACTAAAGGAATGTGCTGAACAAACCCATTAGACCGGCGGTAGAACAGCTCGCTGCAATAATGCAGTAGCTGCTAAAATTAGTTAATCCTTAGATCTGTGGAATATGGCATTATTCACACTTATTCCACGTATAGTTGCAGCTCCTTCTGAACATTTGGACCTGAAAAAAATTAAGAAATACATAATATTTAATTGAACATTTAATTATTTGAATACTAAATTGGAATAATTTGTATTTTGCTAGGTTTTACACAAAGTTGGAAAATGAAAATCATCATTAATAATGTAAATATGTGTTATTTCATTTTTATAAATACATACTTTTCAGAAGCCAACAGCTCTTTAGCCATCACGAGGTCAAATGGAAATTCAGTATATAGTAAATATATAGGAAATGGAGTATATAGGAAATCAAAATGTATTAAGTCTTAAACACCACGGGCCTTCAACATTAGCACAACATTACCTAGATTAATTCTTTAAATTTCTGGAACTCTATTATCTTCTAGTTCACATTTATAAGCCTATGCTGTATACAAACGGAAACATTTGCCAGCAGCTACTCTACTAGTTCACTACCAATGAGTCTATGCCTGTTCACGAATTGAAATTATTGTGTTTACAAAAACCTGGATCGATAACATAAATAATATTGTCAATTGTAAAAGATGTTTCTGCCGATTGGTGGCTATAATTTACTGAACAGGTTGAACGCAAATAATTACTTTTCTGCCATTTGAAGTCGAAGGATCAAAAATTTGAGCTTGCCTATCAGTTGGTAAATTACTATAAACTAGCAATATAATTAACTCATTGACTCAACATTTAATGTCTACGAACGCGTTCTTATAGGAGTTCATTACAAGTTTTTATTTTTTTCTGTCCAATCAAAAATACTAGGATATCTCCAAGCGGCTATGTCACATGGATTTGTAATATAGATACAACACACGCATCAATGTAATCGGCTTCTGGTGCTTTTGTGTAGTATATATCCACAGGAAAACACATCCCTATGAGAAATATAATTTTAAAAATAATGAAATAAATGTAATTTAAACAACATTCACCAGGTATTTCAAAATTGAAAGCATCATTGAAAAATTGGGAAAACTTTTGTACGTCTTTTGTGACACCAGAAATTCATAAATTTAAGTCTGGCCTGAATCTCAATAAGCGTTTTACTAAACCAAATTAAATATCAGTGTGAAGGGCGCGTATGCTAGCTTCATCAACAATCATTACACTATAAGACTGCAAATCGAGTTCTGACGAAGATTCCCTACGTAACATGCCATCAGTCATATACTTAATAATGGGACGCTCTAATGTACAATCTACAAAACGTATACTATAACCGACCTAAAAATAATGTTAAATGTAAAAAACTCAATTTGACATTAATTTTTGGAATATTGTTGATTTTTACTTCATTTCCAAGTTTAAAGGACATCTCTATAGCAACACGAACAGCAACCGACATAGCAGGAACATTTCTGGGCTGAGTATATTCAATTTTTTATTCTGTAATTTGTGGTGTTTTGTCTAAACCAGCTTCACTTTCAAAGACAAGAATCTGAGAAAAAAAATTATACTACAGTTAAATTCAACAAAATCATAAAAATAAAATTATTACTTAATGGTCTCTGACAGCATGAATTAATTCTTTTTTGAATTTATATATTGGCAAATTTTTTCGTGTTTCTTCTATGTTTTTTTTTTCTTTCTAAGTTGTCTACTTCGTTTTTCAGTTATTTCTTATTTCTCTTAAAAAAAATAAATATCAAAAATATCAAAAAGTATTGAATACAAATCATTTAAACAGAATTAAATATCAAACAACGTACGTTATCAGTGCCAAGTATTTGTGCAACTCGAAGAAAGTCCATTTGATCATCATTCAACAATTTGTACCGTTCTTTTTTTTATTTTTAGCACCAAATATACAAACAGACAAAGATGTTTGTTCTTCCTACCAATTTTGTTGTTAGGTAATTGGAACTTTGTTCACCTCAAATTTCGATATTTCGATAGCGCTTGACATTAATAGGTTCTCAAGCTTTTTCATGATTTTTTTTTTGCGAGGTTTAACAACTTCTTTTTGTGCTCTATTTCAATACGTTACCGTAGTGTGAAGCTAAAAGAAAAAAAATATTTTTTATAACCTCATACGTATTTATAGAACAAAAACTTAAAACTTACTCTTCGATATCAAATAAATAATCATTGTTTAATATATTGTCTTCAAGTTTCATAATTTTCTCGTCTATTCTTTTTTCTAGGTATTTATGATACGATTCGATACACAGCCGAGGGATGATCGTTTCTTTTTCACGATTTTGACGATTAGTTTCACGAATTCGTAAAATATCCAAATGTACGCGTTATAGCGATAATGTAGACTCGATGTGTTTACACTGATAACGTTAACAGTGTCGGCAGAATTACGTATCAATTCTGTTTATCTCGTTACGCGTGGCTAACAATATGATAACATTTATACCGCGCGCGCGCGAATTTTATTTTCAAATACTTCTCAATCGTATATCATCGAGGTGTATCAAATCAAAATATTAGTGCTGGATATAGTCTCTGTTACGCACGACCGAACCACGATCGAGTTATACAAAGCGAAATATTACTCGTTATAATAAAGTGAAACTATTTTTATTTATTAACCCGAGAGTTCACTACTTCGATATACATCTGATACGATAGATTTTAATTGTATAAATCACCGTATAGAATAATTGTATTTAATAACAAAATAAATCTGAAATCATCACAGTGGACAAATCAAATTCTATTATTATTGCATATACTAGTAATATTCGAAACAAAACTTAATAATTCATAAATAAATAATAATATCGAAACTTTAACATCTGACAGTTCTACAATTCATTTAAAACAAATTTATAATTTAATTAATAATGCATCCGCAATTATATCTAGAAATAATTTTTATTAAGTAATATAAACGTTATAAGTTTATTAAAGCTTTCATGGATTGAGAATTTATTAACTATGTGATTTTCGGAAATATCCATGTGTATAATGTTTTTACTCTGACGTTTCGGAACCATTGCAGGAACCGACTACACTGAGTAGTCGCGACAGTCAGACGTGTACTACATCACTCCGAAGATGGAACCTGCAACGGTTCCGAAACGTCAAGGTAAAAACATTATACACATGGATATTTCCGAAAATCACATAGTTAATAAATATAAACGTTACTGTTCCACAAATACACCCGTTTATAAAATTACACAAATACAATCATCATCCAATCAGACCATTTATTGATTTCAGAAATGCTCCTCCATATAATTTAGCTAAATTTTTAGATCATATAATCAAACAAAAATTAAAATTCCCTAATGAAAGATCAATACGAAATTCTAATGATTTAATTGAAAAAATAAATAATATTAATAGTTTACCTGGCTGAAGAATGATTTATCTTGATGTAAAAAATTTATATACATCTATTTCTAAATTCGACGCATTAAATATACTCAAATATAAGCTCATTCTTAATAGTGATTTTAATCGAAATGAAATTCTTGAAATTAAACAATCAATTATCGTTATTATTAACAAAAACTATTTCCAAAACAATAATATATTATATATGCAGAAAGAAGGTCTAGTAATGGATGGTATAAAAAAAAAATTAAAGAAAACATAAGAAAATCTAATTTAATAATTAATGTTAATAATTATTGTAGTGTGAAATATCAAAATTTATTATCAGAAGTATTCGCAAAAATTTTAAATAATAATGTAAATAATATTAAAATCACATTCAATACTATTAATTATTTAATCAAACAAATAAATTATAAAATAAACAATTTTCCTCATTTTTACAAATTTATATAACCTTAAGACATTTTAATACAAGATATAAAGATCACATCTCTGAAATAAGATTAAAAACAACTAATCCAAATTCAATTTTGCAAAAAACATGTTTTAGAAAATAATCATTCTATTACTTTTGATAAATATCAAAGCTTAGACAATTTAAATCTATAAAATAATATTTATAACAATTATGTTTTGGAAGAATTGCATATTTTTAAAGCAATTAAACACAATAAATTTAAAGATGTCTTAAATATACAAACATTTAATTTCATTTAATGTAAATTGATTTGATTTAATAGTCATCAGCTTGTGCCGGAAAGATCTTAAGGAGATATTCTCTGTATAAGGGTTAAATTTAGGTTCCCCAAACACACATTTCTTATGGTCTTTCAAAGTCATATGGTTCTTAACCACATGACCTCAAATGCCTTTAACCTTAATTTTCTTTTTTCCTTCGATACTATACGCGTAGGATTTCGCTCTAAGCGCAACAAACTCCGTCATTGTTTTACCGTCCGTCTCATCAGAAAAAAAACCTGGTACTTTTTTCCTGACTATTGTATAACATGGATGATGTTGAGTGAGGTTAGCGGTGTCCATGGGAATTAAAAGGTTTGGGTTCTGGATTAAGCCGGTGTAAAAATTGTGTTTGGATTTGGTATACTAAATAATCTAAAAATAATTATGTAATTATAATATATAATATAAAATAAAAAAATATATTAGTAAAATATACCTGTATCTGTATACATGAGAGAAATATTCCCATCATAATGTTTCTTCATCACATTATAATGGTAATCGTACATTAGTGTTTTACTGATATCTAATACTGCAAACCCGATGTATATAGGCTTGCAGAGATCGATAATATTGTTTTCGAAAGAAACAATTCCGATATTTTCCCTACACGGAGAAGTGTGTTTGAATATTGGTTTATTTATAAACTTTTGTAACCTATATATCGTCTGTAACCAACTCCAATTTAATCCTCTTTCTCATACTTTCTATTGTTTTCCCTACATAAACATAACTAGAATACTATAAATGTAAAAAAAATATTTTTAAAAAAAATGAAATAAATTACATATATATATTTATATAATAATAACATACCAAATACTGCATTATTCATAAATTTTTTTTTTATTCATAAAGTCCTTTTGAAAAAATCGTTCACAGCTTTTTTCCTCATTTCCGTATTTAGGTTGATGAACGGGGCTAACCACGCCGACTGGTTGAATTATCATACTTTATGCACCTCATAACAGAAAATAAATTTTTGAAAATATAATTAAAAACAAAATTGCACAAAATTACTTTTTTAACAATCAGTCCATTGGCGATAGCTTGCTGTAAACTTCGATAGTGTATAATGTAGTTTGTTTTTGGTTGCAACATTGCCATTAATTTACTGAATTTGGAGCCTATAGGAATACTATTGACCGGAAGAAATGATCGTTAAAAAAGATCGTTATGTTCATCATGTAGATGTTGCGGATTCTTCCAATCGAAGACGTTTCATGCAAGTCATTTAGCCCATCAATAGTAGCTTGAATCTATTTAAATCCTTCATACGGCATGTATTGAGACATTGCCCAACCATACAAATTATTACCTGAAATTAAGAAGTTTAATTTATTATATATTTAAATATATATTGTAATAAAAACATTAATTGATTTTTTATTTACAATCTTGGTATATTATCCACGTTTCAGGTTTATTCTCATCAAAAACTACAGTTTTATAATTAATATAAACCTATATATTAATATATTTAATTATAATTAATTAAACCTAGCCTTCGCATACAGTTTGCTCGCTTGTACTAGACCACCTCGTATAACTGTAAATTGTATTTTAATTATCTCTACCAACATGGTATAACCAGAATAACATCAAAACGTTTACATTTTTCAAACATTAACATTTCATAATCGGATAAAAGTTCAAGCTTCATCGATGTGTAATTCAACGTACAATTAAAGCTGAATCCAGGGGCTGTATGCTGGATACAGCTTACAATACGCTGGATCTAAATTGTATGTTGAAATACATATGTCGCGGAAATTTTCAGACATCCGCGAGCAATATGACGTTAACTTTAAAGTATAAATCCGAATACTGTCCAAGAGTTATACAGTTGAAATGGTTCCAGACCTCACAAGCGTGATGGTAATCCATGTCGGTTATCGTCGTCTCTGTTAGAACACTATAAAATTCATCTTTCGGAGGCAAACTCGTTTCATTCAATTTATCCCACCCATCGGTATATTCGTAAGGGTATATACCCTTACGTGTAACAAGTCTTATATTTGCAGGAGAAAACACTTTGGTCATTTACAGAAAATTCCTGAAGTCATAGGTTATGAGTCTGAATGAAAGTGTTGCGCGACTTGATGCCATAAATCGATATATATCGATAAACCTTATAGTGAATTTACTACTTATGTATTTAGAAAACGATATAAACTTCTCTTCGCTATTAGGTATTACCGATATTGTATTTGAATCATATCCAAGTTCTCGAACGATAAAGTGACAGTCATAGTTACTGAGATTGTGAAGAAAGCAAGGTTTAAAATTTGGGGATTGAAGTTTTAGGTTACAGGTATTACAGAGTTTGACGAAACCGAGCAGAAAGGTGGTTGCGGTCGGATACTTTTGGATTTTGTACAGAAAAAAAAATTTTGTACACAAATTACAAGTTGTTGATGAACTATGTGTTCGTCGTTCTTCATCGGTCATATTTAACGGTAAGTTAGTCTTAAGTAATTGTTCAACTTATTACGATATTTCAACTACAGACTTAACAAAGTATTTCGCGACAACATCAGATATCTCAGATCCGAGAAAAATAACAGGTGATAGCAGTATATTAACTTTTTAAGTAGTTCCACAGGGATGTCATCTGAGGCTCAACTTTGGACCGTCGTGGCCGAACTCGCGATAATACAATAATTGCCCTATTAATATATTTATCAAAGTACAATACTACGACCCACGGCGATGTTCTGTTCCGTTCGGGCACGCGCGGACATAAGTCGAAATTTTGTCGTGCCATACATTTTTCTTGTTTGTATTTACAATATAATTGTTAAAAGTGATCAATTATGTGAAATTATTTAATTACCCCATCCAGTCCCACAATATTGAGATTAACTTTACAAAACGAATTTCGATATCAAACATTTTGGTAGCAGAGCGTGGTTCGTCGATTTACGGCTGTTATTTAGTGCCATTGGTTTGGGCGTAAGTCATGTAACAAATTATTTTTCATTAATATTTCAATCTTATTTGTTTAAACGATTAAGTATTAATCATTTTGAATGTTTTTTCACTTGTTATTTTGTAATATTATTTACTTCGAGTTCGTAATATTATTCTATATGCGGCATTGTGTCATATAATTAACACGAACGTGGATTTTCCTATTGTAATATGCGATAAATTTTAGCACAGCATATTTGTCGCGAATCTAGCTTGAAATCGTTTAATTAAATTGTTTATATCAATTATATTTGTATTGTATTATTACGTTTAAATTGTAAGTTCATTTTTATATTCTTATGTCAATTGCCCCAAGAGATATACTCGGATCGCGGTACCAATTTTGTAGGTGCAGTAAAAAACATCGACTGCTAATAACTGATCCAAGGATTCAAGACCAAATCACTACACATACGCCTTGTCCCTGGCATTTTAATCCACCCGGAGCTCCACATTTTGGAGGGCTTTGGGAAGCCACCGTTTGCTCCATGATATCTTTGTTGGTGTGTGTTATGAGTAACAATAATCCGACATTTGAGGAATTCAATACGGTTCTGTGTCCTATCGAAACTATTTTAAATTCCCGATTCTTAACACCAATGTCAATCTCTCCCTTGGGTGTGGACTATCCGAAACCATGGACACTTTCTTATCGGCCAACCGTTACTTGCTCTACCCGAACATCTAGTCTCCAGACGCGTACCAAGTGGTCTAAAGATCAACCCGATCTTAAAATAGGCGATATGGTGATTATGAAAGATAATCTGGCACTCCCTTTGAAATGGCACCTAGGACAAGTGACCAAGTTTATCCCTGGAAACGACGGTGACGTTAGGGTAGCGCATATTTTCACCCAGTTAGGAGAAATTTCTCGTCCAGTGGTGACGTTAGTATTGTTACCGATATATTGTGATCGGGCCGGGGCGTATAAAACATATAACGCGCGCCCGGACATAACTTAACAAATGTTGCGTGTTATTAAACAACAAAATAAATGTAAATCACGGTAATAATAATTAGTGCAGATGGCTTGCCGCAACCTTAACTAAATCCATTTAACAAATTTAATTTAATTTAATAAAACACATTACAAACTATTATCAGCTCTTAAAGCAAAAATAAAAAAGTATTAGCTATTAGAGCTAATGAGATTTTAACAATAATTATTCGAAAAATATTATGTGACGACGTCGACACTTTTCGCACAACCCAAAAACAAACATACGCGACGCGACGGTGGTTCTACGACAACAAATCGATTACAAAATAACCATTTACAATATATTAATGGCGATTAGCGCACATGATAAAAATCTATAACAAATAAATGTATCAAAAGTAACAATATATGTCGCGCGGTTACGACGACGGCATGCGCTCAGAAATACGGTCGGCGGTGGATGGTCGGATATACGTCTCCACTCGACGACGGCACTCGATGAAGAACCGATTAGAACGTACGAGAAAACGAGTCCATATAAATACGGGTGTTGTTCTTTTACGTAATTATAATCAAAATAAACGCATGATTGCCGCATACGGCTTCACCTAATCGGCCGTCACGACAGCGGCACAACAATCGCCAAAAAAAGTTATTATCATTCGTGTTTTGCATTGTGTAATTTTAGTTTCAGTTTTAATTAACATAATTTATATATAAAATTATCATATCAATGCACATTATTTTTTTTTTTTTTATTAATGAAGATTTGTTTTACAACATTACACTTCGACAATTAAGCTAAATTAACACTGAATTATGTAATATGTGAAAAAAAAGAGAAAAAAAAAGAACATAAATAAAAACTAAAACTAAACTAAAAGTAAATTAAAAAGGAGATTAAATAACAAAAAAGAGATGTTTCATGCAATATATAAATTAAACCAGAAAACCAGAATTTACAATAAAATTAAGAACTAAATTAACCACCAATGGGGAGGGAGAGCTTAAAATCGAAAAGATATTATCGGAGGACACAATGTTATCTCTCAGATTTTTGAGTAGGGCTTGTCTTTTTATTGTTAGGGAGTGACATAAGAAAATTATATGTTTTAAATCGCATTTTGCGGGGTATGAAAGACGAGTGCACAGTGGAGAATCATTTATTGCGAGAAGAAAGGCAAGGGCAGGAAGCCGGTTGTGTCCAAGACGGAGTCTGGTAAACATTACAATTTGTGCTCTTGATAGTTCCCAACAACTAAACCAAGGATGGTGGAAAGTGGAAGGAGATATATTCCTATACCACCTTGCATAGTCCCGTGGATGAGAAGACCAGTTGTGGTCCCATATCATCTTCACGTGCTTCTTAAGGAACGGAATGACATCGGAGCCAGGGATCTTCCTAAAGGACGGGATGGAAATTGATGCACTGAATTAAGCCAATTTGTCGGCAGTCTTGTTTCCAAGTATTCCCACATGGGCCGGAACCCATACAAAGCGAATTCGATAACCTAAAGAAATTAAATGAAACGCAAATACTTTAATTTTGAGAATTAGAGGCGTAACATGAGAGTTTATTGGATAGGATTGAAGAGCTAATAGACAGGACATCGAGTCTGTAACAATGAGAAAGTCTTCAATGATAAGTTGTCAAATGCATGTAAGGGACTGAATAATGGCCCAACATTCGGCAGAGAAACTAGACGAAACGTTGGGGAGGTTGCTGTACGACGAAATCCTAAAGTTCTGAAAAGTATATGCGTAACCTGCAGAAGGGGATGATACTGAGCCGTCGGTAAAAATCGGTTGTGAACCTGGAAATTGCAGTTTAAAAACTCCTGAAAACGAGTATTCATTGAGTGATAAGGTAAAGTAACCAAACTTTCACGTGACAGGTTTGCAAAACAAGGAGAAATAATTACCTCGAAGAGAAAAATTAAGGCTTCAAATGGGGTTTAGTACAAAAAAAGCCTATGAGAGTGGGTGAGAATAACGTTTTTAAAAGACGCTAAACTCCGGATAGTGTTTGAGAGAATGGGAAGAGTTTTTGGTATATATCTCCAAGCTATAGCTATTTCGTTGAACAAGTCAATGATTTTATCATCAGAGGAGGCTTAGTGTTTTAGTATAAACTTACCGGCTAACCAACAGGCTCTGACCTCTAAAGGGGGGCATGCTGCTTCCACTTCGATAGCCCTTGAAGGGGATGATCTCAAAACGCCTAGTGCAGAGCGTAGACAGCTTACTTGTAGAGTATTTAATTTTTTCCAATGGAGATAAGATGCCAATCCATATAGAAATGAGCCATAGTCTAACTTGGCACGTATTATAGACTTAAAAATTAACAAGAGTGAAGAAGGATGAGACCCCCATCTAACACCGCACAAAGCTCGTAGAATGTTACTCCATTTGTAGGTAAAATGCTCTAAGTAATTAACGTGCGGAACCCACCTGAGTTTACTATCAAGTATAAGACCTAAATATTTGTTTTGTGGGACTGCTTGAATCTCTGCTCGCTGTAGTATTATAGAGTTACGCTCGTCTATCCTACGTTTGGTAAAAACCGTGAACTTACTTTTTTGAGGAGCTAAAGTGAAAAATAGGTCGTTAAGTGTGTCATCTAAAAGGGATAGGGCAGAATTTAAATGATCTTTACCTATGTTAAGATCTTTATTAGAGGTGAAGATTAATAGATCATCTGCATAAGCGATTATCGAGACATTGGGGAGAAGGGAACATTTTAAAAACCTGACTAATATAAATATTAAAAGGATAGGGCTCAAGCAGCTACCTTGTGGTAGTCCTCGGTAGGTTATAATTATTATTAATAGTATTATTGGTATTATTATTTCTATTCTATTCAACTTATATTTTATTTTACAGTTCATTCATACCTAAGCCATCAATCCAACTTCGTATATACAATATACATATTATTTATAAAAATAATTCAAAATATATTTTCTTACAATGTGCAATATCCACAGCGCACACTGTTAATAGGCTTTATTGGACTGTATATAATTGAAAAAGGATAAGAATATTAATACCGTTGTATAAATGCACATTTTAATAATATATTTTTGCGCTTTTCGCGATTAACAAACAAATTAATAATTACAATCATAATAATAACAATAACAAAAACACATGATACTAAACAATAATAATACCAAACATTGATAATATCAAACTCACTGATACCGTACATTAAAGGTTGCCGTTAACCGCAGGAGTAGTGTTGTCTCTTATGACCAAAACCTCATTTAACGAAACCGATTCCGTTGACGATCTATGGATGCCCACGTTTCTAGCCTATGATGATTCATGACTTTCGTACGTCCATCCGTACAGTGAACCATTGCCATGAAGTCTTCGTTAAAATATTTGAACGTTAACAAACGCGAACGTTAATGCGAGTCGCCGTACCAAAGAATTACAATTGACGAAGACCGATAACCGAATTTTATTTAACGTCGACGAACTGTTACATACACACAGGGCCGGATCTTAACTTTTTAACACCCGGGGAAAATGAAAAACTTAAGCCCATTTCAAGAGATGACCAAAATTAATATTTTTTTTACGAAAAATCAAGCACACTCACACAGTAGTGTGAGTACCAACCATTTATAAAGCCATTCACTATATACTAGAATATGCAAGGTGGTATAGGAATATATCTCCTTCCACTTTCCACCATCCTTGGTTTAGTTGTTGGGAACTATCAAGAGCACAAATTGTAATGTTTACCAGACTCCGTCTTGGACACAACCGGCTTCCTGCCCATGCCTTTCTTCTCGCAATAAATGATTCTCCACTGTGCACTCGTCTTTCATACCCCGCAAAATGCGATTTAAAACATATAATTTTCTTATGTCACTCCCTAACAATAAAAAGACAAGCCCTACTCAAAAATCTGAGAGATAACATTGTGTCCTCCGATAATATCTTTTCGATTTTAAGCTCTCCCTCCCCATTGGTGGTTAATTTAGTTCTTAATTTTATTGTAAATTCTGGTTTTCTGGTTTAATTTATATATTGCATGAAACATCTCTTTTTTGTTATTTAATCTCCTTTTTAATTTACTTTTAGTTTAGTTTTAGTTTTTATTTATGTTCTTTTTTTTTCTCTTTTTTTTTCACATATTACATAATTCAGTGTTAATTTAGCTTAATTGTCGAAGTGTAATGTTGTAAAACAAATCTTCATTAATAAAAAAAAAAAAAATAATGTGCATTGATATGATAATTTTATATATAAATTATGTTAATTAAAACTGAAACTAAAATTACACAATGCAAAACACGAATGATAATAACTTTTTTTGGCGATTGTTGTGCCGCTGTCGTGACGGCCGATTAGGTGAAGCCGTATGCGGCAATCATGCGTTTATTTTGATTATAATTACGTAAAAGAACAACACCCGTATTTATATGGACTCGTTTTCTCGTACGTTCTAATCGGTTCTTCATCGAGTGCCGTCGTCGAGTGGAGACGTATATCCGACCATCCACCGCCGACCGTATTTCTGAGCGCATGCCGTCGTCGTAACCGCGCGACATATATTGTTACTTTTGATACATTTATTTGTTATAGATTTTTATCATGTGCGCTAATCGCCATTAATATATTGTAAATGGTTATTTTGTAATCGATTTGTTGTCGTAGAACCACCGTCGCGTCGCGTATGTTTGTTTTTTGGTTGTGCGAAAAGTGTCGACGTCGTCACATAATATTTTTCGAATAATTATTGTTAAAATCTCATTAGCTCTAATAGCTAATACTTTTTTATTTTTGCTTTAAGAGCTGATAATAGTTTGTAATGTGTTTTATTAAATTAAATTAAATTTGTTAAATGGATTTAGTTAAGGTTGCGGCAAGCCATCTGCACTAATTATTATTACCGTGATTTACATTTATTTTGTTGTTTAATAACACGCAACATTTGTTAAGTTATGTCCGGGCGCGCGTTATATTGTTTTACGCCCCGGCCCGATCACAATATATCGGTAACAATACTAACGTCACCACTGGACGAGAAATTTCTCCTAACTGGGTGAAAATATGCGCTACCCTAACGTCACCGTCGTTTCCAGGGATAAACTTGGTCACTTGTCCTAGGTGCCATTTCAAAGGGAGTGCCAGATTATCTTTCATAATCACCATATCGCCTATTTTAAGATCGGGTTGATCTTTAGACCACTTGGTACGCGTCTGGAGACTAGATGTTCGGGTAGAGCAAGTAACGGTTGGCCGATAAGAAAGTGTCCATGGTTTCGGATAGTCCACACCCAAGGGAGAGATTGACATTGGTGTTAAGAATCGGGAATTTAAAATAGTTTCGATAGGACACAGAACCGTATTGAATTCCTCAAATGTCGGATTATTGTTACTCATAACACACACCAACAAAGATATCATGGAGCAAACGGTGGCTTCCCAAAGCCCTCCAAAATGTGGAGCTCCGGGTGGATTAAAATGCCAGGGACAAGGCGTATGTGTAGTGATTTGGTCTTGAATCCTTGGATCAGTTATTAGCAGTCGATGTTTTTTACTGCACCTACAAAATTGGTACCGCGATCCGAGTATATCTCTTGGGGCAATTGACATAAGAATATAAAAATGAACTTACAATTTAAACGTAATAATACAATACAAATATAATTGATATAAACAATTTAATTAAACGATTTCAAGCTAGATTCGCGACAAATATGCTGTGCTAAAATTTATCGCATATTACAATAGGAAAATCCACGTTCGTGTTAATTATATGACACAATGCCGCATATAGAATAATATTACGAACTCGAAGTAAATAATATTACAAAATATAACAAGTGAAAAAACATTCAAAATGATTAATACTTAATCGTTTAAACAAATAAGATTGAAATATTAATGAAAAATAATTTGTTACATGACTTACGCCCAAACCAATGGCACTAAATAACAGCCGTAAATCGACGAACCACGCTCTGCTACCAAATTTTGATATCGAAATTCGTTTTGTAAAGTTAATCTCAATATTGTGGGACTGGGGTAATTAAATAATTTCACATAATTGATCACTTTTAACAATTATATTGTAAATACAAACAAGAAAAATGTATGGCACGACAAAATTTCGACTTATGTCCGCGCGTGCCCGAACGGAACAGAACATCGCCGTGGTCGTAGTATTGTACTTTGATAAATATATTAATAGGGCAATTATTGTATTATCGCGAGTTCGGCCACGACGGTCCAAAGTTGAGCCTCAGATGACATCCCTGTGGAACTACTTAAAAAGTTTAATATACTGCTATCACCTGTTATTTTTCTCGGATCTGAGATATCTGATGTTGTCGCGAAATACTTTGTTAAGTCTGTAGTTGAAATATCGTAATAAGTTGAACAATTACTTAAGACTAACTTACCGTTAAATATGACCGATGAAGAACGACGAACACATAGTTCATCAACAACTTGTAATTTGTGTACAAAATTTTTTTTCTGTACAAAATCCAAAAGTATCCGACCGCAACCACCTTTCTGCTCGGTTTCGTCAAACTCTGTAATACCTGTAACCTAAAACTTCAATCCCCAAATTTTAAACCTTGCTTTCTTCACAATCTCAGTAACTATGACTGTCACTTTATCGTTCGAGAACTTGGATATGATTCAAATACAATATCGGTAATACCTAATAGCGAAGAGAAGTTTATATCGTTTTCTAAATACATAAGTAGTAAATTCACTATAAGGTTTATCGATATATATCGATTTATGGCATCAAGTCGCGCAACACTTTCATTCAGACTCATAACCTATGACTTCAGGAATTTTCTGTAAATGACCAAAGTGTTTTCTCCTGCAAATATAAGACTTGTTACACGTAAGGGTATATACCCTTACGAATATACCGATGGGTGGGATAAATTGAATGAAACGAGTTTGCCTCCGAAAGATGAATTTTATAGTGTTCTAACAGAGACGACGATAACCGACATGGATTACCATCACGCTTGTGAGGTCTGGAACCATTTCAACTGTATAACTCTTGGACAGTATTCGGATTTATACTTTAAAGTTAACGTCATATTGCTCGCGGATGTCTGAAAATTTCCGCGACATATGTATTTCAACATACAATTTAGATCCAGCGTATTGTAAGCTGTATCCAGCATACAGCCCCTGGATTCAGCTTTAATTGTACGTTGAATTACACATCGATGAAGCTTGAACTTTTATCCGATTATGAAATGTTAATGTTTGAAAAATGTAAACGTTTTGATGTTATTCTGGTTATACCATGTTGGTAGAGATAATTAAAATACAATTTACAGTTATACGAGGTGGTCTAGTACAAGCGAGCAAACTGTATGCGAAGGCTAGGTTTAATTAATTATAATTAAATATATTAATATATAGGTTTATATTAATTATAAAACTGTAGTTTTTGATGAGAATAAACCTGAAACGTGGATAATATACCAAGATTGTAAATAAAAAATCAATTAATGTTTTTATTACAATATATATTTAAATATATAATAAATTAAACTTCTTAATTTCAGGTAATAATTTGTATGGTTGGGCAATGTCTCAATACATGCCGTATGAAGGATTTAAATAGATTCAAGCTACTATTGATGGGCTAAATGACTTGCATGAAACGTCTTCGATTGGAAGAATCCGCAACATCTACATGATGAACATAACGATCTTTTTTAACGATCATTTCTTTCGGTCAATAGTATTCCTATAGGCTCCAAATTCAGTAAATTAATGGCAACGTTGCAACCAAAAACAAACTACATTATACACTATCGAAGTTTACAGCAAGCTATCGCCAATGGACTGATTGTTAAAAAAAATAATTTTGTGCAATTTGTTTTTAATTATATTTTCAAAAATTTATTTTCTGTTATGAGGTGCATAAAGTATGATAATTCAACCAGTCGGCGTGGTTAGCCCCGTTCATCAACCTAAATACGGAAATGAGGAAAAAAGCTGTGAACGATTTTTTCAAAAGGACTTTATGAATAAAAAAAAAAATTATGAATAATGCAGTATTTGGTATGTTATTATTATATAAATATATATATGTAATTTATTTCATTTTTTTTAAAAATATTTTTTTTACATTTATAGTATTCTAGTTATGTTTATGTAGGGAAAACAATAGAAAGTATGAGAAAGAGGATTAAATTGGAGTTGGTTACAGACGATATATAGGTTACAAAAGTTTATAAATAAACCAATATTCAAACACACTTCTCCGTGTAGGGAAAATATCGAATTGTTTCTTTCGAAAACAATATTATCGATCTCTGCAAGCCTATATACATCGGGTTTGCAGTATTAGATATCAGTAAAACACTAATGTACGATTACCATTATAATGTGATGAAGAAACATTATGATGGGAATATTTCTCTCATGTATACAGATACAGGTATATTTTACTAATATATTTTTTTATTTTATATTATATATTATAATTACATAATTATTTTTAGATTATTTAGTATACCAAATCCAAACACACAATTTTTACACCGGCTTAATCCAGAACCCAAACCTTTTAATTCCCATGGACACCGCTAACCTCACTCAACATCATCCATGTTATACAATAGTCAGGAAAAAAGTACCAGGTTTTTTTTCTGATGAGACGGACGGTAAAACAATGACGGAGTTTGTTGCGCTTAGAGCGAAATCCTACGCGTATAGTATCGAAGGAAAAAAGAAAATTAAGGTTAAAGGCATTTGAGGTCATGTGTTAAGAACCATATGACTTTGAAAGACCATAAGAAATGTGTGTGTTTGGGAACCTAAATTTAACCCTTATACAGAGAATATCTCCTTAAGATCTTTCCGGCACAAGCTGATGACTATTAAATCAAATCAATTTACATTAAATGAAATTAAATGTTTGTTATTTAAGACATCTTTAAATTTATTGTGTTTAATTGCTTTAAAAATATGCAATTCTTCCAAAACATAATTGTTATAAATATTATTTTATAGATTTAAATTGTCTAAGCTTTGATATTTATCAAAAGTAATAGAATGATTATTTTCTAAAACATGTTTTTTGCAAAATTGAATTTGGATTAGTTGTTTTTAATCTTATTTCAGAGATGTGATCTTTATATCTTGTATTAAAATGTCTTAAGGTTATATAAATTTGTAAAAATGAGGAAAATTGTTTATTTTATAATTTATTTGTTTGATTAAATAATTAATAGTATTGAATGTGATTTTAATATTATTTACATTATTATTTAAAATTTTTGCGAATACTTCTGATAATAAATTTTGATATTTCACACTACAATAATTATTAACATTAATTATTAAATTAGATTTTCTTATGTTTTCTTTAATTTTTTTTTTATACCATCCATTACTAGACCTTCTTTCTGCATATATAATATATTATTGTTTTGGAAATAGTTTTTGTTAATAATAACGATAATTGATTGTTTAATTTCAAGAATTTCATTTCGATTAAAATCACTATTAAGAATGAGCTTATATTTGAGTATATTTAATGCGTCGAATTTAGAAATAGATGTATAAAATTTTTTACATCAAGATAAATCATTCTTCAGCCAGGTAAACTATTAATATTATTTATTTTTTCAATTAAATCATTAGAATTTCGTATTGATCTTTCATTAGGATTTAATTTTTGTTTGATTATATGATCTAAAAATTTAGCTAAATTATATGGAGGAGCATTTCTGAAATCAATAAATGGTCTGATTGGATGATGATTGTATTTGTGTAATTTTATAAACGGGTGTATTTGTGGAACAGTAACGTTTATATTTATTAACTATGTATTTTCGGAAATATCCATGTGTATAATGTTTTTACCTTGACGTTTCGGGACCGTTGCAGGTTCCATCTTCGGAGTGATGTAGTACACGTCTGACTGTCGCGACTACTCAGTGTAGTCGGTTCCTGCAATGGTTCCGAAACGTCAGAGTAAAAACATTATACACATGGATATTTCCGAAAATCACATAGTTAATAAATTCTCAATCCATGAAAGCTTTAATAAACTTATAACGTTTATATTACTTAATAAAAATTATTTCTAGATATAATTGCGGATGCATTATTAATTAAATTATAAATTTGTTTTAAAATGAATTGTAGAACTGTCAGATGTTAAAGTTTCGATATTATTATTTATTTATGAATTATTAAGTTTTGTTTCGAATATTACTAGTATATGCAATAATAATAGAATTTGATTTGTCCACTGTGATGATTTCAGATTTATTTTGTTATTAAATACAATTATTCTATACGGTGATTTATACAATTAAAATCTATCGTATCAGATGTATATCGAAGTAGTGAACTCTCGGGTTAATAAATAAAAATAGTTTCACTTTATTATAACGAGTAATATTTCGCTTTGTATAACTCGATCGTGGTTCGGTCGTGCGTAACAGAGACTATATCCAGCACTAATATTTTGATTTGATACACCTCGATGATATACGATTGAGAAGTATTTGAAAATAAAATTCGCGCGCGCGGTATAAATGTTATCATATTGTTAGCCACGCGTAACGAGAAAACAGAATTGATACGTAATTCTGCCGACACTGTTAACGTTATCAGTGTAAACACATCGAGTCTACATTATCGCTATAACGCGTACATTATTTTACGAATTCGTGAAACTAATCGTCAAAATCGTGAAAAAGAAACGATCATCCCTCGGCTGTGTATCGAATCGTATCATAAATACCTAGAAAAAAGAATAGACGAGAAAATTATGAAACTTGAAGACAATATATTAAACAATGATTATTTATTTGATATCGAAGAGTAAGTTTTAAGTTTTTGTTCTATAAATACGTATGAGGTTATAAAAAATATTTTTTTTCTTTTAGCTTCACACTACGGTAACGTATTGAAATAGAGCACAAAAAGAAGTTGTTAAACCTCGCAAAAAAAAAATCATGAAAAAGCTTGAGAACCTATTAATGTCAAGCGCTATCGAAATATCGAAATTTGAGGTGAACAAAGTTCCAATTACCTAACAACAAAATTGGTAGGAAGAACAAACATCTTTGTCTGTTTGTATATTTGGTGCTAAAAATAAAAAAAAGAACGGTACAAATTGTTGAATGATGATCAAATGGACTTTCTTCGAGTTGCACAAATACTTGGCACTGATAACGTACGTTGTTTGATATTTAATTCTGTTTAAATGATTTGTATTCAATACTTTTTGATATTTTTGATATTTATTTTTTTTAAGAGAAATAAGAAATAACTGAAAAACGAAGTAGACAACTTAGAAAAAAAAAAAACATAGAAGAAACACGAAAAAATTTGCCAATATATAAATTCAAAAAAGAATTAATTCATGCTGTCAGAGACCATTAAGTAATAATTTTATTTTTATGATTTTGTTGAATTTAACTGTAGTATAATTTTTTTTCTCAGATTCTTGTCTTTGAAAGTGAAGCTGGTTTAGACAAAACACCACAAATTACAGAATAAAAAATTGAATATACTCAGCCCAGAAATGTTCCTGCTATGTCGGTTGCTGTTCGTGTTGCTATAGAGATGTCCTTTAAACTTGGAAATGAAGTAAAAATCAACAATATTCCAAAAATTAATGTCAAATTGAGTTTTTTACATTTAACATTATTTTTAGGTCGGTTATAGTATACGTTTTGTAGATTGTACATTAGAGCGTCCCATTATTAAGTATATGACTGATGGCATGTTACGTAGGGAATCTTCGTCAGAACTCGATTTGCAGTCTTATAGTGTAATGATTGTTGATGAAGCTAGCATACGCGCCCTTCACACTGATATTTAATTTGGTTTAGTAAAACGCTTATTGAGATTCAGGCCAGACTTAAATTTATGAATTTCTGGTGTCACAAAAGACGTACAAAAGTTTTCCCAATTTTTCAATGATGCTTTCAATTTTGAAATACCTGGTGAATGTTGTTTAAATTACATTTATTTCATTATTTTTAAAATTATATTTCTCATAGGGATGTGTTTTCCTGTGGATATATACTACACAAAAGCACCAGAAGCCGATTACATTGATGCGTGTGTTGTATCTATATTACAAATCCATGTGACATAGCCGCTTGGAGATATCCTAGTATTTTTTGATTGGACAGAAAAAAATAAAAACTTGTAATGAACTCCTATAAGAACGCGTTCGTAGACATTAAATGTTGAGTCAATGAGTTAAATATATTGCTAGTTTATAGTAATTTACCAACTGATAGGCAAGCTCAAATTTTTGATCCTTCGACTTCAAATGGCAGAAAAGTAATTATTTGCGTTCAACCTGTTCAGTAAATTATAGCCACCAATCGGCAGAAACATCTTTTACAATTTGACAATATATTTATGTTATCGATCCAGGTTTTTGTAAACACAATAATTTCAATTCGTGAACAGGCATAGACTCATTGGTAGTGAACTAGTAGAGTAGCTGCTGGCAAATGTTTCCGTTTGTATACAGCATAGGCTTATAAATGTGAACTAGAAGATAATAGAGTTCCAGAAATTTAAAGAATTAATCTAGGTAATGTTGTGCTAATGTTGAAGGCCCGTGGTGTTTAAGACTTAATACATTTTGATTTCCTATATACTCCATTTCCTATATATTTACTATATACTGAATTTCCATTTGACCTCGTGATGGCTAAAGAGCTGTTGGCTTCTGAAAAGTATGTATTTATAAAAATGAAATAACACATATTTACATTATTAATGATGATTTTCATTTTCCAACTTTGTGTAAAACCTAGCAAAATACAAATTATTCCAATTTAGTATTCAAATAATTAAATGTTCAATTAAATATATGTATTTCTTAATTTTTTTCAGGTCCAAATGTTCAGAAGGAGCTGCAACTATACGTGGAATAAGTGTGAATAATGCCATATTCCACAGATCTAAGGATTAACTAATTTTAGCAGCTACTGCATTATTGCAGCGAGCTGTTCTACCGCCCGGTCTAATGGGTTTGTTCAGCACATTCCTTTAGTCTGACAGTGGTTCACAATAAATAATATTGTAATGTAGTATTATACGATTACATATATTCTAATACTATCTTAATCAGTGATTCGTAACACCCCTACCCCTAAATGGAACATGGGAGCTTAATAGTCACAATGTTTCACAAAATGACAATAATTATTATTTTTTAATTAACTTAATTTAGTTGTTTTTCTGAAAGCTCAGTCTCAGCAATATCTGGCTTGTACAATTTTACGTTACTCCTATTGAGTTCAAACACTATTGTAGTTTTATTTAAATATAATTAAAGAGTTGTCAAGAAGTTATCGCTTTATTTTATTCCATTTATTATTAATTCGGGTGATTGGTTCAAAGATTCTACTGTAGCAATATATATATATATATATATATATGTTTATATTTAAAATCTCTTACCTCCAAAATATTCTTGGATGGTTTCTTTTTTAATTAAATAATTATATAAAGTTAGACTTTTAAGATATTTAATTTATTTGAAAAATAAGAATACATTTTGATTTTTTTATTATAATTTCAAATTATAAACATTAACATCGAGAGGCAGCAGTACGTTGATTGTGAGTCTGCGAACGTTTTTTGGTGGCGGATCGAGAGTGTGTTGTTCGTTGCTGATATTATTTTAATTACTCTTGTAAAAGGGCATATATAATATGATGATAGTCACTCTCTTATTTACAAAAGTAAATATATAATTTGATAATGATTATAATTACAATATCCTTTATTTAAATTCAGTGACTAACAGTTTTTAATATAGTTTAATTATTTTTACTAATATTCCTATAAAATAAAATAATTTCTGAAATGGAGAATTCAGATATTAAAAAATATATTTGGAAAAGCAGCTAGCTAATTTGATTGCTAGCACTATAAGTTTTTAATGACATTATTGTAAAAATAATAACTTATAAATGTGGATTTAGTGTGATTGTGAAATTATGTTCCTTAAAATGTCATAGTTCATAATTTGAACATAAATAATTCCATTGATAATATTATATTATAGTTTTTAACATCAACTACTAGTGTTGTTCCTATAAACTATAACAATTATCTATTATCAATATATACATATATATGTTAAATGTATAAATTATGTCTTGTTTCGGTTGATCTATCAAACAAATTTAGCTGTAATGAATGTTTTTGGTATATGGTTTGATGTATTGTATAGTCAATAGTAATCATCTATTCTGAAATTTATAAGAACAAAATACCTTTGACAAACATTTATATAGAAATAATGTTTCTTGCACTAAAAATTCAAATAAAACGATAAAGTCACAAATTTGTATTTTGGCACCTTTCTTGATGCAGTTCACATGAGTCTTATTTTTCTTTAAACGTTAAATGAAAAATGTTTAAATACATTGTTGCATTTTAAATACTTCGAATAACGCTTAAGTTTCTATATAAGTGAGTATTCATGTATTGTTTGAATACAATACTTGTATTTATTTAATACAATTTTCATACATTTATAAAAAAAAAAGTCATAAATGGTTTTGATATGTCGGATAGAAATAAGTCATATATATAAATATACTAATTTTAAAGTTTCTCAAGATGAAAAGAAGCAATAATAATATAAACATATACAATATTCATACAACATTGAAATCGGTTTTTTCTTACTTATTTTTATTTGTAGATTTTGACCATATAACCAGATACACATCATTTTATTGACATATAACCTATCTTATTAAATGTATACCGAAATAGAGAATTCTCAAGTTTAAATTTATTTAAAAAAAAATATTTTTATAAACAATTAATCAATGACAATAAACATAAATGGTTTTACGTTATTATAACGTAATATGTCATTTTGTAAAACTCGATCGTGATTTGGTCGTGCATAACAGATACTATATCCAGCGCTAATATTTTTAGTTTGATACACATCTATGATACTCGATTCAACAGTATTTGAAAATGAAATTCGCGCGCGCGGTATCAATTTTATCATATTGTTGTCTACGCATGTGTAATTATCAAAAATGCGACGTAATTCTGCTGCTAATGTTAACGTTATCAGTGTAAACACATCGGTCGGCATTATGGCTATAACGCGTACATTCGGATATTTTACGAATTGAGCAACGAATTGAAAAATTAATCGTCGATAATTAACAGTCATAGTCGTTGTACATTTACTTATTTGTGTTGCGAGAACGTCAGGACTCGCGAAGGTTTCCGGTTGAAGTCTGGCTTTTGGGTCTAGACGAAAATGTGAAAAAAAATTACAAGTCCATATCAAAGCGTACGACCCAAGGTGTATTCAATGCTATATATTTAGTGTCACCAACATACACGTATTATAATTTTTGTAGCTGTGATAATATACATATTTTTCGTACTTTTTCCAGGGCTCATTTAATTACAATGTACATATCTAAAAATGAATTGTTTAATTATTTTATGCAAGGTTGTATAATATTATTATGGACAGCAACGTACAAACGTACGGTATGAATTTGTAATACAAAATTAAACATGTATCATCCCTAACATTTGTCATTTGGGTGTGGAAAACAATATAGTCAATGAATCGAAAAACGTCAAATAACTTTCATTTGTACTCCCTCATAGAAAAACGTCCCATAGTCGGATTTTCGATTTTCTCATTTTTCAACCACTTTCGCCGTCCTGGAATGGCTTTTGGGTCTGGAAAAAATCTCAAAATATCGAAAAACGTCAAATATAGTTTTTGTTCGAAATGGTCTACCAAAGAACGTCCCATAGTCGGATTTTCGATTTTCTCATTTTTCAACCCTTTTCGCCGACCTGGAATGGCTTTTGGGTCTGGAAAATAATCTCAAAATATCGAAAAACGTCAAATACAATATTTGTTCGAAATGGCCTACAAAAAAACGTTCCATAGTCGGATTTTCGATTTTCTCATTTTTCAACCACTTTCGCCGACCTGGAATGGCTTTTGGTCTGGAAAAAATATCTGATTATCTGTATATTATATAATAATTATGTGAGTTTGTACGATATTATAATAAACTGCAACATTCAATATGTAATTGTAGTGCACAATTATACATATATCATTGACATTTTATTGTTTACATTATATTTATTTAATATATTTCATTAAATTATACGGTAAAAGAATAAAAAGATTTTATAAATTGGTGGCCCTGAAAAGGGCCATTTTAATGTTGGGCCTGAAAAGGACCGTTTTTTATAATAGAGCATAAAATCTGTGAACAAAAAAAAAATCAACTAGCATTTCATTAGTATAATTATATTGATAGAACAATTATTAAAATTCTTTATTCATTATCTAATGTTCTATAATATTTATATTAAATAAAATTTTGATTTCAATGTATACCTTAATGTTCAGCACTCTGGGCATTGGCACTCATCAATGTCTCTCGACATTGATTGATAACCAACACCAGGATATGCTCGTGCAATGTCACGCATAAATCGCACGAACTCTTGTTGGGTATCGCCTTGTCTATTCAATACATTGGTACGGTACATCTATTCAATATTTATTTCATCTACTTCCACAATGTCCTCATTGTCACCAAGCAGGACATAATCGTGGTGTGCAATTTTTGTGGCCACGTCACGAAAATATTTAAAAATGTTCAGGATAGTTTCCTTTGAAACTTTTACCTATTTTATGACAAAATCGTAAACCTTATGATGATTTCCCGGAACATTGTATTATTATTGACATAATGGACTGTCACTAATCATTAACAATTGATATAATATTGAAAATGAAATATATATACCTCTCTTTTTGTATAACTGTAGCGTTCATCTCCAGGACCCAAAGGTTGCCATTAGTCGAGTTGTTATCCGCCATCAATCATCGTTCTTTCGGTGGCCGCCGCCCCGATTTTATTTCACCTTTATTCCTTAAATATCTACCTCAAGATGCTTATCCAATTCTTTTAAACATCCTAAATCGTTTATGGTCTAATAATTGTATTCCTCCTTCTTGAACGAGTTTAAGGTTCTTCCGATTCCTAAGCCTACTAATGGTATTCCGTCCAATTTCTCTTTCCTCGACTTTTTGTAAGGTTGTTGAATCTATTTTTAAAAAATCGTTTAGACTGTAGCTAGAATCTAATCATATTTTTCAAAACATTATGTTCGTTTTTCGTCATGGTCTTGGTACCATGGATTGCCTGGCGCATTTTGCAGGTCATATTTATCATACCTTTTGTAGGCGGCAATTCATGGCTTCACAGCATTTCTTGATATTAAAGCGTATATGATTCCGTTCATTAACTACTTTGAATATCCCTCCTCTATTTTGTACATTGTTTCTCGGCTTTTCCATCATCGCAAACGTATTTTCAGCTTCCCTTTTGGTGATTCTTTACACCGGGTTAGTCATTTGGTCTACCTCAGGTAGCGCTCTAAGTCCCATCCTTTTTAACATTTATTTCCTTTCCATCATAAATTATTTATCTTCTAAAAGCATCCATGCACTAACATACGCCGACGATCTCACAATTTTCATCTCAGTTCACAAAGATTTAGGTCACGCTATGACAATCTTAATTCCGCTCTTCTATATCTCTCCACGGTGCTTCGTGATTGTTTTTTCACGGTAGCTCCCGAAAAATCGAAAGCTATTATTTTCACTAGCGTCGGGTACCGTTGGTTTACCTCCTGCTCACATGGAACACCTAATTATTCCTTTTGTTTCTACGATCACCTACTTAAGCCTCACCATGGATTCCAAAATTTGCTGTGGTCCGCATTTCCAGTTTTTCTTTCTTACACCTCAAGGTGGCCAATATTTTCCGGTCATTATGCGGTTCAGATTGGGGTGGCCATCCTCTTCTCTCCTTTTAGTTAATAAGTCTATCGTTAGAGCTAGGCTTGACTATGTTATTTCTTATTTGGTTCTGCTTGTACATCTATGCGCTCCAAACTTAATTCATACCAGGATATGTGTTTACGTTCTATTATTGGCGCGCTTCGCAGCGCTCCTTCTCCTGTTCTTAAAGTTGAACTTTGCGCGCTCCTCCTTTGGATGTTCGGGCCCGCTGGTTGGGCAATAAATGTATTCCTAAAAAACTGTCTTCTCCCTTTCATCATGATTCTATTCCTACACTTTATTTATCGATTTTCCGCGTATGCGTTACTCTAGCAAATTTACCCCATTATTAGCTATTATTATTAATTCTCTTCGTTCTTTTAGCCCTTTAATTTTTTCTTCTTATAGCCGCTTGCCTCTGTATGCCACTCCTTTTTGAGGCCTTAGTTTTAGATATTTCTCCAGTTATCTTCCCCTCATTCATGGTTATCCCATTTCCCTTATTCGTTCTTTTCCAAAAACGTTTAACCGAACTTATTTTGAAAATTACAAGCAAACAAAACAATGACATTCGGTGCTATAGAATCTGCTAATTTACCAACGTCTAATGTACTTAGAACAACAAAAATTGAAGCTCTAACACACGACTGAATACACGATGATCTAATCATGTCACTATGTATCATGAAGGCAATACATACATTTTCAAATATAATTCGTGATATTGGCTAATTTTTTGCCAATATTGAATAAAAAATTATTTGGATAATATTTAGCTAATATTGTTAAGGAAGGTTTAATATGGCTTAATACAGGGGCCTTCAACATTTTTTTACGGCGAGCTGAATCTGAGATACGCTTTGTTATCGCGGACTAAAAATGTATAGAAAAAGATACAGCGGTAATGAAATTGAAGAGAGATAAGTATTATATTATTAAAAAATCAGTTAAGCTTAGTGGTATTATTATTATTATTATTATAATTATACATATTATTATTGAATGCGATATTACGTTAAGTAAACCGTTCAGGTTCCTCTACATAAAAATTTGAAAGTCGAATAACTTTGGAGAGGGAGTAGCACATACGATGAGGATAATGGCACAAACTAGCACAAACGTAACACAAACGCTTTAAATATAAAAAATTCAAAATTCCAGAGTGGGGGGGGCTAACTTGATGGACTTAAAAACGAAAACTTATCAGACATTTAGACATCATCTATAATAATTTTCTATCGATTTATAAAATATAATACAATTCAAGATACCGAAAATGTTTAAAAAAAAAATGATTTTTGTAAAATTTAGGACACAAAACCTTTCTGTTTTTAAACAATCAAAAAAAAATATATATATGTAAACTAGAGTTTGAAGTACACAATTTAAAAATACCACACTCTTAGACACATAAAAATGTGGATTGTTTATAACTAAATAATATGTAGTAATGTTAATAAAATTTCTATTTCAAAAAATTGCATACCACAAAATTTAAAATAATAATAATAATAATAATAATAATAATAATTAAAGTAATAATTCCATATGAGGCAGATATCTCGGAAGACGCTGCGGAGGTGAAAAGAAAGAGGATAAGGATAGCCCAAGTACAAAGAACAGGATATCTGAGGGTTGCTTGCGCTTACCACACAGTCTCAAAACCACGAATCATGGTAATAGCGGTAGTTATACTCGATATTCAACCAAAGAAAGATGGACACAGCACATTAACAAACGAAACCTTGGGCTAAAGAGGCCAGAAAAAAGCCCGAATAGCAACTTGGAAAATGTGGCAAAAAAGGTGGCAAGAGCACACCAAAGGCAGATGGACCGCGCGACTTATACCAAAAGTCAAGGAATGGACGGAGCGACAACATGTGGAGGTGATTTTTTATCTTACACAATTCTTGTCAAACCACGGATATTCCGTGATTACCTACACAAAAATGGAAAGAGGACACCACATTGTAAGTACTACACCTCCAAGAAAGACGACGCTGAACACTCGTTCTTCACCTGCAATCGATGGGCGACGAAAGACAGAAAGTAAAAAACAAAATAGGAACTTTTGATCCCGATAACATCGTCGTGAAGATGCTAGAAAACCGGGGAAATGAACGCCGTGGGTAAAATACGTGCTCACTGTTCTCCAGTTCAAAAAGGAACGCTTGTCTAAAACTAAAGAGAAACAGCAATGCCTTAATAAATGAGTGACGAGAGAAAATACGATCGAGAAGAAGAGCAAGACGAAGCCTGTATGAGGCCAAATCGCAGTGGCCCCGCTCGAAGTTAAAAACTAGTATGCGAAAGCAGATTCCAAGCCGGTGTCTACGAGCTAGGTCTTACCAGTTTTAGTACAATTTGCTATATTTAGCTGATTGGGAGTTCTACACAGGGAGGCTCGTATACCATCACCGTGCGTAAATGCATGCTGGACGACCTAATAAAAAAAAAAAAATATAATAATAAGATGATGATGATGATATGATGATGACGAGTATAATAATATTAATATGTATATTCCGTTAGACGATGTTAAATCATCGACTTGTACGAGTATAATAAATGTACGACGCGTTTCCATAATAGATTCACGGGCGCTGTTTATGCAATTTTCGTTATCAGGTGTGCGTTTCGTTCGAACGTGTATACCGATTATACGTCAAGTTAATATAATGTGAAATTGCCTTTGCATTTGATAACTCTTCTACATCATATCTCATCAAATTTCGTGAAATCGGGTACAAAACGAAAGTGAACCCTGTAAACCTCAATATTATTATTATAAATAATATCGTTAAGACCGTCTCGTAACTGAATCGCCGCTTCCCGCGTATTGGCTCTGTTTCGTACCATTATAATATTATGTAGGATTAACAATAAGACCGATAGTGGTCGCGACGGTTGTCGCGATATTAAAGGTACAAAGGTCCGACTAATTCGAGTCGTAGTACTTTCATTCCGTACGCTCACATAGAGCAAACGATGTCCGCCGGCCTTGAGCGCTACGTATAATCGAATGTAAAATTGTTTTTATAATAATAGTAATAAAGAAATTTGAATCAGTGAAAGTTCAAAATAGTGTACGTTTTTATTGCACTTAACACCGCGCAAACATTGGTCCTTCGGACGGATAAAACATATAATATTTGTGATTGTGCGTTAGCAGCTAAGTGTACACGTATAATTTAATGCACTTAGATCGTAAACAAGGTAGTGAATTGTGCGAATCTCGAGTTAAACGCCTAATTCGATCGTCTAGTGATCTAAAATTTCGCAAAAATAAAGCGTTTAAAATTTATATTTATAAAATATTCGTATTCACGTAATCTCGTTATTGTATTGACACGTATGTGGTATAGGTTTCGCATCGTGGTAATCGTTTCGCCAGTTTATACAAAATCGCGAGTGAAAAGTCCACTTACGTCAGTGTTCATTTTCATTTCCAACCCATGGAATATTATCAAGAAAATAAGGTAAGAGAATTCAGCCATATTTAAATTTTGCCGTTTTAAATTTTTTTCCTTTATGTTACATGATCCTAAAGTATAAAAATAAAAATAAAATAATATCCCAATTCTACACGTTGAAATTCTTACATTTAAATAGTACAAAGTAATATACACGTGAAACAAAGCTCGAAAAACCTGTTCAATATTATAAAGGTCTACATCGAGTCTATACGGAAATAGATAAATCGTTAATTGAAATAATATTACGTGTTTGTACCAAGAGTCAAAGTCGAGTAACGAGGTCCGTAAATAATAAGTTAATACTATCGAGAAATGAGTGAATTAGCGGCTCTCATTACACGACGTACATTGAAAGGGCAAATAACACGCCTAGCAAATTATATACGCGATAATAAGACAAAATTCGATATTGACCAAATTCGACTTAGAGTGAAAGAGCAGCGGAAACTTTTGAACGATTTTCAACAAGTTTCAAACTCAAATCGAAGGGAAACAGGTGTAAACGAAGACAATGAAAAATACCGAGAGGACTTCGAAGCTGTATTATGAAAACGTAGCAATATGCAATAGGTGTTGAGAACAGTATTTGATCGCGTTCAAGTTCAGTAGAAAATAGCTCGACAAGTAAACCAAACATCGTAAGAGAATAATCTAGTATACAAGCAGTACAACCAGCAGTCAAGTTAGCTGCGATACAAATACCGGAATTTCGGGATCATACACGGAATGGCAGCTTTCTAATGATATTTATATGGCGTTAATCCATAATAACAAGGCCTTAAGTGATGTTGAAAAATTTTTCTATTTGCGATCATCACTACGAGAAGCCGAAAACGTCATACTATGTCTTCAGACCACGTCAGAAAATTATTCAGTCGCCTGAAAAGTTTAATTGCGCGATACACAACAAAAAAGTATTAATTCAAGTACATGTAAGGCATTGTTCGAATTAGAACCTATAAAAAAGAATCGTCCAGTTTGTTACGTGTATTGGTAGATACGTTATCGGGACATATAAAAGCTCTGGAGTCACTGGACAAACACCCGCCAACTGGGGCGCTTTTGTTGTTTCTAATAACATCCGAAATTAGACTCGATTACAAGGCGTGAGTGGAGTGTTTCTTCAACATCAATGACATCTGAGATAACAGAGTTAATTGGGTTACGTCCAATCCCGCATGGACCTATTTTACAAAGTACTCGGTCGGTTGGGTCGTGGCTGGACCCGTCTTTCTGCAATCAAGCAAGACAAAATAGCGACGAGTGTAGCATTATTTACAATTATACCGCTTAATGAAATAAATTTGAAAAACCAAATGGGAGAGTTTTGGCGTCTAGAAGAGGTAAAAAACAACGGAGCTTATACCTTGGAAGAGAAGGCGTGTATAAAACACTTTAAGCAAAACGTGAGTCGTGATGTGAACGGACGGTTTACCGTAGTTCTTCCGTTTCGGGACACGCTGAAATTAGGTAACTCCTATGAAATGGCTCTTCGTAGTTTCTTTCGTTGGAAAGACGTTTACAATCCGATGATAATTTAAAAAAAGATTACGTAAAGTTTATACATGAATACCTCGAACTCGGACATATGGAATTAGCTCACGTGGATAATTGCGAACGCAAATGTTATTATTTGCCACATCACGCCGTTCGAAACGACAGTAGTACTACGACAAAGCTAAGGTAGTATTTGATGCTTCGGCAAAGACAGATAGCGGACTAAGCCTTAACGATATACTATTTAAGGGCCCATGTATACAAGAGGAGTTAGTCACGATAATGGCGCGGTTTCGAACACACAAGTACGTACTGACAGCGGATGTGAAGAAGATGTATCGACAATTTTGGGTCACAGAATCCCAACGTGATTATCAAAGAATATTATGGCGTGAAAATCCTAACCAGCCTATTCATATATTTCGTTTAAAGACAGTCACTTATGGTGTTATTACATCGTCCTATTTGGCAACAGCCTGTTTACAAAAATTGACTGAAGAAGAGGCTATGCGTTATCCGGAAGCATGCCAGTCAATAAGTCAAGATTTTTATATGGATGACTTTCTCGGTGGAGCATCATCAAAAGAAGAAGCAAGTAAACTTCGTGATGATTTAATTACTGTGTTAGGAACGGCAGGTTTGCAACTAGACAAATGGTCAAGCAACAGTTCAGATTTATTACCGTCCAGTATGATAAAACCGACAAATGATTTGTATACAAAACCGACTTCTGAAAAAACATTTATAAAAATACTAGGTGTATATTGGAGTCCCGAGAATGACATATATCAATATAATGTTCGACCATATGAAAATAGTGCTCGCGTCACCAAACGCACGGTTTTATCGGAGATAGCAACCATATTCGACCCACTAGGACTCATTAGTCCCGTCGTCATAAGATTCAAGATTCTGATGCAGCAATTATGGCAATTGAGTATAGGATGGGATGAGGCATTACCTTGCAAGCTGGACGAAGAATGGCGTAATTATAAAGGTCAATTAATAAGTTTAAACTCGTTGAAAATAAATCGGTCAGTTATCGGCAGTGGTAATGTATCCGATGTACAATTACACGGATTTGCCGACGCTTCAACAATCGCATACGGTGCCTGTATATATTTACGTGTGACTAATACTGATGGTATATGTATAACAAATTTAATTTGTTCAAAATCGCGTGTGGCGCCACTAAAAACCGTGTCTTTACCACGATTAGAATTATTAGCCGCCGTGTTATTAACACGTCTAACCGAAAAGTATACTTCCAAATTACGATTAAGAATCACGAAACAATATTATTGGTCTGATTCCACTATTGTATTGGCGTGGATCTCATCTCAGTCAGCTAAGTGGAAAACCTTCGTGGCCCATCGCGTAGGTGAAATACATGAACTAACGGCAATTTCACAATTGCACCATGTAAGCTACATACTGTAAAGACAACCCGGCTGATATTGTGTCGCGAGGATGCTATCCGTCAGAAATTCAGGACAAACAGTTATGGTGGCACGGCCCCAAATGGTTATCAGAAGACTACTCAGCGTGGCCAATACTCAACAAGGAAGTTAAAGATAACGACGAAGTGTTGATGGAACGGAGAACAACGTTATCATGTGTTATGACTGCTAGAAGTGAATATGATTTGTCCATAATCGAACGATATTCGTCGATAACCAGACTATTACGGGTTCTATCGTACTGTCGTAGGTTCGTGCACAACGCGTCACGGAAGAATGATAAGATTTGTGGAGAGTTGCGAGCCTCGGAGATCGAGGAGACTAAGATTAAATTAATTAAATTGATACAAGCTAACAGTTTTGGACGTGACTTGTTGAACTCACAAAATACACGTCGCGGTGGAATAGTACATTTACGTCCATTTTTTGACCAAAATGGCTTGATCAGAGTGGAGAGTCGTCTTCAAAATGCGCCTACACTTAACGAGTTCCAGCGGCATCCTATTATTTTGCCAGCAAAAAGTATTTTTACCAAACTTATATTTATACAGAACACGAAAGACTCATGCATGGTGGGCCTCAGGCTATGTTAGCTGCTATACGTTTAAAGTTCTGGCCGCTTAACGGGAAATATAGCACGTAATGTAGTACATCAATGTATAAAATGTTTTAAATACCGACCTGTAGTCATGCAACCCATTATGGGGGATTTGCCAAAGGCACGAGTGGAGCCAGCAAGAGTATTTAAAAAAACGGGCATTGACTTCGCAGGTCCCTTTCATATCAAGGTTAACTTACGTCGAAACGCACCATTGGAAAAAGCTACGCTTGTTTATTTGTGTGTTTCACAACTGAAGCAGTGCATGTGGAGTTGGTTGGAAACTTGACTACTCAAGCGTTTTTAAACGCGTTACAAAGATTTTGTGATCGACGCGGTCTTTGCACGGACATTTTTTCTGACAACGCAACAAATTTTGTTGGTGCCAATCGACAACTCCAAGAATTAAAGACCCTTTTTCAATCAAGTAAACATCAACAGGAAGTTGAAAACTCATTGTCAAAAGATTGAATTCAATGGCATTTTAAACCACCATGGTCTCCTCACTTTGGAGGCTTATGGAGGCCGCGGTAAAGTCCCTAAAATCTCATTTTTATAGGACATTAGGTAACGCTTCGCTAACCTTCGAGGAACTAAATACAGTACTTATACGTGTAGAAGCAATATTAAATTCCAGACCTTTAACTCCAATGTCTACACATCCCTCCGATTTTTCCGTCCTCACTCCTGGGCATTTTTTAATCGGCGATTCTCTACAAGCCTTACCTGAACGCGATGAAACATCCACCCCTATGAATCGGTTATCAAGATGGCGAAGAGTAGTTCAATTTACTCAACAGCTGTGGTCACGATGGACTCATGACTATCTTAATCAGCTCCAAGAGAGAAAAAAATGGTCAACGTCAGGGGGACCAAGGCTGTGCACGGGAACAGTCGTACTAATTCGAGACAACAATTTGCCCCCTCTTCAGTGGTCCGTTGGCAGAGTAATTGAAACGCATGTTGGTAAGGATAATCAAATCCGTGTCGCTAAAGTGAAAACACCTAAAGGTGAGATTACACGTGCTGTGCGATATCTCTGTCCTTTACCGTTTGAAGGCAATCAACCCGAGAAACAATAAATTATATTATATTCATTATTTTTTTTTCTTTTTTTTCTTATTTATATAAGCTATATTAATTTGTTATCTATTAGTTTATGTATATTTTGATGATTCAGCAGTTTGATTATGAATTATTAAGTATTTAAAATATGCATTGTTTTCTGATTAATCGTATATTTTTATTTATATCTTTGTATTTTTAGATCTATATGATTGTTTTGATAAGCGCTTTGAAATGTAGTTTACTATATTTTTGTTTAGTTTATTGGAAACGTTGTTCCAAGGCGGGCGGCATGTTTCGTACCATTATAAGTATTATGTAGGAATAACAATAAGACCGATAGTGGTCGCGACGGTTGTCGCGATATTAAAGGTACAAAGGTCCGACTAATTCGAGTCGTAGTACTTTCATTCCGTAGCGGCTCACGTAGAGCAAACGATGTCCGCCGGCCTTGAGCGCTACGTATAATTCGAATGTAAAATTGTTTTATAATAATAGTAATAAAGAAATTTGAATCAGTGAAAGTTAAAAATAGCGTTACGTGTTTTATTGCACTTTTATCCGCGCAAACAGGCTCCACTTAGAAAATCATCAATAATAAAATGTCGAACTATTGCGGCCGCTACTTTCGGGTTTTTGGTGTATTCCGATTTCGCCAATTTACTGAAACATCTGGCGGCTAAGAATGATGCAGGAACAACAGTACCATACGAAATAGTTTTTAATTGGAAAACTTTAATCAGCTCACTTGGATCCAAGTGCCATAATATCCGTTGAAACTGCTGATGCTTGTTTGTTATCCAAAATTGTCTATACATCCTCACTATGTTAGCAGTTAATACGAAATTATGGGTCCGAAAACGCGCAAGAATTTATAATAAATCAACTTGTAGAATCGGTCCCTTTAATAACACATCATTTAGACTGACGCCGTTGTCAGTTTTGCACGAGGCGTCAAACACTACTCGTAGACGCGTAGACGTACTCGAAACTTTTAATACTGCGTGATGTGGTAAATAATACGACATATTAGCATTTCCGTCTTCGTAATTAAACACTTGTTCCATATGTCCTTACGCTTCGTACTCGTCTATAAACCTTGCATATTCCCTTTTGAAATTTGGATTTTTTGCAAACTTTCGCTCGAAAGACCAAAATCGGCGTTTTGTGATAACATACGATTTTCCTAAATCTGATACGTTTTCGAAAATGGTAAATGTTCAATGAAACGTCCATCATCATTGCGTGTTATTGTCTCGTCAAAATATATTTTATATGCTTTTTCTTCCATTGTATAAGGACTATTAATGTCCGATAATAATGATTGGCGCGGGTAATGATACTGCTGACAAACTTGCGCCGTTGTTACGCATCGCCTTCGTCGTCGCTCCGTTCTGTTCTCGTTGAACCTTAGCACGCTATGCATCTTTTTCTTTGGCCTTTGCCTCCTTTCATACGCGCATTGCTGTTACGAGACTGTTGTATATAACCGTTGCTTTCGACATAATGTACAGTCAGCGGTCGTCTTT
Organism: Schlechtendalia chinensis; assembly: GCA_019022885.1. Lineage (NCBI taxonomy): Eukaryota > Metazoa > Arthropoda > Insecta > Hemiptera > Aphididae > Schlechtendalia > Schlechtendalia chinensis. Next base: position 4,805,553 of record JAFHKX010000014.1, read on the forward strand.
TGCGTACCAAACATGTCGTAAAATATAGTTGCATATACTATTATATTATTGTACATACCATTATTTATAGTGTACCACGACTTTACACGCGTTTGTGCGCCCATTGGGACTTTTCTTATATTATTTATAATTAAAGTTTATTTTCTTTGTTGCATGTCTTCCCCTCATACCATTTTAGCTAGTAAGAGCATTATTGTATATACATATATAACTATTGTATCCATTGTTATTTACATCATTACAGTCCACTATTTACTTATATATATTTATTATTTAATCGAAGTATCCTACTTCCTCTACTGGCCCACACATATATTCGTATTTCACATTTCGGCCCCATCACGCGATCTACTTCGCGTAAGGGAAGGTCGAGTGTACAATATATCTTTACATGAAATATACCTAAACGGTTCTCGAATCCAACACCCCCCGTAATCATACCCACCCTTTTTCCCCTTCCTTTTAAAGTCTCTTTATAATTTTATATTTTATTTTTTGTATTATAACACTACCAAGAAGTAATATGAAAATTAAGTATTAGTTGCAATTTGCAATACGACCAAATATTTATTTAAAAATGATACCCAATCCGCAACAAATTAGTTAATGATATGTGCCTTTTACTCGGAATCAAACACATACTATCGACCAGTTATTCTCCTCAGACTCAAGGACTAGTGGAAAAAGTTAATGAAACTAAACGTAGCTTGCTAAAAAATTATGTAGAAACTAACCGGTCCCGATAGTCATATTATTTACCTTATATAACGTTAAACTACAATGCAACTACACAATCCACAACCAAATTCAGTCCTTTTTACCTGATGCACGGATTTGAACCATCTTTTTATCTATTCATAATATAATAATTCCTGAAAATCTACCATACGATATAATAAAAGCTATATAAAACTCCAAAATTTAATAAAAAAACTAAAATTATACAAAAAAAAAAATATCCTGACCAAAATCATAGATTAATTTGTGACGGGGCACATTGACGACGGCAGGATACTATAAGTATCCTGCCCACATAAAGGAGCGGAAGAGACGTGTTTGGGTAGGGAAGAAACACATAAATAAGACAGATTAAAAAGATAAAACGGGTACGGTTCTTGGTCGTCAGGACGTGGGAATGGCGACCAACTGGAGGGACGGAGTCGGAACAAGAACTATATATATATCGAGAGGCGATCTGAGAGAATTCCTCCCCTCTATGCTAATCCTCCAGACAACACCCTTCAGGCCGCCATCCTAGCCGCAGTCTCACAATTCGCGCAGACCCTCACGGCGGTAATAATCCAACACCGCAATGTATAACAATCCCACCAATAACCTCTTAATTTTAAACTGGAACGCGAACGGCGTTCTGAACAAACTGACCGAACTTCAACAACTACTAGACGACAAGAAAATTGACGTAGCATGTATTACCGAAACTCGACTAAACTCCAACAAACGTATTTACCTACAGAACTACGTAACTTACCGACGAGACCGTCCCGACTCCATCGGCGGCGGAGTAGCTGTTTTTGTTCGTAGGGGGCTTCGCCATCGCGCCGTCTCCACGGACAACATCGGCTGTGAAGCCGTAGGTGTCGAGATCTACACCACTCCCTCACCTATTCGAATAATTTCTTTCTACTCCCCCCCAACTAGAAACAGAAAATTCTCCTGCATCATTCCTCTTTTCGCCTCCAACGTCCCCACCATCGTAGCCGGCGATTTAAACGCTAAACACATCTCATGGGGTTGTAGACACAACAACCCAGCAGGCGTTTCTCTTTTAAAGACCCTCCTCCGACGCAATCTCGATATCGAAGCCCCCCCGGCTCCCACGCACTTTCCCGGTTGTGTCTCCCACGATCCGGACATTCTTGACGTGTTCATCACAAAAAACGTAACTTTACCGAAAGGCCTCTGGACTCTAGAACTTCTTTCTTCAGACCACAATCCAGTTCTTCTCGAAGTTCCCGGTTTACCCCCCAACATACCTCTAACCGTAGACCGAATCGATTGGCCGCTTCTTCAAAACAATCTCGAGATCTCTCCTTTCAAATGCAGCCCGATCAAAACCCAATCCAACCTCGACAACGCGGTCGAAGCATTGACAACTGACCTGAACAACGCCATAAAAAACGCTACGATCACAACTCCTGCACCACGACATAAACTCAGACTTCCCCACGACCTAAAACTACTCGTCGACAACAAAAACTGACTACGCAGGCTCTGGCACAGACACAGATCACCCGACATAAAAACCCAATTAAACGCCATCCAAAAACTCGTTACTTCTCGAGTCTCCGAATTCCGTGACAAACAGTTCAACAAATTTATCGCCGAAGCCGAATCTCATCCCAACAGCGTTTGGAATGTAGTAAGAAAGCTTCGACACAAACGTCCTTCTCTCCCACCCCTCATTCAAGGAATCAACTCATACTCACTTGACCCCGACAAAGCAGAGATCTTCGCGACTTCCCTGCAGGCCCAATGCTCACCCAACCGAAGCCTCGTCGAGTTAGAGGAGGTCCACGCCGAAATAGAACGCGAGGTCCTTCAGCTTCCCCTAATCAACTCCGAATTCTCTCCTACATCTCCGAAAGAAATCTCTTCTATTATTCGCACCCTGAAAAATCGCAAAGCCCCGGGTAAAGACGGTATACGAAACAGCGTGCTAAAAACAGGGAAACATCTCGTGGCCATCAGCAATATCGCAAACGCCGTCATGCGCTTCAATCACTTTCCCGCCGCCTGGAAGGAAGCCACTGTTATCTGTCTTCCCAAACAAGGCAAACCGCTCAGCACCCCCTCCAGTTACAGACCAATCAGCTTGCTGTCTTCCATCAGCAAAATCGTGGAAAGCGTGCTGCTCACCCGAGTGAACCAGCACATTAATGCCAACAACATTCTCCCCGACGTTCAGTACGGTTTCAGACCCAAACATTCCACAGTGCACCAACTTCTCAGGGTCACTGAACACTTAGCCGACAGTCTAAACAGGAGGCACCACACCGCGATGGTCCTCCTCGACGTTCAACAGGCGTTCGACAGGGTGTGGCATGACGGTCTGCTATACAAAATGTCCCACCTCAACTTTCCCCCCTACTTGATAGGCGCGGTGAGGTCCTTCCTCTCCGGACGATCCATCAGGGTCAAAATTGGTGACTCCCTCCCAGATCCCCGTCCCATCACGGCTGGGGTCCCACAGAGCGCAAAACTCTCCCCCGCCCTTTTCAACATTTTCTGCCACGACATTCCTCAACGCGAAGGCATCAACACGTTCATCTACGCCGACGACGTGGCCGTCTCCCGCACGACCGCTCAAATCGATCGCTGCACCCATCTCCTGAACATCCATCTCCAAGATCTTAATGACTGGTATAACAGTTGGCGGCTTACCATTAACAAGACCAAAACGGTTGCGGTGTTCTTTTCAAAAAGAAACCGCACCCCCCATCAAGGTATCGTAATCGATGGCCACCCCATCGATTGGAGCTATTCCGCCAAATATCTCGGCGTCACTCTCGACCGCAGGCTCTCCTGGTGAAGGCACACCAGGATTACACGCGGTAAGGCCTACGGAGCCTTCATCCAACTTAAGCCTCTTTTCAATAGCCAAGACGTGTTACCCGCGACAAAACTTCGCGCCTTCTCAGCAATCGTGAGAAGTATCTGCATCTACGCCATCCCCGTATGGGGAGCAGCCGGAGAAAACCGTCTCAAGCCAGTTCAGGGCTGCTTTATGAGACTACTGAGAACCGTTCTCCATATCCCATGGTACGTTAGGAACTCCCAGATCATCAAAGAAATCCGCATATTACCTCCTCTGCAAGCAGCTCCAATCATCGCAACTAGACTTCGCAAATCGGTCGTTTTGCACCCTAACTCTTCAATCGCTGCATCCGCAAATTTCGTCCTTAAGTCATACGACTGGGTACGCCGTCCCTGCTCCTTAGTGGAACACCATTCCGTTCTGCCAACTTGACGAATGTAGACACACGCATGTGTGTCTATGAGTCGTAAGTTGTGTTGCATTTTTTTTTTTTTCTCTCCTCATGTTTACATTAGCTTCGTAGCTAACCCCCTCTAGCTTCGCCTTACGCGTGAGTGCCTCACTGCTCAGCCCTATGAGTTAGTGATGGCCACCTTTTACTCCGCACATAACTCTTTTCTCTTTTTCTTCCCATTCTTCTTTCTTTGTTTTTCATTCGGTGCATAACTTTTATTGTTGCCCCCTGGGGAGGAGTTTTTAGCCGGTAGGCACCACTTCATGGTGAATCCGGCACTACCTCCGGCTTTTTCATTACGGAGGTGTCTTATGAAGATTTCCTCCTCCCCGTTCCAAAAAAAAAAAAAAACTGAGAGAATTAATCAGTTCATCCATATTCATCAAGACAGCAGTACTTCGACTCCAGCCGCCTAACTGCAATGTTCATTGCAGTCTTGACGAACGGAGAACCAAACACACGCAGCAACAACATTGATTGACGTGGACAGAACATACCGCATCTACAGCCGAGTATTGACCAGGGACGTGGCGAAGAAGACCGGGTGAAACTCCACGCGGAAGTGCCATCTATTTGGGTGTGCCATCGTCGTCCAGCCGCGACCCTCTATTTGGAGGTGTTTGCTCGTTCCTTCAACCTTTGCCATATATTTGGGTGTGCCCTCGATTCCTATCCGTGACACTCTATTTGGAGTTGTTCACGGTCATCCCGTGCTCGGCCATCTATTTGGGTGTGCCCTCACTTCCTATCCGTAACCCTCTACTTGGAGGCGTTTTCCTTATTCCATCATCCATCCAACTCCACGGGGTGTAGGCTTGGGCAGCCAGCGTATTTGCGCCACGGTTGGTAGGGAATGGGGAACGCGTGAGGCAACGTAGTTGTATATCTTGACCCCGCCGGATCCTCCTTATATCCGGCGTAAGCTTGTAAATATAGATTGTAGTTTAATGTAATAGTTGTAAGTCTTATCTTTTATATCGAAAGTTTTATATTGTAAGTTTTATTTTGTATATTATAATTTAGTCGTTGTAAATATAGATCAAATTGACGATGTGATTCCGCATTACTATTTGTATATAATTTCAAATACGAAGTGTAGCGACGCGCACCACTTCAAATTACATACAATAAAGGCGATTTAGTTATGATTCAATTTCCTTTTTTAGAATTAGGAATGTCTCCCAAATTAGCTTCTAAATACAGGGATCCTTTTGACATTTTAGAAAAAGTTAATTATCTAAACTACAAAGTAAAATTAACGTTAAATAATAATGAAACAATAGACATTTTTCATGTTAGATGCTTGTAGCCTTATTTCTCTAGAAATACATTAGGGGATAGGGGAATAAATCATTTAAATTTTAATAAAATGTAATGAACACATAAGCTTGTAATAAATAACCTTAACATTTAAAAATAATAATAAAAAAAAGAAAAAGAATAGGGGTTGACATACATAATAATAAATTTTAAACATAAAAATTAAACGTATATGTTATAATGTATTCATTATAAATTAAAAAACAAAAAAAGAAGGGTAGTATAATCATAATAAATACATTTGATATTAAATGTCCATATATATAAACTTAAGGAATAGTGGAAACTATAAAACTTTAAATTACATATCTTTAAAAAAAAATGACAAACAAAAAAGAGATATGAATGTATGTGTGAATGTACAAATATTTATGTGTATGTGAGTATGTGCATGTGTTGCGCATAAAAATGACAAATAAATTTATTTCTGCAATATACCCTTACATACTTCTTATTTCTATTACTTTATTATATGATATATTTTAAACTAAATATTCTCTTTATAAATTATATGCTATAAAATTATCATTGTAACTCTTGATTTGTTCAATAAAAGAAATTATATCAAGAAATAATTAATAAAAAGAAAAAATTTATAATTGTATATTAATTATTAAAAGTGTTGTATAAGCTGTAGCTTCCATTAAAATGATTATTTTTTTAGTTTTTATAGTTTTATCATTTATTTATAAATATTATCATATTTCTTGGTTTGTTCTATGAAGGAATTTAAATGTCAATCAGAACTAGTTAGAATTAGAACTAAAAGAAATAAATCAATTTTTGATAGTTATAATTATAATAGTAACATATTACCTAATTATATACTAAATGTAAAATACATTAAATTTATACATTTTTTTAGTTATTAAACATTAATGCTATATATTTAAAATATAAGCAATATTAAACATGCAATTCTTCTCTGTTACAAAATTTAAAGCCTAATAATTTATATATATTTAAAACACATTTATTTTATATAGCTTTAATATAATATTCAACTCGCATAGTAATGACTATATTGTAAACATTCAGATAAAACCCTCAATTATAAATATATACTGTTCCCATCATTCCATTTTAAAATGTAATTCCTGATTTATTCTACTGTCACTATCAATCGATTGGACTGTTACGTAGTTAGCATTTAAGGATATTATAATATACAAAATGTATTCCCTAGACTACCCGATGATCTCGTCTCCTCGTCAGTATGTGCGCAAAATCCAGTACTCCATACCAATTCTGTGTTCCGCGGGACATAGTATTGATAGACAACTTAATTTGTGTATTGGTTTATTTGACTTTGTCGATGAATTCGCTTTGGAAGTGAAGTCACCGATCTAATCTTTTCCTTTCTTTTTTTTAATTGTTTTAATCTCAGTGGCGTCACTGGACATTTTATCTAGGGAGGGGGGAAGATCATGGCAAATTTATCATGGAATTTAGTGAAAACCCGTCTATACGGGTTTAATATAAATTATTGAAATACATGGAAAAATACTGTATTATTAGCGTTTTCTGATAAAATATAATCAATTTCGAAAAAAAATTAAATGGTGGTGTATTCTTTGGTGTATTATCTAAATGATTGCACATAAAAAAAAATACGATACACAGCGAAACATATGAAACACAGCAAATACATAAATATTTGAAATTTCAATTTTCGTTTGTTCTTCAACAGATAGGGCGAAGGTGGGGCAAAACCGAATTTGGGTAGAGCGCTTGCCTTACCTTGCCCCCTCAATCGCCGCCACTATTTAATCTCTCTATGCGATCGTTCGTCTCTGTGGATACCGTTTAGACTTCGAGCACGAGCATAAGGTAAGAAATTTTAATATTTGACAATTTATTTCAGTGTTTTGCCTTACATTTTTAGTTTATTCTTTTTACGATTTTTTTTATATCTTTAAAAAAGATAAATCTAAACATTTCTCGAATTCGCACCCTGAGTTTTATTCCCTTTTATTCCTATTTTTAACCTTATTTAATTAATTTTTTTGTATTATTACAATGTATACCACTTTGTGGAAGTGATCCCATATATCCCAATACGTATCAGAATTGGACATGCAAAATCAAAGCTTGTAATAGATAATGGATGTGTAAACTAAACTATAAATGTGAGAATATGAAGTCATATATAATTTCAAATTTTAAGCTTCTCAAAATGAAAGGAAACAATAATAATAAAAATGTATAAAATATACATACGGCATTGAAGTCGTTTAAGTATATTGTTTCGTATCATAATAATGATATAAATAATAACCACAATAATGTCGATAGTGGTGGCGACGTTATCGCGATAATACAAGAGACAAAGTTCCGAATATTTCGCGTCGTATTTTTCCATTCCGTAGCGGCTCACGTATGGTGAAAGATGTCCGCCGGCCTTGAGCGCTACGCATCATAAAAATGTTAAATTGTTTTATTATAATAGTTATAATGAAAACAGAATCAGAACAAGTTCAAAATAGCGTTACGTGTAATATGGCACATTAACACCGCGCAACATATATTTTTACAAAATTTAAGTTAATTTAAGTTTTTTTGTATAAACTTATTTTTATTTGTAGATGTTGGTTAGACAGATTCCAATAATTGTATTGGTTTATGATCTATCATCTTAGATGTATACTGAAGTTGTGAATTCTCGGGTTAAAAATATATTTGAAAAATATTATTATTTATTGCTAGTAATAGGTATTAACAGCCATACTTTTGACAGTAATGTTTCATTGTTTTTGTCGTTTCAATTCTAAAACTCCCATCATGTTCTATCCAGAAGATGTAATAGCCGAAACTCAAATTTAGCTTAATACAAAAACGGTTTCAATCGTTTTCGATAAGCTCTTCTATTCTTTTTTTTCTTAAAAACAAAATATGTATATTTCATTAAGCGCGTAGTATTTCGGCAACTATATTAGTACGTTTTCAATGGGGGAATAAACCTAAATAACGTAAACTCAGCCTTCATTAGTTTATGTATCATACATTTGTGGAGACTGTGAAACAGACATGTTATTCGGTTCGGATGTGCCGACGGATTAATACATTTATACGAATATAATACGCGAAAAGACAATGTGATAATTAGGGCTTTAGTTTATCTTATCTATTTTTTCGTTAACCATACCTTAATGATTTTAGATTATACTTTATACCAAATGTTTAAAACACGAAACCACAAAAATTATACACAATATCCGCGTTTACGTATTTCGGCAACTACGTTATCATCAGCGCGAGCTACTTTTTTTATTATACTTTATGTTCAACAATTGACAAAATATATTTACGAATTTACACCAGTGTCAGTTCTTTCGTTCGTGTGGTTGTGAATATATCTTTAGCTTATAAATTAAAAACTAAGTAATAAATAATGCCTAGAGTAGCTCGATCATTTTCAACTAAAATTTTAAATTTTATCCTTGATTTTCCAAACGAAACATTATCAAGTGATAATAATGTACTTTACTGTAATGCATGTGATATAAGTGTTTCGATTACTCAAAAATTTCAAATAAATCAGCATGTCTCAACATCAAACAGTGCCATATTTACCAGTAAACACTATAAGCTAGTGCTTAGGGCGGCAATTTCTCAAGGGCGGAAAATAATTTTTAATATTACATTTTTACTAAAATAAATGCAACTAATTATAAAATGTTTTGAGACCAACGGGATTGTGGTAATATTTGATTTTATGTTTTTCAATTTCATAATCGTAGAGTTTATCGCTCTATTATATAGCATTGCTGCATTATTTGTAAATTTTTCGTTATCGTGTTGTAAACAAGTGGATACGACGATCGTAAAATAAGTTCTTTATATAACATGGGTTGACGATTGTGTGTTTATCTGTACCTAATCACAATAAAAAAAACCCAATCATTAGTCAATGCAATCGCGAACGAGCTCATAGTGTGGCATGTTCTATAGTATTATAGTAACGAACGTGTTCGGTGTTATTTTTTTTTTAATGCAGACGAAGTTCACACTTTTCTTATTTGTATGAATATTTGATTTTTTTAAATTTTATTTGTAACATTTTTAATAAAACTATAGTAAAATGAGTGACGGTCGATCACGTTTAAGTGGCTATAAGTATAAAAAAATCGCGGAAGAAAAAAAAATCAATTAAATAATTTAGTGCAAAAAATCCCAAAAATAGATTCTTTTTTTAAACCAACCATTTTTTAAAATGAAGTTGACAATTATGAAACTAGACAGAAAACGCTCGCTAGTTGTTAGGTACTCTTAGGTAACTCGGGTACTAGTACTACGGACATCACTTATATTCAAAACGTCACATCTTCAGAAAGTTGTTCAAATAATAATACTGAAAATGATGATGTACCAATAGTCGATTTAATCAGCGAGGATCCTGCAGAATGGGTAATTAATGATTTGACAATTGATCGCTTATTACTAAAAGAAATAAAACAAAATATTGACTATGATTTATTATCAACAAAATTAGAGTTTGGGAATAAAAAGAGTATTTATTACTACCATATTTTATATGAATGTATATGTATGCATTTTTATAACAGCTGCATATTTTTTTTTCATCATTAAAATTTTAAGTAATAAAGAAAAAACAATAATTGTATGATTTAATAACATTGTTTAGACTAGAAAAATATTTATATTAAAAGGCGGCAATTTATTTTGTGCTTAAGGCGGCACAATGGTTAAATCCGGCACTGACCTGGGGTCTATGAAATACCATGTTCATGTGTCAAATCATTTATAGGACAATGGGGAAGAACAATTGAAATAAGGATAAAAAACATGAAAAAGACGTAGATTACTAAAGAGCGGATAAATCGGCAATAGCTGAACATGCAAAAAATAATGGACATGGAATAAAATTTGACCAGTTTAAAATACTGAACAAGGAAGCTCATTTTGGGAAAAGAATGTACAAAGAAACAATAGAAATCGAAAAATGTCCAGAAAACTACAACAGAAAAAATGGATGGAAACTCAGCAAATCATGGTTACCTATTATACACCAGGATAAAAGAAAACAACTGATTCGAGAAGCCACAATAACAACCGAGGCAGCCACATTCGCTACAAATGGCAATTGCCGGTGCAGAACGGGAAGACCGAAATGTATAGAATGCCAAGGACAATCAGCTTTTGCCGGGAGTCATAAGCAAAGGCAGCTAGTCAAGGACGAGATCACTGATAACCGCACTCGCATTACCAGTAATTGCCGGTGTAGAAAAGGAAGAAGCCAATGTAAAGAATGCCAAGGACAACCGGCTGTCACCGGGAACAAGCAACAACCGGTCAACGATGACTTTATCGATAATCACTGTATGGGTATAAAAGAAAGCAAGATCAAGCCAAGCAGGGAGTATAGTTACAACACTCGACCTGTAACTACGCTCTAAATGTTGGACTCTGTAACGAGTTCGAAACGTCAGCCCAAAATTACACACATAGATATATATAAAAACATTGTCAGACATAATGTTCTGTGTTATTGCCAATACAAACAAAAGATTCCGCGGTGTCATCTTCCTTTAACATATATGTTTGTAGTCATTATTCATAAAAAGGTTTTAATAAGTTCTGGTGAATGGTCTGCCTTTTCCCTTTCTTATTTATAGCTACATTTTTGGTTAAAGGATCCACCTGTAGAACTTCATATGGTCCCATCCATCGGCTTGTTAATTTATTCTTCGAAGTCTTATCCTGTAATAGAACTTTGCTTCCTATTATAATTTTCTGGTGATGTGAGGTTTTGTCGTACCGTTCTTTGGATTTGCGTTTTGCTTCCAATAGATTTTCCCTAGCAGTTGCTTGTGATTCTTGCATTTGCTTCTTCACTTCGTACTGATAGTCATCGTAGTTATATTGAGGTCTGGAGCTGTTAATAATGATGTTGGTAGTACCAAAGGTTTTCAATAAACTAAATGATAAGGCTGAAATTTTGTAGCGGAATGAAATGTGGAATTGTGGCAAAACATCGCATATGGTATTTTGGTATCCCAATTATATGGATCTTTTTCACTGAAGTTTCTGAGGTATTTTCCTAAAGTTCTATGGCTCCGTTCTAAACTACCATTACTTTGAGGATGGTTCGGTGTCGTTGAAGTCTATCGTATTTTCAGTAATCGGCATACTTCCTTGAATATTCTGCTTAAAATTTCCGTACCACAATCTGTAACAAGACTTTGTGGTACGGAAATTTTAAGTCTTCATGGAATACCATGAAGAACCATGGCTTTAGAACCAACTACTGCTTCTGGTTGTGAGAGAATTCGTCGTCCAAGAACCATTTCTACTGAGTTTCTAAGGAAATGGCTTCTCATTAACATCCGGTTGACACTGCGAGCTTCAATCGAAGGCATACATAGTTGATTGGCGAGAATTTTCAGGAAATGTCTTCGTTGGTCCTTTGTTTTGAAGTGTGAGTTATGTTCCCTGTAGATTATGTAAGATGCTAAGCCAGTAACGTCAATCATATTATAAAAAAATGCCAAAGGCCAACGCAATGTTCTTCGTTTCACAGTATACTCAGCCAGCATTTTATCCATTGTGTCGACCCCACCTTTGGTGGGGTGCCATATTTAGCCGGCTTAGATGGTATATATTGTGTGAATTTTGTATGGCCTCTAAATGGAAACAATTGTTCGTCGATTGTTATACACTCGTATGGTTTGTAGGCTCTTCCTAAATTTGTATTCAACATTATCCAGATGTCTCTTATTGCTGCAGCTTTATCTGTTGTTACACGTTCTTCACGAGTATTTTCGTTGTCGAATCTAATAAACCTGAGCATCATTTTGAAGCGGTCCCGAGACATAGCTGCACGTATAAGAGGCAAGGCATCAACTTTCCACATATCATCTAAATTCTCTTTGTTATTTCTGTGTACACCAGCAGCAATCAGGATACCAAAAAATGCATCAAGCTCAGCTTCAGTAAATGGCTCGATTTTTTTTTGTGACGGTCGTCTGGAAGCATTAGGAAATCTTTGTACCAGTTGATTATTGTAAGCATCACAAACTCTTTTGGCTTTTCTGTTTGTTTCTCGTAATATGATATCGCACATTTCTAGACTTATGATTGACTTGAACAGTTCTTTTGGTGTAAATAAATTGATAATTGCTATAGGCCCACCCTTTTGTCGAAGAATATTACGAGATCTTACTTGTGCACTTGGCAATGGATCACTACGCCATTCAGTTCCATCCTTGGCCACCCAAACGTTATCAAAAATTTGAGACACGGGTTCATCTTCAATACTTTCTTCTGAGTCATATTCATCTGCATTTTCTATAATTAATTCTTGTTCAATGTCTGATTCATCTGCAGTAGGAACATCCACTATTGGTACATAGTGTTCTTCATCAGATTCGACATATGGTTCTTCCTCATATTCAGAATCAGATTCTTCAACCAATCGCCTTATTTCTTCAGAAGTATATCTGTAATTAAATAAAAAAATAAAATAAATGAGTCATCCTTCATTATAAAATAATAATGCTTGTCAATATAGTAATACTAATACTACTACTACTAATAATAATAATAACTAAAAAATATTATAAAAAACTGTAATATATAAAACGTAATTCAATATAATATTATTTTATATTATTATAAAATCATACATATTATAATATATACAAACCTCATTTGTCGTATCCTTGGATTATGGAGAATGTTAGATTCAGCTTCACTGTCATTCATAATGAAAGTTTTCAAATGAAAAATGAACTTTAATAATTCAGAATATTTAGTACTCGTATTTACAGCGAAATAACTCAAGAAGTCAAAAAAAAATAAATCAATGTACTTTTGTAATTAATAACATATTGTAAATAATTCAACAGAATAGTTATATCATAATCAAAAAGGCAATAAAATCTCATATCAATAAATTTATAAATAACTAAAATTACGAATTTGTATAGAAATACCCATAATATTAATGGGTAGATATATAAAGGTACAATTGTACCTATTCCGCCTGTTAACGTTGTAAAATTATGCAGTCGGACAAAGGTTAAAAAAAGAATCTATTTTTGGGATTTTTTGCACTAAATTATTTAATTGATTTTTTTTTCTTCCGCGATTTTTTTATACTTATAGCCACTTAAACGTGATCGACCGTCACTCATTTTACTATAGTTTTATTAAAAATGTTACAAATAAAATTTAAAAAAATCAAATATTCATACAAATAAGAAAAGTGTGAACTTCGTCTGCATTAAAAAAAAATAACACCGAACACGTTCGTTACTATAATACTATAGAACATGCCACACTATGAGCTCGTTCGCGATTGCATTGACTAATGATTGGGTTTTTTTTATTGTGATTAGGTACAGATAAACACACAATCGTCAACCCATGTTATATAAAGAACTTATTTTACGATCGTCGTATCCACTTGTTTACAACACGATAACGAAAAATTTACAAATAATGCAGCAATGCTATATAATAGAGCGATAAACTCTACGATTATGAAATTGAAAAACATAAAATCAAATATTACCACTGTTTCGTACCAGATCCTTACCCAATCGCAAGGAATATAGATACGGGAAATAAGATTATGTATAAGAAATAAAGGGGGAAACAATAATAATAATAAAGAGAACAAATAAACAATAATTGTTGCGTAAAATAAATTCTATTGAAAAACAGCGAACTAACATAGATCGATATGGTTTATAATTAAATTCATTTACACGAAAGATTAAACAATTTACAAATAATATATGACAATCTATTAGTACTATATAACAATGAAACTTAAAATATCTCACATCACAATGGGCATCTGTGCTCGACAACAACACACTCCAATGAAGTGGTACCAAAACGATGACGATGATGAGTGGTGATGGAGGTCGCGTATTTGTCCAAAATGGACTTCTTATAGTTTATAATAAATAAATAATAGTGGACACGACAATGTACCACCAAAGGCGTAAACGCAAACGACGACGACGACTTTTCGCATACGCGCGACGGACGACGAAGCAACCAGTCCCCACTGACGAACCGGGAGCCCATATAAATCATACTAGATATGATACGTAACATCACCCCGCCTTGAAAGACGACGGGTGAGCAATGGAGTTGACGTCTTTCAAAGATTTCAATGATGACTGAAAAACTAAAGTTGAATTCTGACTCTTCGCGATGCCCATTTTATAAGTATCATAAGAGTATTTATACACAAATACAAAAATACAAAAATTAAACATTTTCAAAATATATTAAACATGTAAGTATACAAAAGAAAAAAAAAATAACAAAATAAGGAAAAGAAAATTATTGGATAAGAGCATTTTTGAAAAGGAAACTGTGTACTAGATATCTACAGGTAGGACAATTATTTTTTACGACTGGGCGCGTAATAGAACCGTCAATGGTACGTATTGAATATGTGTGAATGTAGATACCTTTGGCAGCAAAATTGGAAATTGTGTATCAAACATTTGCTTTAGAATTTTGAAGACGACCACCCACGCGAATAATACCCTTTTCATCGAGAAATGGGGCAAGTTGAGCGATCGATCGCGGTGTAATTTTAGAATCCTTGGATCTGAAAAACTATGAAAAAGATTAGACAAATATCGTATTTGTGTGCTTCGAATAATTATTTCCAATGCCTCATCTAATTCTTCGCGTGATAATGGGCCAACTGGTACAGACAATCTTCTAGTATACCGACCAAATCGTATCATATACGCCGTGACTCTCTGCATTCGATTTAATATCGAGAATCGATTGAACCACTCAGAATCTTCGTATATTGTGGCGACAGAACACACAGGAAGGATAATTTTCTGTTTTACTTCTGGTAGTTCCGTTACTGGAAAAGCTTCAAATCGAATGTTTGGCCATTCATTCATTGGTTGTTGTATTAATTGTGGTCCTTCCCAATACAAAGTATTTTTAATAAGTGAGATGGTAAAATACCTCGAGAAACACAATCGGCTGGGTTTAAAAACTGATGGAACATAATGCCATTGACAAGATGGTATTAATTCCCTTATTTTTGCTAATCGATTTGTGACAAAAAACTTAAAATGAGATTGAGGTGTAGTTAACCAAGAGAGAACTACGCGAGAATCTGTCCAAGCATGAACCGAAGTAATGGAAATTACGTCCTGTAACCGTTGACAATTAAATAATTTAATGTTCGTGCTAACCAATAGTGCTCCACATAATTCCAACCGTGGAATTGATTAAAGAACTCTCAGTTTTTCCCCATTTTCAGTGGTGCAACTTTTGATTTTGCTGTTAAATAAGGTGTAACTGAAATCCTATCATCCCATATATACATCGAATATATATTATTGCTGCATATCCCTTTTCTGAAGCATCAGAAAATGCTAGTAATTGAACTGCAGTCACACCAGATGTAGAGATGTAGCGATGTAATTTGATTTTAGATAATATCGTAGTTCCGATGCAAATTGTTGCCACGTGTTTGACACGAAACCGGCAATACCTCATCCCAATGTAAACCGGATTTCCAAAGTGTTTGCATGAACATTTAGCCCAGAATGTTACAGGTGCCAATATTCCAAGAGGGTCATATATTTTGGCGATAACAAATAAGATAGAACGTTTTTTGTCCAAACGTTTGTTTATGGGGGAAAAAAGGGGAATTTTGTGATAATAAGTAAAAGAAACATTAATTTGGGTCCCAATGCATAATCCTAAAAGTTTTTAACGACGTATCTTCTTTAGATTCGAAGGAAACTGTTGATGCTTGGTCTTCCTTAGGAATTTGTATTTAACACTTCTTTGCAATTCGATGACCATTTTCTTAAGGTTAGAGACCTGCTCGATTTAATAATTGTAAATGTTCGATACGACGACGCAGAACACCTGATATGTCCGTCGTTGACTAGTGATGATTCCATCCATCATATGTTTTGTGTAAGATATATATTTTATTAGCAAACGGGTATCGGTGTCCGTCATCTTTTTCTAATTTGATGCAGAACCCTTAATTGCTTGAAATGGAGAATGAAGACCCACCGTACGTAATCCGTATTCAATTCAAAATCTTTCAATTCTTCAGATGGATTGTTACGTCCATACAATATGTTAATAGAGAATCGGTCTTCTTTGTGACCTACGAATTTGCCGATACATCTTACATATATCTGCAGTCAACAGATACTGTACAAAGCGGCATCCGGTGTAAATAATTGTGAAATATCTGATTGTAACTTGGGTCCCCACATACTTAATAGGTCATTTAATGATTTCCCAACGTAGTTTGTGGCTGAAGCATCGAAACACCACCCGACAGCTTCATCTGCGTCCCTGTGTACGTTACAACTTCATAGGTGCGGGATGTAATATTTTCCTTCAATCGACCGAATCACATTGCATATGACAAATGTTGTTCATAACTCAGTTCATGAAATTTTCGATACTACATCGAATTTCTTTGAGTCTCTTTGTGCAATTGTACGTTCCAAATTGATAAAATCGATAATATCAGCAACCGAACGAGATTCACCCATAACAACGAAGGATCATCACGAAACGGTAATGACACGGAAAATCGACCACTCGAGTCACGACTGGTCGTCCGTTGAAAATGTTTCTTCACATTTTTGGTCGTCTGTAAAACCGTTACAGGAGAGAAGGTTCTTCTATCTCCCAAATGTACGTATCAATTGGCTAATTGGAGGGTTCGGTCGTTAATAGAAGAGACACAGAAGGTGAAGGAATACCTTTTAAGTCTTGACCCAATATGATCCATCCTAAAGTTGTGTCAATACGCAACGGTAAATCAGGTGTGTGTTCTACGCGTTAACAACTACCTAATATGAAAGGATAGCACGTCTGCTCCTAATAAGAAATCGATAGGTGCTGGATTGTCGAAGTGAGGGCATCTGCAAAAATAACATGGCTTTATGCTTGTGACGAATTGCTGAATTTAATGGCGAAGCTGGCATTGAACCAATAATTTTTGATATAGATCAATGGTTCACATTTCACATTAAGATAGTCTGAATAAGCTGACGTAAATACGCAACTTGTCGAACCCTTTGTCGGTGACACTCGCGTTTGTGACAGCCCTGTTACAGAGGTATTGGATCGTCGACGTTTTAAACCAAGTAAAGAAACACATGCACTCGTAATAACTGAAATTTGTAAACAACGGTATCTATCAAAGGCACGAATTGGCACCAAATGACCCATGTTGTTTCGAATCCGAATCATAGCCGTTCCAAGAACGACCTTTCCCTGTTGAATCTTGCAACTCCATTAAAAGATATTTTCTGTATTCGTGCTTGATGGTGTGGTGGTAGCAACCGATGAAACATTGGGATTTTCCGTTGGCGTAACTTTCGGTACTTTCTTTTTCTAAATGTAATAGTGTATGGTGCTTCTCTGAACAATAATGACATGAATGTTTTGACGTACAATCTCTTGTCTTATGTTGTGGACTTAAACAATTCATACATAGATGTCGTGATTGAGAAAAATTAAAACTTTGGAAGACTGGTAGTTGACTAAACTGTGTACATTGATGTAAAAAGTGACTACCTTTACAACATTTACATGACTTCGACTCTAACAGTGGTGGTGAAAGAAGCAACTTTACCTTTGACAGATTTTACAAAATTTGCTTTAATTGATGAAACATTGTGAGTAGGTACAGAATTTTGGTAAAATTTGACAACGCGTCTGAACAAATTTTAGTAAATAAATCTATATCAGGAATTTCAATTACATGATGTTCAGCTTCAAATACTCGTTTTGTGGTTGGCGATAAACGCGGGGACGCTACATAAAACAACAAAAAACCTGCCAAGTTTTCCCACATCCAAAGCTCGTATCGCAAAAATATTTTCCGAAATACGCTTAAAAATTGTGTTAAACCTGTTAATGTTTCAGTAGACATCACAGGAACGCGGAAAATCATATCTAAATGATTGGTTATCAATAAACGTTTGTTATCGTATGCCTCTTGTAATGCTTCCCATGCAACAATATAATTTGTTTCACTGAGTGGTACAGCTTTAACAATCGGCGCAGCAGTGCCCGATACAGTTGAAATTAAATAATGAAATTTTTCGGTGTTAGAAAGCATTGGATTCGTATGTACAAGTGATATAAATGTATCGCGATATGAGCACCACTTTAACAAATCACCATCGAATAACGGCAATTGAATTTTTGGTAATTGTATATTGTTAGTATGTGGATTTGAATTATTGATTGCAGAATTATTAACGCTAGAAGTATTTATATTCATCGCAGTAATCAACGCTTTAATACGATAATATTGTTCCATTATATTGCGTTCAATAGGATCGTGTATTGCTGTAAATTCGGATTCTCGATTTAATGATATTAATGATCCAAAACGGAATCTTGTTCTACATGAAAATTAGACAGCAGAGAATGAAGATCCTGTGTACGGACTTCAAAGAGAGGCATTAATGAAGAGTCTTCTTCTATTTTTGAACCCAATTCCATAATAATATTAAATTGAGATGCGACGTTATCACGTTTTATTATACTACGTTTGAGCGCCCGTACAACTCGTTCTTGATCGCCCTCGCTTAGTTGCGAATTAAGAGCCATATTTTTACGATTTCAAATGTATCAAAGAAAATTAAATAATAATTGTATTCCTTGTATTACAATAATAATTTCAGTCTTATATCAACAGAAAACACGCACGTATTTTCGTATTGATTGCGAAATCATATGGATTGGTCCGATCATTGTTTTACACTCTGCAATACTGAAGTTATTGACCCACACAAGAAATCGTCAATTAATTACA
Organism: Schlechtendalia chinensis; assembly: GCA_019022885.1. Classification (NCBI taxonomy): domain Eukaryota; kingdom Metazoa; phylum Arthropoda; class Insecta; order Hemiptera; family Aphididae; genus Schlechtendalia; species Schlechtendalia chinensis. The sequence goes on from JAFHKX010000014.1 coordinate 4,824,702, forward strand.
ATGGAATAATCAAATAAATATTAATTATCACCGTTAATACGTAGCGTTATTGACAAACGACAATAGATAAATTTAATTAGTGAAAAACGACGGCGCCGACGACGTTAACAAAAACAACAACAAAAAGTTTATTATTCGTTCTAATGCAGTCCGAAAACGAAATAAATACATTTATTATTATTTTCGTTTCACCAATTCCGGATAGTCTATCCGGCCCGAAGGACCAAATGTTTCGTACCAGATCCTTACCCCAATCGCAAGGAATATAGATACGGGAAATAAGATTATGTATAAGAAATAAATGGGAAACAATAATAATAATTAAGAGAACAAATAACAATAATTGTTGCGTAAAATAAATTCTATTGAAAAAAACAGCGAACTAACATAGATTCGATATGGTTTATAATTAAATACATTTACATGAAAGATTAACAATTCAAATAATATATGACAATCTATTAGTAGTATATAACAATGAAACTTAAAATAACTCACATCACAATGGGCATCTGTGGCTCGACAACAACACACTCCAATGAAGTGGTACCAAAACGATGACGATGATGAGTGGTGATGGAGGTCGCGTATTTGTCCAAATGGACTATTATAGTTTTTAATAAATAAAATAATAGTGGACACGACAATGTACCACCAAAGGCGTAAACGCAACGACGACGACTTTTCGCATACGCGCGACGGGACGACGAAGCAACCAGTCCCCACTGACGAACCGGGAACCCATATAAATCATACTAGATATGATACGTAACAAAGGGGATAGTTACAGAAATAAATTTATTTGTCATTTTTATGCGCAACACATGCACATACCCTCACATACACATAAATATTGTACATCCACACATACATTCATATCTCTTTTTTGTTTGTCATTTTTTTTTTAAAGATATGTAATTTAATGTTTTAGAGTTTCCACTATTCCTTAAGTTTATATATATGGACATTTAATATCAAATGTAATTTATTATGGTTATACTACCTGTTTCTGACCGGGGCTGTACCGAATATGGCCGGCTTACCCGGTCTTTAGTGGACTGTAATAATTGTTTTCACAACCGATAAAATGTACGGCCTGGCGCGCAAATATTTATATGCAATCGACGTATATCAAACTATAAATATTATTATTTACGGCTCACGCGAGCGTTCAAAGAATAAGGCGATATACGTATATATAAACATAAAACGAAGTAGGTAACAGATATGTACTATTTATTGTTATCTACAAGATTAATAATTAATGATCAAACTGACCTTATATATACTTACATTTAACGGTGCGCAGACTGGCCAGCCGCTACCTAAGCTTAAAATCATGCAATATAAAAAGGATAAATATACATAATAATTACAAATCAATCAATACAAAATAATAAAGTATAAATTCACTAAATTCTCAACATATAATCATCACTTAACACGCGTAGTATTTTTTAAATTACCACTACAATTCGTCGGCGGTTACGTTGCCGTCCATAAAAACACACAAACAAGTATATATAATAACAAAAATTAACACGTTTTAAAAAAGACATTTAATCTATGGACTAATTGCGGCGATTAAGGCGCAACGCCTCGACAATCAGTTATAAATTTTATCGCGATTTGCGCTCAAAAATTTACAAACATTTAAGTATATATCAATTCAAGCAATAAAGTTTATTTTAACAATTAAATTGCGATTGTGTGCGCAACCGACGACAACAGGCCGGATACGCAACCGATAACCAACCGCCCCAATACCCCAAAAAACGAACCCGTTTTGCGATTCAAAGCTCACACGATCAGCAGCAGCTTAATACTATCTAGCTATTATATAGATAAATTCACAACTAATAAGTACATAATAATAATCTATATAATTGAACGATAATAAAATGTTATGAAACGATTAACGTGACCAGTACATATACATGTGTCGTGGGGGGGCGCCGCGGCCGACTCGTTGCGGCAACTTTTACACTATGGCTTCAAATTATCAACTTCACAACTAAACCACCCCCTTCGTTTTTTTGTTTTTTTTAATTTACTAATGAATACATTATAACATAAACGTTTTATATTTTATTATGTTTAAAGTTTATTATTATGTATGTCAAGCCTCCGAATTCTTTTCTTTTTTTTTATTATTATTAATTTTAAATAGTTAAGGTTAATTTTCTTTACATTAGCTTATATTGTGGTCATTACATTGTATGTAAAATTTAAATGATTTATTTTATATTTCCGCCTATCTGAACCCTACATGTATTTTCTAGAGAAATAAGGGCTACAAGCATCTAACCTGAAAAATGTCTAGGGTTTCATTATTATTTTTAACGTTACAATTTTACCTTGTAGCTTTAGCATTTCATTTCAACTTCTACTAAAATGTTCAAAAGGATCCCTGTACTTTAGACAAGCTAGTTTGGACAACTAGTCCCAATTCTAAAAACAGGAAACGAATCATCACACTCACACTCGCCTTTATTCGTAGGTAATCTTGAAGTGGTGCGCTCGCTAACACTTCGTACTTTGAAATCATATATCAATAAATTTAATGCGGAATCACTATCTGTCAATTTTCTGATCTATATTTACAACGACTAAATTATAAATATCTCAAAATAAAACTATAAAAGATAAAACTTACGATAATAATAGATAAGACTATTACAACTTATTACATTTAAACTACAATCTATATTTACCAAGCTTACGCCGGATATAAAGGAGGATCCGGCGGGGGTCAAGATATACAACTACGTTGCCTCACGTGCGTTTCCCCCGTACCTACCCAAACCGTGGCGCAAATACGGCGCTGGCTGCCCAAGCCTTACAAACCCCGTGGAGTAAGGATGGATGATGGGAACTACGGAAAAATACGCCTCCAAGTAGAGGGGTTACGGATTGGAAAGTGAGGGCAAACACCCAAATAATGGAGATGTGGCTACGAGTCACGGGATGCTCGATGAAACAACTCCAAAGAGAAGTGTCAACGGATAGGGAATCGAGGGAGTCGAGGGCAAACAACCAAATATATGGCAATAGGGTCTGAAGGGAAACAGCATAGACAGACTCCCTCCAAATAGAGGGTCCGCGGTGGTCGCACGGCTGGACACGATAGCACATGGCCCACCCCAAATAGATGGCACTTGATCCGCGTGGGGAGTTATTTCACCTTCACAGTCCGGTCTTCTTCGCCCCTGTCCCCTGTTCCATACTCGGCTTGTAGATGCGGTATATGTTCCTGTCCACGTCGATCCATGTTGTTGCCCGCGTGTGTTAGGTTCATCTCCCGTTCGGCAGAGAACTGCAATGTTCGTGGTTCGGGTTGGCGCTTGGAGGTCGAAGTACTTCGCTGTCTTGATGAATATGGATGAACAGATTAATTCTCTCCTCATTTTTTTTTTTTTTTTTTTTTTTTTTGGACACGGGTAAGGTGGTAAACTTCATGGAAAAGGCAGATTCAATACCTCCGTAATGAATAAAGTAAGTAAACGAATGAAAAAGCCGGAGGGTAGTGCCGGATTCACCAATAAGTGTGCCATCCGGCAAATAAGAAATCTCCCTCCCCAGGGGGCAACATAAAAGTTATGCACCGA
>JAFHKX010000014.1:4828809-4941340 GCA_019022885.1 Schlechtendalia chinensis
TAAGAAAGGTAAAAGGCAGACCATTCACCAGAACTTATTAAAACCTTTTTATGAATAATGACTACAAACATATATGTTACAGGAAGATGACACCGCGGAATCTTTTGTTTGTATTGGCAATAACACAGAACATTATGTCTGAAAATGTTTTTATATATATCTATGTGTGTAGTTTTGGGCTGACGTTTCGAACTCGTTACAGAGTCCAACATTTAGAGCGTAGTTACTGGTCGAGTGTTGTAACTATACTCCCTGCTTGGCTTGATCTTGCTTTCTTTTATACCCATACAGTGATTATCAATAAAGTCATCGTTGACCGGTTGTTGCTTGTTCCCGGTGACAGCCGGTTGTCCTTGGCATTCTTTACATTGGCTTCTTCCCGTTCTGCACCGGCAATTGCCATTTGTAGCGAATGTGGCTGCCTCGGTTGTTATTCTCGAATCAGTTGTTTTCTTTTATCCTGGTGTATAATAGGTAACCATGATTTGCTGAGTTTCCATCCATTTTTTCTGTTGTAGTTTTTTGGAGATTTTTCGATTTCTATTGCTTCTTTGTACATTCTTTTCCCAAAATGAGCTTCCTTGTTCAGTATTTTAAACTGGTCAAATTTTATTCCATGTACATTATTTTTTGCATAATCAGCTACTGTCGATTTATCCGCTCTTTAGTAATCTACGTCTTTTTCATGTTCTTTTATCCTTATTTCAATTGTTCTTCCCCATTGTCCTATATATGATTTGACACATGAACATGGTATTTCATAGACCCCAGGTCAGTGCCGGATTTAACCATTGTGCCGCCTTAAGCACAAAATAAATTGCCGCCTTTTAATATATTCTAGTCTAAAAAATGTTATTAAATCATACAATTATTGTTTTTTCTTTATTACTTAAAATTTTAATGATGAAAAATAAAAATATACAGCTGTTATAAAAATGCATACATATACATTCATATAAAATATGGTAGTAATAAATACTTAAATAGTTAATTATTATATTCAAAATTAAATAGTTAATGTCTAGTACTCATCGGCTTTCTGCGCGACTTTTGAGTCGCAAAATCATCTATTATGGCATCGAAGTCCATTTTGTTCACTAGTTCAGTTTCGATTGTCAATAAACTCAATGAATTTAGTTTATCCCCTTCCATACTTGCTCTCAAATAATTTTGTATACGTTTTAACGTAGAAAAAGACCTCTCGGCTGAACAATTAGTTATTGCCATACATAAAAGCATACGTAGAGCAATATCTACGTTAGGAAAAACTGTAACTAAATTATTACCGCGTAAGTGTATTGAAAATTCGACAACTCCATCAATATTTGTATTAATACTTTAAAGATATGCTCGAAAATGAACACATTCACAAGCGAATGATTTTTCTAAACCATCGCTATAAAATTCTTGAAGCTTATTAGCTTTTTGAGTTATTTCTTCTGGTGAAAGTAGTATTAAATTAGTCAAAAAGTAATATTTGTCAAATATATTAGTATAAGCAGCGCATCTTTTTTCAAGTTCACTCTTCACTCAGTCCAGTATGGTAAAATATGTTTCTATTCTTAACTTATCACTTTCAGTCATATGAACTTCATTTTCTCTTGTCTCGTCTGCTTGAAGTTTGCGTTTTGTAGTCCTTAATTTATCAAACTCGTACTCTTCACTCTTTATTTTTTTTGCCAAAATTACATATTTATTAAGAAATTTATCATTTCGAATAGATGTTATGAAGTTAATTAATGAATTATAGAGTTTGACACCTATCCCCAAATCTGTGTACTTTTTGAAGCTCTTTACTTGTGCTATTGAAACGCTCCAAAATTGCATTCCAAAATACAGTCATAAAAACTGTTTCAAAACGGTCAAGTTGACGTCTTAAGCCAGCTGCCTCACAACGCGTCGTCGCCTTTTCAAAATCATCTTCTTCTAATAAATTTAAACTTCTCATAATACCGTCATACTTTTGATATAAGCTGTCAAAAGCTTCATGCCGAGCAGACCACCTAGTTCCATCTGCTCTTTTGACAAATTTTTTATCGAGCGTTAGGCTGGACTTTAAAATATCCAATCGTCTAGTAGATGCAGAAAAACAAGAATAAAGATATTGAATAGTGTTAAAAAACGATAATCCTTCTTTCACGCATTCAGCAACACAAGTCCCAACCAAATTTAGCGAGTGAGCAACACATGGTACGTAATACGCGTAAGGATTTTTTTTTACTATCCTTGCCTGTAAACCCGAGTAAATTCCCGACATATTGGCGGCGTTGTCGTACGACTGGCCCCTGCAGTTGTTTATGTCAATATCATGTTTAGTTAAAAAAGGCAATACGGCCGTTTCAAGTGTTTCAGACTTACGCCCAATATTTGGTAAAGAACACATAAAGCGTTCGACAGAAAAACCGTCATCTCTAACGTAACGAATAACGTATGCTAACTGGTCTGTGTGACTGATATCAGGAGTTGAGTCTATCACAATCGAAAAATATTTTGCACTTTTAATTTAGCACTTTGATTTAAGCTTTTGTTCTCCATTTAAAAGTTTCCGATAAAATTTCCTTTTTTTAAGTATCGCGTTTTATTCCCAAAATCTAATTTTGTTGATAATAAATCATAGTTAATATTTTGTTTTATTTCTTTTAGTAATAAGCGATCAATTATCAAATCATTAATTACCCATTCTGCAGGATCCTCGCTGATTAAATTGACTATTGGTACATCATCTTTTTCAGTATTATTATTTGAACAACTTTCTGAAGATGTGACGTTTTGAATATAAGTGATGTCCGTAGTACTAGTACCCGAGTTTGAACAACTAGCGAGGGTTTTCTGTGTAGTTTCATAATTGTCAACTTCATTTTAAAAAATGGTTGGTTTAAAAAAATAATTTATTTTTGGGATTTTTTGCACTAAGTTATTTAATTGATTTTTTTTTCTTCCGCGATTTTTTTATACTTATAGCCACTTAAACGTGATCGACCGTCACTCATTTTACTATAGTTTTATTAAAAATGTTACAAATAAAATTTAAAAAAATCAAATATTCATACAAATAAGAAAAGTGTGAACTTCGTCTGCATTAAAAAAAAATAACACCGAACACGTTCGTTACTATAATACTATAGAACATGCCACACTATGAGCTCGTTCGCGATTGACTAATGATTGGGCTTTTTTTTATTGTGATTAGGTAAAGATAAACACACAATCGTCAACCCATGTTATATAAAGAACTTATTTTACGATCGTCGTATCCACTTGTTTACAACACTATAACGAAAAATTTACAAATAATGCAGCAATGCTATATAATAGAGCGATAAACTCTACGATTATGAAATTGAAAAACATTAAATCAAATATTACCACAATCCCGTTGGTCTAAAAACATTTTATAATTAGTTGCATTTATTTTAGTAAAAATGTAATATTAAAAATTATTTGCCGCCCTTGAGAAATTGCCACCCTAAGTACTAGCTTATAGTGTTTACTGGTAAATACGGCACTGTTTGATGTTGAGATATGCTGAGTTATTTGAAATTTTTGAGTAATCGAAACACTTATATCACATGCATTACAGTAAAGTACATTATTATCACTTGATAATGTTTCGTTTGGAAAATCAAGGATTAAATTTAAAATTTTAGTTGAAAATGATCGAGCTACTTTAGGCATTATTTATTACTTAGTTTTTAATTTATAAGCTAAAGATATATTCACAACCACACGAACGAAAGAACTGACACTGGTGTAAATTCGTAAATATATTTTGTCAATTGTTGAACATAAAGTATAATAAAAAAAGTAGCTCGCGCTGATGATAACGTAGTTGTCGAAATACGTAAACGCGGATATTGTGTATAATTTTTGTGGTTTCGTGTTTTAAACATTTGTGTATAAAGTATAATCTAAAATCATTAAGGTATGGTTAACGAAAAAACAGATAAGATAAACTAAAGCCCTAATTATCACATTGTCTTTTCGCGTATTATATTCGTATAAATGTATTAATCCGTCGGCACATCCGAACCGAATAACATGTCTGTTTCACAGACTCCACGAATGTATGATACATAAACTAATGAAGTCTGAGTTTACGTTATTTAGGTTTATTCCCTCATTGAAAACGTACTAATATAGTTGCCGTAATACTACGCGCTTAATGAAATATACATATTTTGTTTTTAAGAAAAAAAAGAATAGAAGAGAGACCAATTGAGCTTATCGAAAACGATTGAAACCGTTTTTGTGCAAAATAAACACCAAAACGTAAATTATTTCGTTATGATTTTTTGATCGTTATTGATCACATAATATTTTTCGTACATAATAGTATCTGTATTTCGATAATATTGTACATACATACCAGTACAGTTCGGTATTAATGTTTCGACGGTATGGCAAAAAGCCCAGTTAAACGACTTTTGCAGTTGACACGCGTACCTTTGTAAGATCGTATAAAACAATTAACCGGTTATTATTTAATAATCGATATTTTTAAGTACGAAAATGGACTTTCAAACTATAAATATGTAGATATTATGTGTATATATATTAATAAATTTGCAGACGGAATGCTGTGTTTATTTACATCGCTTTATACATTATGGTCCTTGTATCTTTATTTATTTCACAAATGTTTCGTTATTGATCGAAATTAAAAAATTTGGTGTTTTCATTTTACCTCATTCAAAATCTACATAAAAATTAAAATGTATTACCAACGAATCAAAATATTTCCTTAAAAAATATGATTAAATATAAGTTATTTAGGATATTAAGATGTAAGTGCAGTCGCGATTTACCCGCCACATTGCACGGTCGTGTCTACCTTTCGGTTATCGCGTATTACGTAGTTTCCTGTTCTATTTTTAGTGCGTTTTCTGTTATTTTACATTCTGTGTGTTTGCATGTAGACAGTTTTTTTTTTTTTTTTTCTTTTCCTTTTTTCCGGGGTCCCTTCTGGGCTCCGGATGTTGCCCAAGCCCGACCCTGGGGGGGGGGAGCACCACATCTCCCCCTTACGCCGGAATAATGTGTTACAAACATCTGACCCACAACTTTGCAAGGATAAGTCAAGAAATTCTGGTAAGAGTGTTCAAATATCTAAATCTCCGACGAGCCCACTACACAAAACACTCAAAATAGTCAAGAACTCTCATGATCTACAACTATCGTCCGACACCATGGTCTGTACTTCGTCCGAAGCTATTGCAGTGACGTCGCCCATATCTGGTTTAAATTCATGCAATATTGATACCCCTGACCATCAAATATTCAGGCAACCTAACTTACCTGAGTGCTTTCCTTTACTCTACTCTGGTCCCCTTCACGTTCTCGTTTCCGCTTCCAGTGAATATCATCTGGGTAACTTTCATCCAGTTAAACTTGGTAAGATTTTCTCAAAACTTTTTGTTGGAATTCAAAGTATCAACTCTATTGGTGCTAAACGTGTTAAAATTACGTTTGACTCGGTAATTAATGCCAATGCCTGCCTCACTTCTACGTCTCTTGCTGAGCATGGTTATACAGCAAGTATACCTCACACTCTGTTATACTGCATTGGTGTCATACGGTTAGACAAAAGTATCTCCGAAGAGGATTTCTGGGAAGGTCATGAATGTTCAGCAAAAGTCATTTCATTTAGACGTATCAATATCAAAAACAATGAGAACAGCCTCATTGCTTCCAACTTAGTTGAACTCAAATTTTTTTCCCCTACTCTGCCCCAAAAACTTTCTATATATAAAGTCCTTTTCGACATTGCCCCTAGTATTCGATCCCCTGTGCAGTGTTCAAGATGTCTCCGTTTCGGACACACCGTAAAATTCTGTCGCAGTAAGGAGCGTTGCAGTCACTGCGGATGTTTTGACCATAACGAGTCAACTTGCGGAGTCAAAACCACCAGCCCCCCATCGTGTATCTTCTGTAAACTTGGGCATCCGTCTACCGACAGGTCTTGTAGCGAATGGTTAATCCAAAAGGACATCAAAAAAATCATGGCAACAAATAATGTACCGTTTTCTGAAGCATCCTCGATCAAACGTACCGGTCTTATTAACAAAGCTTTCACATTTTCCGATGTTATCAAAAATAATAACTCAATTAATACTAAAGCCGTAACTCCTTCCCCTGACTTCCCCCCTCTTAACCAACACACGAATTTAAATTGGAAAAAAACAAATAATAGAAATAAACATAAAAATCACGTCTCATCCCCTCACTTCCCTTCTTTACCTAATAACTATGGGAAGTCGGTTTCTCCAAACGGTTGTCTCTTAAATTATATTGAGCAAAACCGTAATCCTAATTCTGATTGCCCTAATTGGGTATCCTCCTTATCTCAATTTCTTTCGGAATCGCTCTCTCGTGATCCTAATCTAATTTCTTCTCCTTCTACGCTCCAATCCTTAATTGAATCATCCTTAGCTAAAACACACTTCACACTCTCCGACAATGACGACACATTCTAATAATAATTCTATTTACCCTCCTTTTCATATCCTTCAATGGAACGTACGTAGTATACTTCCTAAAATACAAGATCTTTCTTTCCTCCTCGCAAATAATCAGTGTTCATTTGCCCTTCTTTCTGAAACTTGGCTCCTTCCTATTAAATCTATTTCCATCCCACAGTTTAATATTTGTCGGTCTGATCGTGCGGATGGTTTTGGTGGAGTGGCTATCGCCTCTCACCATTCTATACAAATAAATCCTATTTCCATTGACCCCCTTTTAAAAAATTTACTACTTAACTACTCTATCGACCTCGTCGGGGTTGAAGCTTTCATCAATTTACCCACCCCAATTTCTATCTGGTCCATTTACATCCCCCCCTCTTCCAACCCTCCATCCAGTCTAATTGATAAAATTTTTTCTTTGATGTCCCCCAATTCTTTATTGGGTGGCGACCTAAATGGTCATCATTCCTCTTGGGGTGCTTCCAATTCCAATTACCGTGGTAATATGTTATCCTCTTCCATTTCTGACCATAACCTTTGCATTCTTAACACAGGGGCCCCAACCCTCGCTAATCGCCTTTCCACTACTGACAGTGCCGTTGACCTTACTATTACTTCCCCCACTCTCTCCTGGCTCTTTTCCTGGTCTGTCCTGGACTGCACTTATGGTAGTGACCACTTCCCTATCATTATATCTTACATAAATACCGCTCTTTCCTCATCTCTCTTCCCTTCCAATACTACTCACAAATTGAATTACTATAAAGCCGACTGGCAATCTTTTCAAAATCACATGTCAACCCTCTGTTCTGATTTCTCTCCTTGCTCTCCTATTAACGACTATGATTGGTTTGTTTCTACTATCCTTAGAGCCGCAAATAAGTCTCTTCCTCCCCTCAAAAAAACCAAAAAACATTTCCCCCCTCTCCTATATGGTGGTCACCTACTTGCACCAACGCCATTAATTCGCGCACCAAGGCTTTTAAAAAATACAGAACATCTGGTCTTTTAAGCGATTTTTTCGAGTACCAAAAAGTACGTGCGTCTACGCAGAGAACATTAAAACAGGCAAAAAGTCTGTCCTGGCGTCACTTTTGCTCATCCCTTAACTCTTCTTCTGTTCTTTCCGACACCTGGGCTACACCTGTGTCTACAAAACTTCCCATTCCTTAAATGAATCTTGGTTCGATCCTTTTTGCTGTAAAGTTGCCCCCCCATATGTCCCTTCATTTGAAGAATCTATAACCTCCTTTCACTCTCAGTCACCTCCCCCTGTACTGCATCACCCTCTAACCTCGCCCTTCTCTCCCAGCGAACTCTCCTATGCCATTCATTCACGCAAATCAACTGCATGTGGCCTTGATGGTGTCTCCCCTTTATTTCTCAAACACCTCCCTTCCCATTCTCTTGACATCCTTTTATCTATTCTCAATTCTTTATGGTCCAATTGCATCATTCCTGATTCCTGGCGACATTTTAATGTTATACCAATCCCTAAATCCAACTCTTCCCCCCCCGCATTTCGCCCCATTGCTCTCTCTTCTGCCCTTTGTAAAATCGTAGAGCACATGATCAAAAATCGCCTTGACTGGTTTTTTGAAAAAAATAATTTTTTTCCAGAAAACTTTTACGGCTTTCGGAGAGGTCTTGGCACTATGGAGTGCTTATCTACGCTCACTGGCACTATATACAAATCCTTTTGCGATAAAGCCTTTTGTCCAGCAGTTTTCATCGATATCAGAGGTGCCTTTGATTCTGTCCATATTCCCTCTCTAATCGCCATTCTTCACTCTTTTGCCATCCCACCTTCTCTTTGTAATTTTATTACATATCTCTTTTCATTTCGTTTTTTAACTTTTAGCTCCCCGTCGGGGCTAACATCAAATCGTACCTCCTACCGTGGCCTCCCTCAAGGCAGTTGCCTCAGCCCTATCCTATTTAATATATATATGAGTAAAATAAGTAATTCTCTTTCCACTGATGGAGTATTTTCCCTCTTCTATGCCGATGACATTGTCCTCTTCGCACCCCAAAAATCCATTGATACAGCCTTCCACTCCCTTAATAATTCTCTTTCTATTATATCCACTTCTTTGCAAGAGCATTACTTCTCCATTGCTCCTGAGAAAAGCCAATTAATAATCTTCACCAGAAAACGTCTACCTCTTGTCTTACCGCCTATTATTCTCGATGGTTTAATTGTTCCTCCCTCTGATTGTGTAACATACCTAGGTCTCAGACTCGACCCTAAATTAAGATGGCTTCCACATATCCGTTTCATTCTTTCTGTTACCGCCCTTTGGGCTAATTTCTTACGTAGTGTCACTGGAACCTCCTGGGGATCCCACCCCTCCTCTCTGCTTCTTATATATAATTCAGTGATTCGAGCCAAGATCGAATACGGCTCTTTTTTATTCGCTTCAGCCGCCAACACCCATAGGAAAAAATTAAACTCTTTACTTGCCTCCTGTTTACGCAATATCATTGGTGCTCTGAAATCCACTCCCTCCTCCAGTGTTTTTGTCGAATGTTCCTCTCCACCTATAGAAGTTCGATGCCGCGGACTAGCCTGCAAATTCCTCTTAAAATCCCTTTCCTCTCCTAATTCCCAAATTTTCTTTTTATTCTCTGAAATCAAATCCCGTTGGCGTTACGTGCCGAAATCTCTTCCTATCTTAGCTTCACTGTGTTCCACCCTCTCCCCCTTTATACCTCGTTTATATAAATCACACTCCAGACTACCTTTATTTGATTGCCCGCTCCAAGCTCTAACTCTTTCTCCCTCCGTATATTCTAATTCATGTTTCCTTGGCTATACTTCAACAAACCTTCGCTCTCTCCCTTTAAGTACCGTGAACAACCTTTTTAAAGACTATATCATTTCTAATTTCCCTAATAAATGCTTAATTTTTACCGACGGTTCCGTAACAGCCAACTCAGCCGGCTGCTCCTTTTTTATTCCTGAATTTCATATATCCTTTTCTACTGCTCTTCCCCAATATTCTTCTTCCTATTCTACAGAATGCCTAGCCATCATTAATGCGCTTACTTATATATCCACGGCCGCGAACAACGAATTCATTATTTTTTCCGACTCTCTTTCCTGCCTATATGCCATAACCTCCAATCCCTTTTGCACTCAGATTTCCCCCTTTATCCTCACCATTAGATCCCTCCTTTCATATACACAATCCCTAAATAAATCAATTCTACTACATTGGGTCCCCAGCCACGTCGGCATTTTTGGTAATGAAATGGCGGACCGTCTGGCTGTTTCCACTTCCCTCTTTTTAACTCCCACAATCTCTAATATTCTTGCTTCGGATCTCCTTCGGCACTTCCGCCAGACCATTTTTGCTGCTTGGCAGTATAAATGGTCGAAAATTAACTTGAAATCCTGCTGCTGGTACCGTTCCTTATCTCCTTCCATCTCTCCTTCACCATGGTTCCATAATCTTCACCTTTCGAGAAGCATCCTTTCCGCCTATGCTAGGCTCAGACTAGGCCACAATCTCCTACCCTCCCACGCCTATCACCTTTCCCTTAATTCCACCCCATACTGTCCTTTACACGACGGTGAGGCCGTGTGTGATATTTCCCATCTTCTATCCGATTGTCCTTCTTTGAGTGGCGGCAGAGCCGCCCTTTCTAACATCCTGATTTCCCATAATATCCGCAACCCCTCCATAAATTATATCCTGAACTCCCGCTCTGTGGTTGTCATTCACGTCGTGGTTTCCCTCATCAGGAGTTTCGGTTTTATTATTTAATTTTTTTTTTTTTTTATATATAAATTCACTTATTTTAGTTTTTGTTTCTTTTACTTTATTTTTTTTTTTTGACTTTTTCATTTTTGTTTGTTTTCTCTTCATCAAAAAATTTTTTTTTTTGTTATTTAATATAACCTTAATTTATATTCCTTTGTTTTAAATATTATAATAAATATTTAATTTAAAAATTAAAATGTATTACCAACGAATCAAAATATTTCCTTAAAAAATATGATTAAATATAAGTTATTTAGGATATTAAGATGTAAGTGATATATACTGTGCAAATCTGAACTTATTATATCTCAATGTTGTATTATATTCTAAGAAAAACTTATTCAACATGATATGTTCTTGCTGGTATTAATTGTTGATATTAAATACTATATTATTAAGTGTTTATTACTTATTAAAATACAATTACAAAATATAATATACTAAGAGGATCTGTATACCATTGTTGGTATGGTACAACTAACTTTACTGTAATAACCGTGGGAGCCCGTCAAGTACAAGCGCCTTTGGAATTTGCTGACAAAAGCATACTTGTCACCGGAAGTTCACAATGTCACGTAAGCCATCGTGTTAATACTATAATATACTAATATAATATAAATTATAAATATAATTAATAAATATAATTAAAAATATAATTTATAAATAAATTATAAATCTAATTATGGAACTACAATCCTTAATTGGAGAAATATGGCACAAGGAACAGATTCCAACGGATTGGAAAACCGGGATAATTTGTCCAATATTCAAAGAAGGGGACACTGGTTTGGCATCTAACTACCGTGGAATTTTCTTGTTAGATACAACCTACAAAATTTTATCGATGGCATTGCTAAGAAGATTAGAAATATATGCGGAAGACATATTAACAGAGTATCAAACTGGTTTCAGAAGAGGAAAATCTACAACGGATCACATATTCACAATAAGACAAGTAATGGAAAAATTCTACGAATATAATAAAGACCTTCATATCCATTGTGTAGACTTCAAGCAAGCATATGACAGTATTGACCGCAAACAACTCTGGACAACACTAAGAAATTTCAGTATACCAAGAAAATTGGTGAGACTAGTTGAGGTCTGTAACCAATAGACATACTGCAAAGTGCGTTTTATGGGGGAGACCTCCGAAGCATTTGAATGCAAAACCGGCTTAAGACAGGGAGACGCACTATCTCCGGTACTATTCAATCTTGCATTGGAACAAGTGGTAAGGGACATGCATGAAAAACGAGAAATGGAATTGGTTGGGATGAACACTCTTCTAGCATATGCAGATGACTTAGTCATTTTAGGGGCATCTGTAAATGAAATAAAAACTAGTGCAGAGAAATTATTTAAAGCAAGTCAAAACATGGGTCTAACAGTTAACGAGGAGAAGACTAAATACATGGTTATGTCAAGACGAGTAACCCCGAAGAGCAATCTCAAGATATACGGATACTCCTTCGAACAAGTAAAAGAGTTTAAGTATTTGGGGGTGAACATTAATGAAGAAAATAACATGCATGAGGAGATAAAGATCAGACTGATGATGGCTAACAAAAGCTACTACTCAATGAAAGAGATGTTCACGTCAAAGTTACTGTCGCGTCGAACAAAGGAAAGGTTATACATAACCTATTTGCGACCAATAGCGACGTACGCATGCGAGACGTGGGCTAGCACAAAAAAGGGTGATGAGGGAAAGCTAGCCATCTTTGAAAGGAAAATACTAAGGAGAATATATGGTCCTTTGTTTAATGTAGACCTAGGTGTTTTCGAAAAAAGGAAAAATGAAGATTTACAAAGACTCTATAATAAACCGAACATTTGCAAGTATCTTAGTAGCAAACGACTAGAATGGGCTGGACACGTATGGCGTGCAGAGGGATGTCTTAAAAGAAAAGTGTTCGATGAAAATCTGAACGGGAAAAGACCCATAGGGAGACCACGTCAAAGATGGTTCGATACCGTGAAAAAAGATCTGACACGAGTGGACCCTACATATAGCATCAATTTGGCAGTAGATAGAATGCAATGGAGAGGTATTGTAGAAGCGGCATTAGACCTAAATGGTCTGCTTCAAGCCTGAGAAGAAGAAGAATATAAATTAACATAATTATAATAATAAAATATTCGTTCATGACATACCCCTGTGTTAAATGGTAGCAGTCCCTTTGACCCTTTAATAATACTTAAAATAAACAGTTACCAAAAATAACTAAATTTTTAGAGTACAGAAAACTCCACTATTCCTTAGTATACGCATACACCTAGTTACAATATCACCACATTTTGTTTTTGTCTCTTAATCTAATTAATTTCTTGTTTTTTTGTTTGTTTTATGGGTTGCAAAATCAAAATAATATACAAAAAGAAAAGGTATACTTAAGATTATTTATGATTAAATATTATTAAGCTAAATTTGAGTTTCAGCTATTACTTCTTCTGGATAGAACATGATGGGAGTTTTAGAATTGAAACGACAAAAACAATGAAACATTACTGTCAAAAGTATGGCTGTTAATACCTATTACTAGCAATAAATAATAATATTTTTCAAATATATTTTTAACCCGAGAATTCACAACTTCAGTATACATCTAAGATGATAGATCATAAACCAATACAATTATTGGTATCTGTCTAACCAACATCTACAAATAAAAATAAGTTTATACAAAAAAACTTAAATTAACTTAAATTTTGTAAAAATATATGTTGCGCGGTGTTAATGTGCCATATTACACGTAACGCTATTTTGAACTTGTTCTGATTCTGTTTTCATTATAACTATTATAATAAAACAATTTAACATTTTTATGATGCGTAGCGCTCAAGGCCGGCGGACATCTTTCACCATACGTGAGCCGCTACGGAATGGAAAAATACGACGCGAAATATTCGGAACGTTGTCTCTTGTATTATCGCGATAACGTCGTCACCACTATCGACATTATTGTGGTTATTATTTATATCATTATTATGATACGAAACAATATACTTAAACGACTTCAATGCCGTATGTATATTTTATACATTTTTATTATTATTGTTTCCTTTCATTTTGAGAAGCTTAAAATTTGAAATTATATATGACTTCATATATTGTCACATTTAGAGTTTAGTTCACACGTCCATTATCTACTACAAGCTTTGATTTTGCACGTCCAATTGTGATACGTATTGGGTTATGTGGGATCACTTCCACAAAGTGGTATACATTGTAATAATACAAAAAAGTTAATTATATAAGGTTAAAAAAAGGAATAAAAGGGAATAAAACTCAGGGTGCGAATTCGAGAAATGTTTAGATTTATCTTTTGTAAAGATATAAAAATAATCGTAAAAAGAATAAACTAAAAATGTAAGGCAAAACACTGAAATAAATTGTCAAATATTAAAATTTCTTACCTTATGCTCGTGCTCGAAGTCTAAACGGTATCCACAGAGACGAACGATCGTATAGAGAGATTAAATAGTGGCGGCGATTGAGGGGGCAAGGTAAGGCAAGCGCTCTACCCAAATTCGGTTTTGCCCCACCTTCGCCCTACCTGTTGAAGAACAAACGAAAATTAAAATTTCAAATATTTATGTATTTGCTGTGTTTCATATGTTTCGCTGTGTATCGTTTTTTTTTTTTTATGTGCAATCATTTAGATAATACACCACAGAATACACCACCATTTAATTTTATTTCGAAATTGATTATATTTTATCAGAAAACGCTAATAAAACAGTATTTTTCCATGTATTTCAATAACTTATATTACACCCGTATAGACAGGTTTTCACTAAATTCCATGATCAATTTGCCATGATCTTCCCCTCTCCCTAGAAAAAATGTCCAGTGACGCCACTGAGATTAAAACAATTAAAAAAAAAGAAAGGAAAAGATTAGATCGGTGACTTCACTTCCAAAGCGAATTCATCGACAAAGTCAAATAAACCAATACACAAATTAAGTTGTCTAGCAAAACTATGTCCCGCGGAACACAGAATTGGTATGGAGTACTGATTCGTAGCTGGATTTTGCGCACATACTGACGAGGAGACGAGATTATCGGGTAGTCTAGGGAATACATTTTGTATATTATAATATCCTTAAATGCTAACTACGTAACAGTCCAATCGATTGATAGTGACAGTAGAATAAATCAGGAATCACATTTTAAAATGGAATGATGGGAACAGTATATATTTATAATTGAGAGTTTTATCTGAAAGTTTACAATATAGTCATTACTATGCGAGTTGAATATTATATTAAAGCTATATAAAATAAATGTGTTTTAAATATATATAAATTATTAGGCTTTAAATTTTGTAACAGAGAAGAATTGCATGGTTAATATTGCTTATATTTTAAATATATAGCATTAATGTTTAATAACTAAAAAAATGTATAAATTTAATGTATTTTACATTTAGTGTATAATTAGGTAATATGTTACTATTACAATTATAACTATCAAAAATTGATTTATTTTTTTTAGTTCTAATTCTAATTAGTTCTGATTGGCATTTAAATTCCTTCATAGAACAAACCAAGAAATATGATAATATTTATAAATAAATGATAAAACTATAAAAATTGAATATTCATTTTAATAGAAGCTACAGCTTATACAACACTTATAATAATTAATATACAATTATAAATTTTTTCTTTTTACTAATTATTTCTTGATATAGTATCTTTTATTGAACAAATCAAGAGTTACAATGATAATTTTATAACATATAATGTATAAATAGAATATTTAGTTTAAAATATATCATATAATAAAGTAGTAGAAATAAGAAATATGTAAGGGTATATTACAGAAATAAATTTATTTGTCATTTTTATGCGCAACACATGCACATACTCACATACACATAAATATTTGTACATACTCACATACATTCATATCTCTTTTTTGTATGTCATTTTTTTTTAAAGATATGTAATTTAAAGTTTTATAGTTTCCACTATTCCTTAAGTTTATATATATGGACATTTAATATCAAATGTATTTATTATGGTTATACTACCCTTCTTTTTTTGTTTTTTAATTTATAATGAATACATTATAACATATACGTTTAATTTTTATGTTTAAAATTTATTATTATGTATGTCAACCCCTATTCTTTTTTTTTTTTATTATTATTATTTTTAAATGTTAAGGTTATTTCTTACAAGCTTATGTGTTCATTACATTTTATTAAAATTTAAATGATTTATTCCCCTATCCCCCAATGTATTTCTAGAGAAATAAGGCTACAAGCATCTAACATGAAAAATTTCTATTGTTTCATTATTATTTAACGTTAATTTTACTTTGTAGTTTAGATAATTAACTTTTTCTAAAATGTCAAAAGGATCCCTGTATTTAGAAGCTAATTTGGGAGACATTCCTAATTCTAAAAAAGGAAATTGAATCATAACTAAATCGCCTTTATTGTATGTAATTAATCTATGACTTTGGTCAGGATATTTTTTTTTTTGTATAATTTTAGTTTTTTTTATTAAATTTTGGAGTTTTATATAGCTTTTATTATATCGTATGGTAGATTTTCAGGAATTATTTTATTATGAATAGATAAAAAGATGGTTCAAATCCGTGCATCAGGTAAAAAGGACTGAATTTGGTTGTGGATTGTGTAGTTGCATTGTAGCTTAACGTTATATAAGGTAAATAATATGACTATCGGGACCGGTTAGTTTCTACATAACTTTTTAGCAAGCTACGTTTAGTTCCATTAACTTTTTCCACTAGTCCTTGAGTCTGAGGAGAATAACTGGTAGATAATATGTGTTTGATTCCGAGTAAAAGGCACATATAATTAACTAATTTGTTGTGAAAGTGGATTCCTCTATCAAAAGAAAAGTTTTGAAAATATCTCCATTGTGATATTATTTCTAATATAAATTTTACTGTTTAAAGAGACTTTAAAAGAAAGGGGAAAAAGGGTCGGTATGATTACGGGGGGTGTTGGATTCGAGAACCGTTTAGGTATATTTCATGTAAAGATTTATTTTACACTCGACCTTCCCTTACGCGAAGTAGATCGCGTGATGGGGCCGAAACGTGAAATACGAATATATGTGTGGGCCAGTAGAGGAAGTAGTATACTTCGATTAAATAATAAATATATATAAGTAAATAGTGGACTGTAATGATGTAAATAACAATGGATACAATATTTATATATGTATATACAATAATGCTCTTACTAGCTAAAATGATAAGAGGGGAAGACATGCAACAAAGAAAATAAACTTTAATTATAAATAATATAAGAATAGTCCCAATGGGCGCACAAACGCGTGTAAAGTCGTGGTACACTTTAAATAATGGTATGTACAATAATATAATAGTATATGCAACTATATTTTACGACATGTTTGGTACGCAAAAGACGACCGCTGACTGTACAATATGTCGAAAGCAACGGTTATATACAACAGTCTCGTAACAGCAATGCGCGTATGAAAGGAGGCAAAGGCCAAAGAAAAAGATGTATAGCGTGCTAAGGTTCAACGAGAACAGAACGGAGCGACGACGAAGGCGATGCGTAACGGCGGCGCAAGTTTGTCAGCAGTATCATTACCCGCGCCAATCATTATTATCGGACATTAATAGTCCTTATACAATGGAAGAAAAAGCATATAAAATATATTTTGACGAGACAATAACACGCAATGATAATGGACGTTTCATTGAACATTTACCATTTTCGAAAACGTATCAGATTTGGGAAAATCGTATGATATCACAAAACGTCGATTTTGGTCTTTCGAGCGAAAGTTTGCAAAAAATCCAAATTTCAAAAGGGAATATGCAAGGTTTATAGACGAGTACGAAGCGTTATGACATATGGAACAAGTGTTTAATTACGAAGACGGAAATGCTAATATGTCTTATTATTTACCACATCACGCAGTATTAAAAGATCCGAGTACGTCTACGCGTCTACGAGTAGTGTTTGACGCCTCGTGCAAAACTGACAACGGCGTCAGTCTAAATGATGTGTTATTAAAGGGACCGATTCTACAAGTTGATTTACTATATATTCTTGCGCGTTTTCGGACCCATAATTTCGTATTAACTGCTGACATAGTGAGGATGTATAGACAATTTTGGATAACAAACAAGCATCAGCAGTTTCAACGGATATTATGGCACTTGGATCCAAGTGAGCTGATTAAAGTCTTCCAATTAAAAACTATTTCGTATGGTACTGTTCCTGCATCATTCTTAGCCGCCAGATGTTTCAGTAAATTGGCGAAATTGGAATACACCAAAAACCCGAAAGTAGCGGCCGCAATTGTTCGATATTTTATTATTGATAATTTTCTAAGTGGAGCCAATACGCGGGAAGCGGCGATTCAGTTACGAGACGGTCTTAACGATATTATTTATAATAATAATATTGAGGTTTATACAGGGTCACTTTCGTTATGTATCCGATTTCACGAAATTTGATGAGATTTGATGTCGAAGAGTTATCAAATGCAAAGGCAATTTCACATTATATTATACTTGACGTATAATCGGTATACACGTTCGAACGAAACGCACACCTGAGAACGAAAATTGCATACACAGAACGCCCGCGAATCTATTATGGAAACGCGTCGAACCATTTATTGTACTCGTACAAGTCCAATGATTTAACATCGTCTAACGGAATATACATATTATTATTATTATTATCATCATCATCATCATCATTATTATTATTATTTTTTTTTTTTATTAGGTCGTCCAGCATGCATTTACGCACGGTGGAGGGTATACGAGCCCTCCCCTGTGTAGGACTCCCAATCCGCTAAATATAGCAAATTGTACTACCCACTAAACTGGCAAGACCTAGCTCCGTAGACACCCGGCTTGGAATCTGCTTTCGCATACTAGTTTTTAACTTCGAGCCGGGGCCACTGCGATTTGGCCCTCATTACAGGCTTCCGTCTTGCTCTTCTTCTCCATCGTATTTCTCCTCTCGTCACTCATTTATTAAGGCATTGCCTGTTTCTCTTTAGTCTTCTAGACAGCCGTGCTCCTTTTTGAACTGGAGAACAGTGTGCACGTATTTTACCACGGCGTTCCATTTCCCCCGGTTTTCTAGCATCTTCACGACGATGTTATCGGGATCAAAAGTTCCTATTTTGTTTTTTACTTTCTGTCTTTCGTTCGCCCATCGATTGCAGGTGAAGAACGAGTGTTCAGCGTCGTCTTTCTCGGAGCTGCAGTACTTACAATGTGGCGTCCTCACTTTCCCCATTCTGTGTAGGTAATCGCGGAAATATCCGTGGTTTGACAAGAATTGTGTAAGATAGAAATCCACCTCCCCATGTTGTCGCTCCGTCCATTCCTTGACTTTTGGTATAAGTCGCGCGGTCCATCTGCCTTTGGTGTGCTCTTGCCACCTTTTTTGCCACATCTTCCAAGTTGTTATTCGGGCTTCTTTTCTGGCCTCTTTAGCTCCCAGGTTTCGTTTGTTAATGTGCTGTGTCCATCTTTCTTTGGCCTGAATGTCGAGTATAACTCCCGCTATTACCATGATCGCTGGTTCTGAGACTGTGCGGTAAGCGCAAGCAACCCTCAGAGCTCCTGTTCTTTGTACTTGGGCTATCCTTATTCCTCTTCTTTTCACCTCCGCAGCGTCTCCCCAGATCTCTGCCCCATATGGAATTATTACTATTATTATTATTATTATTATTATTATTATTATTATTTTAAATTGTGTGGTATGCAATTTTTTGAAATAGAAATTTTATAAACATTACTACATATTATTTAGTTATAAACAATCCACATTTTTATGTGTCTAAAAGTGTGGTATTTTTAAATTGTGTACTTTCCAAACTCTAGTTTACATAAATATATATATTTTTGATTTGTTAAAAACAGAAAGGTTTCGTGTCCTAAATTTTACAAAAATCATTTTTATTTTAAACATTTTCAGTATCTTGAATTGTATTATATTTTATAAATCGATAGAAAATTATTATAGATGATGTCTAAATGTCTGATAAGTTTTCGTCTTTTTGAGTCCATCAAGTTAGCCCCCCCACATTGAACTTTTTTTTATTTAAAGCGTTTGTGCTACGTTTGTGCTAGTTTATGCCATTGTCCTCATCGTTTGTGCTACTCCCTCTCCAATGTTATTCAATTTCTAAGCTGGGTGGGCCAACTTAACAGTGGCCCTACCACATTGGAATTTTGAATTTTTTTTTATTGAAATTGTTTGTGTTACGTTTGTGCTAGTTTGTGCCATTATCCTCATCGTTTGTGCTACTCCCTCTCCAAAGTTATTCGACTTTCAAATTTTGATGTAGAGGAACCTGAACGGTTTACTTAACGTAATATCGCATTCAATAATAATATGTATAGTTATAATAATAATAATAATAATACCACTAAGCTTAACTGATTTTTTAATAATATAATACTTATCTCTCTTCAATTTCATTACCGCTGTATCTTTTTCTACACATTTTTAGTCCGCGATAACAAAGCGTATCTCAGATTCGGCCCGCCGTAAAAAAATGTTGCAGGCCCTTGTATTAAACCATATTAAACCTTCCTTAACAATATTAGCTAAATATTATCCAAATAATTTTTATTCAATATTAGCAAAAAATTAGCCAATATTACGAATTATATTTGAAAATGTATGTATTGCCTTCATGATACATAGTGACATGATTGGATCATCGTGTATTCAGTCTTGTGCTAGAGCTTCAATTTTTGTTGTTCTAAATACATTAGACGTTGGTAAATTAGCAGATTCTAAAGCACCGAATGTCATTGTTTTGTTTGCTTGTAATTTTCAAAATAAGTTCGGCAAAACGTTTTTGGAAAAGAACGAATAAGGGAAATGGGATAACCCAAGAATGAGGGGAAGATAACTGGAGAAATATCTAAAACTAAGGCCTCAAAAGGAGTGTCATACAGAGGCAAGCGGCTATATGAAGAAAAAATTAAAGGGATAAAAGAACGAAGAGAATTAATATTAATAGCTAATAATGGGGTAAATTTGCTAGAGTAACGCCATACGCGGAAAATCGATAAATAATGTGTAGGAATAGAATCATGATGAAAGGGAGAAGACAGTTTTTTAAAAATAAATTTATTGCCCAACCAGCGAGCCCGAACATCCAAAGGAGGAACGCAAAGTTCAACTTTTGAACTTAGAACGTAAACACATATCCTGGTATGAATTAAGTTTGGAGCGCATAGATGTGCAAGCAGAACCAAATAAGAAAGAACCATAGTCAAGCCTAGCTCTAACGATAGACTTATAACTTAAAAGGAGAGAAGACGGATGGCCAACCCAATCTGAACTGCATAATGACCGGAAAATATTGGCCCACCTTGAGGTGTAAGAAAGAAGAAACTGGAAATGCGGACCCCAGCGAAGTTTGGAATCCATGGTGAGGCCTAAGTAGGCGGTCGTAGAAACAAAAGGAATATTTAGGTGTTCCATGTGAGCAGGAGGTAAAACCAACGGTACCCGACGCCTAGTGAAAATAATAGCTTTCGATTTTTCGGGAGCTGCCGTGAAAAAACAATCACGAAGCACCGTGGAGAGATATAGAAGAGCGGAATTAAGATCGTCAATAGCGCGACCTAAATCTTTGTGAACTGAGAAAATTGTGAGATCGTCGGCGTATGCTAGTGCATGGAAGCTTTTAGAAGATAAACAATTTATGATGGAAAGGAAATAAATGTTGAAAAGGATGGGACTTAGAGCGCTACCCTGAGGTAGACCCAAATGACTAACCCGGTGTAAAGAATCACCAAAAGGGGAGCTGAAAATAAGTTTGTGATGATGGAAAAGCTGAGAAACAAAGTACAAAATAGAGGAGGGATATTCAAAGTAGTTAAACAATGGACAAGGGTGGGTATATGAACGGAGTCATATGCGCTCTTAATATCAAGAAATGCTGAAGCCATGAATTGCCGCCTACTAAAGGTATGATAAATATGACTCGAAAAATGCGCCAGGCAATCCATGGTACCAAGACCATGACGAAAACCGAACATATTGTTGGGAAAAATATGAATAGATTCTAGCCACCAGTCTAAACGATTTTTTAAAATAGATTCAACAACCTTACAAAAAGCCGAGGAAAGAGAAATAGGACGGAAACCCTCACCATTAGGCTTAGGAATCGGAAAAACCTTAAACTCGTTCCAAGAAAGAGGAATAAGATTATTAGACCATAAACGATTTAGGATGTTTAAAAGAATTGGATAAGCATCTTGAGGTAGATGTTTAAGGAATAAAGGTAAAATAAAACCGGGGCCGGCGGCCACCTTTTTCTTGCAGTGCAAGAAGTGTTGGCGTTTCGGTCATACACAGTACTTTTGTCGTGGCAAACCCCGCTGTGATTTTTGCTCGTCTACTGAACATCCAGGGTTGGATTGCCCTATTCGCCCTGCGCTCAATGCAACTCCTTCCTGTGCCAATTGTCAAGGTTTTCATCTTTTGTCCGATCGGATGTGTCCTGAATGGACCCGGCAGAAGGATATTAAGAAATTAATGGTTATCAATAAAATTACATTTAAGGAAGCTGTTAGCATTAAGAACAATAATACTTGTACTCCAGCATTCTCTTTTGCCGATATCTCTTCTCGTTCAGTTTCAAACATCCCTAAGTTTTCTCCCAATATTAAGTCTAATTCCATTCCCAGCTCTAAAGTATCATTTAATTCTAACGTGGAGTTCCCTCAACTCGATGTTCCCTATAATCCTAGGAAAGCTAGACCTACTGCCAAAACTAACATTAATCGTAAACCCTCTTTTCCTCGTCCAGCTTCGTTGAATATTTCCAATTTTCATTCGTCGCCTAACGGTTCCTTTTTAATCTATGCTACGCAGCATATCGCTACATGTCAGCCTCCTTCCAATAAATTTGAATGGATTTCCGAGTTTGCGACTCAGTTATCCTCTATCAATGCCTCTACCAATAGTAGTAGTTCTAATCACTCTTTACGCAATGTAATTGAGTCTACCCTTCTTAAGTTTCTTACCATCCCTTCTGTATCTGATGATGCCGATGAGACCTATTAATACCACTTCTACCTCCCACCTATCTGTTCGTAATACTGATCTCCGGTTTCTTCAATGGAATGTGAGAAGTATTAAAGCTCGTTTAATTGATTTAAATAGTTTTATTGCTACCTACCCCTGTTCGGTATTATTTTTATCTGAAACATGGCTGCTTCCTAACGCATGCTTTAAGCTACATAATTATCATATTTTTCGTTCCGACCGTTCCGATGGTTGCCATCTCTCTTCCTCTTTCACTTTCAACTTCTTTAGTTCAGCATGATATTAGTTTAGTGGGTGTTGAGTTATTCGACTCCCGTCTCGTGTCCCGTCCCATATCTTTATGGTCGATATATATTCCATCCAGCTCCAATCGTTTATGTACAATCCTGGATCGCATTTTTTCTTGTCTATCCTCCAACTTCCTGCTTGCTGGGGATTTTAATGGTCAACATCCTGCATGGAGTCCAGCTCAGTCTTCTGCTAGAGGTGTTCTTTTACATAATTCTATCGTTTCGCATGGTTTTTCTATTCTTAATGACGGTTCTCCTTCACGTATATACCGTCCACCTCATAATTATACTACCCCCGATATTACAATTTCTTCTCCTAACAATTCTATGTCTATGAGTTGGAGAACTACTTCCGATCCTTTTGGTAGCGATCATCTCCCTATCCTTATTTCTTGTCCTCTCCCTTCTTCTCCAATTCTTCCGCCTCATCCTCCTACCTCAATATCTTCTGATTTTAATCTAAATAAAGCTAACTGGTCTTTATTTTCTTCCTTCATATCTGATAGGTTATCCTTGGTCCCGGTTAATTCTAATCCTATTACCGAATACAAGTGGTTCTCTGATTTAGTGTTTCAGGCTGCTTCCTTTGCCGTTCCCCGCAAAGGTCTTTTGCATGGTTCTGGGAAAAATTTTCCTTCTTCTCCTGTATGGTGGAACTCCAACTGTACTTCCGCAGTTAAAGCCCGTTCCAATGCATTTCGCGCCTTCCGGTTAAGTCACTCTATAGCTGATTTCCTAGTTTACCAGAAAGTGTGCGCTTCCACGCGTATCATTCTGAGGTCCACTAAGAGACATTCCTGGCAGTCCTTTTGTTCTTCAGTAAACCCGTCTGTTTCAATTTCTTTTTTTTGGTCTGTAGCCAAACGTTTTAAAAATTCCCGCCTTTCTGTTCCCAAGGATAAATTTCCCATTAATGACGACTGGTTCTCCAATTTTTGTTCGAAGGTTGCTCCTAGTTATGTACCATCCCTCGCAGAATCTATTCCCGATGTTATCGCGTTTGATCCAGCCCATTCCCATATTCTCTCCGATTCCTTTATGTTAGTCGAGTTGTTATCCGCCATCAATCTTCGTTCTTCGGTGGTCGCCGGCTCTGATTTTATTTCACCTTTATTTCTTAAACATCTACCTCAAGATGCTTATCCAATTCTTTTAAACATCCTAAATCGTTTATTGTCTAATAACCTTATTCCTCCTTCTTGGAACGAGTTTAAGGTTCTTCCGATTCCTAAGCCTAATGGTGAGGGTTTCCGTCCTATTTCTCTTTCCTCGGCTTTTTGTAAGGTTGTTGAATCTATTTTAAAAAATCGTTTAGATTGGTGGATAGAATCTAATCATATCTTTCCCAACAATATGTTCGGTTTTCGTCGCGGTCTTGGTACCATGGATTGCCTGGCGCATTTTTCGAGTCATATCTATCACACCTTTTGTAGGCGGCAATTCATGGCTTCAGCATTTCTTGATATTAAGAGCGCATATGACTCCGTTCATATACCCACTTTTGTCCGTCGTTTAACTACTTTGAATATCCCTCCTCTATTTTGTAATTTTGTTTCTCGGCTTTTCCATCATCGCAAACTTATTTTCAGCTCCCCTTTTGGTGATTCCTTACACCGGGTTAGTCATTTGGGTCTACCTTAGGGTAGCGCTCTAAGTCCCATCCTTTTCAACAATTATTTTCTTTCCATCATAAATTCTTTATCTTCCCAAAGCTTCCATGCACTAGCATACGCCGACGATCTCACAATTTTCTCAGTTCACAAAGATTTAGGTCGCGCTATTGACGATCTTAATTCCGCTCTTCTATATCTCTCCACGGTGCTTCGTGATTGTTTTTTCACGGCAGCTCCCGAAAAATCGAAAGCTATTATTTTCACTAGGCGTCGGGTACCGTTGGTTTTACCTCCTGCTCGCATGGAACACGTTAATATCCCCTTTGTTTCTACGATCACCTACTTAGGCCTTACCATGGATTCCAAACTTCGCTGGGGACCGCATTTCCAGTATCTTCTTTTTTTCACCTCAAGGTGGGCCAATATTTTCCGGTCATTATGTGGTTCAGATTGGGGTGGCTATCCCTTTTCTCTCCTTTTAGTTTATAAGTCTATTGTTAGACTTTCTGACTATGAGGCTTTCTGCCTCGTCTTTCACAACCGAATGCCTTGCAATTCTGGAAGCCCTCTTTATCATTAACTCTTTAGTTTGCCATAATCGTAATTTTGTTATCTGTTCTGATTCTCAATCGTGCCTAATGGCGTTAAATTCTTCTCCATTTGTGTCTGCCTCCTCTCATCTTATTCTGCACATTCGCTCAATCCTTTTATCTCTCTCCCGTGCTGGGTATACTATTAATTTGTTATGGGTCCCTAGCCATGCGGGTATCTTAGGCAATGAAACCGCTGATTTTCTCGCCACATCGTGCCCTTGTTATATTCCCTCACCTATTAAACTTCCTTACTCCGATTTTAACCCAGCCCTCAAAACTTTCGCTTTAAAGTCATGGACTGCTTTTTGGCTGAACCTACCACACTCCTTTGCCGCTTCCTTTCGTAGTGTTTGCCCCTCTATCCTACCCTTCCCTTGGTTCCATAATATTCCCATTTCTCGTAAATCCATCGTTTCCTTCTCCCGTTTACGTTTTGGGCACAATCGTCTTCCAGCCCACTCCTTCAATTTATCCCTTAATGATTCTCCCTTTTGTACCTTGCACGATGGATCTTCTATCTGTAATTCCACTCATCTCCTCTTCGATTGTCCTGTCCTATCCCATCAACGTTGTATCCTGGAAAATTTATTTGCTTCTTATAAAATTCCTTTTTCATTTCCTTATATATTTCAAACCTCAAACGCTTTCCTGATCCATTCCGTCTTAAATTTTTTCCTTTCCGTAGGATTTTCAATTTAATCTATATATAATTTTTTTTTTTCTTGTATTCTTTTGTTTTTTGCATGTATTTAATTGTTATTCTATTATTAATGGTTGAGATAAATATTTTTTCTTAATATGTCTCTAATAAAAAAAAAAAAAATAAAAATAAAAAAAAAAAAAAATAAACTGCAACATACAATATGTAATTGTAGTGAACAATTATACATATATCATTGACATTTTATTGTTTACTTTATATTATTTTTAATATATTTCATTATGTTATACGGTATAAGAATAAAAAGATTTTTATAAATTGGTGGCCCTGAAAAGGGTTATTTTAATGTTGGTCCTGAAAAGGACCGTTTTATAATGGAGCATAAAATCTGTGAACAAAAAAAAAAAATCAACTAGCATTTCATTAGTATAATTATATTAATAGAACAATTATTAAAATTCTTATTTTATTCATTATCTAATAATAAATTTTATTCATTTTGATTTCAATGTATACCTTAATGTTCAGCACTCTGGGCATTGGCACTCATCAATGTCTCTCGACATTGGTTGATAACCAACACCAGGATATGCTCGTGCAATGTCACGCATAAATCGCACGAACTCTTGTTGGGTATCGCCTTGTCTATTCAATAGATTGGTACGGTACATCCATTCACCGATGTAGGATTCCGCAACATGCTTTGAATGGCAACGAGTTAATATGCGTTTTAACTCGCGCCATGATCGTTCCACATGTTGCGTGTGGTATCGTATTGGTTGTTCTCCCAATGTATTTGGATGCTCATTTTATCGTTTATCTAAGCATTTATTATTAAATCGCCCTGCTGGTAGCCAAATATGGGTAAGTTTCTTGGTGGCTCAATAAAGTTAGTAGTGTGATATACCACTCCATGTCCACTAAAACATAAGTGTACAAAATTATTGATTTTAATTGTGATTGTTATTATTTGCCTGATTAAACTTTAAATATGTTTAAATATATTACTATGGTATACTAAGCATATATATACTAAATATTCTTTAATTACCTAAAAATATATTAACATAATAATTACGTACCTAAATATTACCACCTCGTATAACTGTAAATTGTATTTTAATTATCTCTACTAACATAGTATAACCAGAATAACATCAAAACGTTTACCTTTTTCAAACATTAACATTTCATAATCGGATAAAAGTTCAAGCTTCATCGATGTGTAATTCAACGTACAATTAAAGCTGAATCCA
The DNA here is from genome assembly GCA_019022885.1 of Schlechtendalia chinensis. Classification (NCBI taxonomy): domain Eukaryota; kingdom Metazoa; phylum Arthropoda; class Insecta; order Hemiptera; family Aphididae; genus Schlechtendalia; species Schlechtendalia chinensis. The sequence goes on from JAFHKX010000014.1 coordinate 4,855,511, forward strand.
GGGGCTGTATGCTGGATACAGCATACAATACGCTGGATCTAAATTGTAAGTTGAAATACATATGTCGCGGAAATTTCCAGACATCCGCGAGCAATATAGTAGGATGTTTTGGTAGGTTCTGCATCAAGGGCGATCCTCCTGATCCTCCCGGATCCTCTGCCCTAGATTGTAATCAGCCCTATATTATTATCACACCTGTTATCTCTTATCACACATGTTATCGCTTATCACACCTGTTATCACACCTGTTATCTCTTAATTACCATCTTAATTGCATCTGTTATCTCTTATCAAACTTCTTATCACACCTGTTATCTTTTATCAAACCCCTTATCACACATATTTTCTCTTATCTCTAGATTTGGCCCTAGATTCTTATCACGTCTCTTATCATACATGTTATCTTTTATCAGTAAGTTTATCATTGAATTTTGCTCTTATCACTGTTCTAGATTCTTATCACACCATATATCAGTGCCGCCCGATCCTCCCACTGTCTTTTATCACTTTATGTTAAAATCTCTTATCACACCATATATCAGTGCCGCCCGATCCTCCCACTGTCTTTTATCACTTTATGATAAAATCTCTTATCACGTCATATATCAGTGCCGCCCGATTCTCCCACTGTCTTTTATCACTTTATGATAAAATCTCTTATCAGCTCTTATATCAGTGCCGCCCGATACTCCCACTGGCTCTTATAACCCTTAAATCACTGCCGCCCGATCCTTCCACTGTCTTTTATCTTATGTGCACTGTGTGTGTGTGTATTACCTGCATATAATCTTTTCCTATAAATCATATCATTACTATAAAAATATTAGGATGTTACATTTTTGTACAGTCACTTGACAGGTATTTAATAATTTTAGAATTAAATTTTAATACGAATATCTCGATGTGAGTGTGTTAATCAGTAATTATTGACCAGTATATATTATACGAAATATATTAAACTAAAAGTATCGATTTGTGGGAAAATAATTATTTTAATAGTTCACCGTAATTCTACGAAATATATTTAATGTTATTCTAAAAAGTAACGATTCGTGGGAAAATAATTTTTGGCCGCTGCTAATATATACATGTTAATATAGGTTGCTACATTTTTGTACAATCACTTGATAGGTATTTAATGATTATTTTAAAAATGTACATTAGCATAATATTTTATCGTATGTGTTATTATTATGAAAAATGCTTAATAAGTGTACACGAAAAAATCGATTATTAAAAAATAACTTACTAATTCCTACTATACTCCTATATAAGACGGTTTTGCTATTATTTTAATTCAGTACGTTTCTAAATAACTTAACTGCTCAAGTCTGCCTGGGTAGGTCTTGATACGGTTAAAATTTAGAAACGAAATTTAAACCGACTTGTGATTTTTCCGTGAGTTTGTGTTATACCGCTTTTACCATGTTTAATTGTGAAGTATGCGAAAAAGTGTTTACCGTAAAAAGCAATATGCTTAGACATTGTAAATCGCACGACGAATTTAGATTTCCATGTGGTGATTGCTCTAAAATTTTCACCAGAAGAGATAATTTAATCCGACATGTTCAGAAAAAGCACGGTGAGTAAATATAATTAATTTTTTTAATTGTAGAAATATTTAATTTAGCTTTCGATCGAAAATATTTTAAAATAATAATATAATACTCGGAAAAATAATTCTAGTTCATAACAATTTAAAATCTAGGATATTAGTAATTTCTAACTAATATACAGCTAATAATCATATACAAATTTAATAATTATTATTTTATTAGATCTGAAAAAGTATAGTCCGGTGTTTAATTTGGTCATGGGTAGTAACGAAGATCAAGCGACAAGTAAATATTTGTTTTCTTTTAAATTAAAATATTTAAAATAATTATAATATATTACGATAGGTTCGTTACCGAGCGCCGTAGTATCGAATTCGTCGCCGTTAATGAATAATCGAGCACCGACTGTGGCTAAATGCACGGGAGGTAAACGCGTTAATACTTCTCCTAAAGTAAAACGCAAACAGCCTAGGCTGGATTTAGCGAATAGTTCAGGCTTTATTGAAATAGATTCTTCTTTCAACCGAACAGCAGTTTGGTTTTATCGAAGAAATACGGAAAATATAGCCGAGTATAATACATTTTTGCATTTGATGAACTTTTTGAACATTTGATGAACATTTGATGAATTTGATTTGCAAACTCAGTGATTGCGTAAGTCTTCATCCTATAAAATATAATTTGAAATTAGAGGGTACATACAATATACCTAACATGGAATTGACTCTTGAGAATAGAGCGTTTAAAACGTCGGCAAGAGAGCTTTTCTGTGTTAGCGATATTGAGAAGTTGCTTGATGAGGATTTCTCATTACTTTTGGCGGAAGAAGACGTGTATACGGGGAAAGGTAGCGGGTTTACCTTATCGTGTATTGATGGTCTGTTGCTCGGAGTAGACAAGTATACTCCGTTAGGCGGGTGCTCGTTTATTCCGCTTCCGAACAGTATAGCAATGAAAAAGGCGGTGATGGTGAAATGTACTTGTATAATTTTTTATTTGAACCGGCCATCATAAGTTGAACACTTTGTAAACGTGTTTATCACTTGGAGAATAACGTGAAACTAATTGTCAACCAAATAGTTGTGATAGCGATGAATTATTATAAAAATTATTTTTCCACGATTGTAAACGCGGTATAACACTAAACTCACAGAAAAATGACAAGTCGGTTTAAATTTCGTTTCTAAATAATTTAATTACTCAAGTCTGCCTGGGTAGGTCTTGATACGGTTGAAATTTAGAAACGTACTGAATTAAAATAATAGCAAAACCATCTTATATAGGAGTATAGTAGGAATTAGTAAATTATTTTTTAATAATCGATTTTTTCTTGTACACTCATTAAGCATTTTTCATAATAATTACACATACGATACAATATTATGCTAATGTACATTTTTAAAATAATCATTAAATACCTATCAAGTGATTGTACAAAAATGTATCAATCTATATTAACATGTATTTAATAGCAGCGGCCAAAAATTATTTTCCCACGAATCGTCACTTTTTAGTCTAACATTAAATATATTTCGTAGAATTACGGTGAACTATTAAAATAATTATTTTCCCACAAATCTATACTTTTAGTTTAATATATTTCGTATAATATATACTGGTCAATAATTACTGATTAACACACTCACATCGAGATATTCGTATTAAAATTTAATTCTAAAATTATTAAATACCTGTCAAGTGATTGTACAAAAATGTAATATCCTAATATTTTTATAGTAATGATATGATTTATCATATGCTCATCGTTTTGTCCCCACGTGTACATTAATATTTTTATTGTATTTATAATTATTACAACTTTCTATCATAACATTCTGAAAAAATGTTTATTTGCACGATATGTAATAAAGTATTTACAGCCAAACGTAGTTTAGTAAGACACACTAAAGCTCCTGACAATAACAAATTCCTATGCAATGTGTGTTATAAAGTGTTTACACGGAAGGGATACCTAACCAATCATACGAAAAAAATTCATAGTAAGTATCTTAATTATTATTTGTATGTTAATCATTATATATACATTTATTATTTAATTTAACAGATAACAATGCTAATTTACCAGTAAAACAACAAAACACAGATTTGGAGGTATCTACAAATAATTCAAAAACCAAAATTTCGTCGGTCGACAACAATAGTAATATTTTCAAACATATGATGCTAACCGAAAAAAATCATAGTTATAACGGTAAGATTGTATAAATGTCTATTTAATTAAATCAACGTTTATTATATTTAACATTATTTTTTAGTATAAACATTATATACCGATTTAATGTCTTTGTTACTATACTATACTATATCTTTATATTAAATTAATTTTTTTTCATCGTTATATTATAGATATTTTCAATTCACGTAAACGGGAAAACGAGAATTCTGCTTGTGCAATTAAATTAAAAAAGGCTCGAATGGAATTGGTAAAAACACCGGGTTTTATAGAAATCGCATCATCACATCATCGTAAAGTTATCTGGTAGTATGCAAAGAATATCAACAATTTATTTAGTTATTGCGCATTTTTCAACTCCATAAAGAACGATTTAATTAAAATATTACATAAGAGCACAATTGTTCGTCCTATTAAATACAACTTAAAAACTGGAAAATAGCTACAATATACCAAACGTTGAAAATTCTGCCGAGAATAGAGCATTTAAAACATCGGCAAAAGAAGTCTTCGTAGATTCAGACATTGAAAAATTAATAGAAGACGACTTTATGATCCTCCTTTCTGAAGAAGATACATATATGAGCAGAGGTAGCGGGTTTTCTCTTCAGAAATTCGACGGATTATTGTTGGCCGTATGTCGGTATATACCTATGAGTGGATCGTCATATATTTCTTTGCCAGTTGATATTCAAAATAAAAAAGCAGTTATCAACCCACAAAATAAAGATCAACACTGCTTTAAGTGGGCTTTAACTGTCAAAACATATTGTAGGAGATCACAAGTACCGTGTAGACGAAAATTATTCAATGCATGAAAACAAATATGATTTTTCTGGATTAACTTTTCCGACACCTATTCATGAAATAAAAATATTCGAAAAAAATAATCCAAACGTTTCAGTGAACGTGTATGAGCTGAAAAAAGAGAAAGAAAATAAAATTGTAAAAAATACCGTATACCCGCTTAAAGTTGCTGATGAAGAGAAAAATGAACATTTCGATCTACTTTTAATTAACGACAAGAAAAACACACATTATACATACATTTCTAATTTTTCAAGACTCGTACGAAATCAAAAGACGTCCCATCATGATAAAGTTTATTTTTGTAAACGGTGCTTCACGAGTTTCGATAATCGCCCTAAAAAATTCAAATTGCATGGACAGGCTGCCCTCGAAGAGCATATGAAGATTTGCGGAGCTCATAAACCCATACAGCCCGTATTACCTGAAGAAGGAGAAACACTTCAATTTGAGGCATGGTCGAAAGCACAGAAACATCCAATAGTGATATACGCAGATTTCGAAGCTCTTCTTATAAAATGCATGGAAAATAAAGGTGAAAATACTCGAATTATTCAGAAAAATAGCCCGATGAGTTATGGATTTTTGGTCAAACCTTCGAATGATATACCAAACGAGTTGTTAGAGAAATTTAATATACCACTAGAACCAATAATTTTTCGAGGATCAGAGTCAAACACTGAAGTGGCTAAATCTTTCGTGGAAAAGATCGTTGATGTGGTGCGTAGAATCGATAAATTATTAAATACAAATATACCTATTATTATGTCGGACGAAGAAAAAAGAGACCACACGACGAAGAATGAATGCAATCTATGTAAAGTGCAGTTTTCCGAAAAAAACCATAAAGTCGCAGACCATCAACATTTAACCGGCCGTTTTAGACAAACATTGTGTAATAATTGTAATATGAAACTAAAGAAACCAAATTTTGTACCATGTGTTTTACACAACTTATCGCATTATGACGCGCATTTCATCGTACGAGAGCTCGGTTACGATGAAAATATTATTTCGGTTATTCCTAACAGCGAAGAGAAATTTATTTCATTTTCAAAATATATAACCTCAACCTTCACAGTAAGGTTTATCGATACGTATCGTTTTATTGCGTCGAGTTTATCAACATTAGCCTCAAATCTTATTACTAAAGATTTATCCAAGTTTCGTGAAACAGCCAAAGTTTTTGACTCTATGGATTTACCACTCGTTACACGAAAAGGTATATATCCATACGAGTATACGGATAGCTGGAATAGTCTGGAAGAAATATGTTTGCCGCCAAAGGATGCTTTTTATAGTACATTGACAGAAACAGAGATTTCCGAGGACGACTACAAACACGCGGAAAAAGTCTGGAACCACTTTGGATGTAAGACTTTAGGAGAATATTCAGATTTATATCTCAAAGTGGACGTCTTGTTGTTGGCTGATACTATCGAAAATTTCCGTCACCTATGTTTAAACACATACAATCTAGACCCGGCATATTATTATACGGCACCAGGGTTTAGTTTCGATTGTATGCTTAAACATACAAAGGTGAAATTGGAACTCCTCACAGATTATGATATAGTGCTTATGCTGGAAAAAGGTAATATTATTTAATTTCGTATATAATTTATATCTGATTAACTAATTTACAGGTATTCGAGGTGGCTTAACACAGGGAAGTATGCGATACGCGAAAGCGAATAACCCAAAAATGGCTGATTACGATAACACTAAACCAAATTCTTATTTGATATACCAAGATTGTAAGTATATACATGTATAATTTATTTTTTCAAAAAAAAAATATTTTAATTTAACTTATTTTCAGGTAATAACTTATACGGATGGGCCATGTCGCAGTACATGCCATACGGTGGTTTTAAGTGGATCGAACCGACACTCGACGGTCTTAACGAGTTAACAGAAACGTCAGACGTAGGAAAAGTGTATGAGATAGACATTTCATATCCACAACATCTTCATGACAAACACAACGATTTGCCGTTCCTCCCGTCTAACGGAATACCACCCAGATCAAAAATTCAAAAACTAATGGAAACGTTAGAGAAGAAGGAGCGATATATCGTGCATTACCGAAGTTTAAAACAGGCTATTGCTAATGGACTAAAAGTTGAAAAGATAAATTTTATTTTAAACAATGTTATAGCATTATTAATAATTTTATTATATATTGTAGGTACATAGAGTATTAGAATTTAAACAGTCAACAGGCTTTCCTAATATATTTCACTCAACACCGAAATGAGGAAAAATGAAAAAAACGATTTTGAAAAAGATTTTTTAAAGTTAATGAACAATGCAGTATTTGGTATGTTATTATTCTAATATTAATATAATTAATATTAATATTTTAGATAATATATTATTTTTAGGAAAAACTATGGAAAATGTACGAAAACGTATGAAAATGGAATTAGTTTCTTCAGATACCAAGCTGCAAAAATTGATTAATAAACCAACTTTCAAATACGCAATGTCATATAATGAAAACTTATCCCTCGTAGTTATGAATAATAATATCATTAAATTTGATAAACCAATTTATATCGATTTTGCAGTGTTAGACGTTTCAAAAACGTTAATGTATGGTTACCATTACAATATAATGAAACGTCATTATAAAGACTTAATTACATTAATGTACACAGACACAGGTATATTATATTATTTATTTATTTATTTTAGATTCGCTGGTATATTATATACAGACAGAAGACTTTTATAAGGATCTGCAAGAAAATTCAAGCTTGCTGAGTCGCATGGACACCTCAAATCTCCCCCAAAATCATCCATGTCATATCCAGGACCGTAAAAAGATACCGGGACTTTTTTCAGACGAGACGGATGGAAAAATAATGTCAGAATTTATCGCGTTAAGAGCAAAATCGTATGCATATAATATTGAAGGAAAAGAGCAGATCAAAGCTAAAGGCATCAGAGGCCATGTAGTTAAAAACCACATGACCTTGGAAAATCGCAAGAAGTGTTTATTCGGTGACCAGGATTATAGCAAATATACAGATAACGTTTCCATCAGGTCATTCAAACACCACATTATGACTATCGAAACAACAAAATTAACTTATAACAGGCATGACTTTAAACGTTATGTTCTAGAAGATCAAATACACACTTTAGCTCACGGACACTATAAAATTAAGTGAGTTAATTAAACATATAGATTAAAACTAATTAACTAATTTTTATTATATGTTACAGCAAATAATGACCAAGATAGAATCCAATGAACATGCCGATAATTAGTTGCAAATAACTATATATATTTTTTTTTCCTATTTCATAGAATAATTTTGTAAATATTCTGTATTTTTATATATTTTTGTAAATGTTATAAAATAAAACACAATTTTCAAAGATAAAATTATTTGTTTTAATCATAAAACTTATAACAAAAGCAAGGAAATGTTCATCAATTCACAAATTACAACTGTTAAGGTGTGATAAAGTATCATAATGTAGATATGCCGAGAAACCGCATATTATAATAAAATATTAGCTGTATATGCTATCCCACACGATCATTATACATATATATGCATGTTAATCAAAAATGATTTAAAATTATTAATTTTTGAAAACAATATTTTAATAATATGATATACTGGGACACTATTAATAAATTAATATTGAATAAATAAAATAATAAATGAAATGCACACGCGTCACGAAAATGAAAAAAAATATACCGTTTGCTTGGCAATCGATACACATTTCGGGCGATTACTAGTATCACCCCGTCAGCCGTGTCATTATTGAATAAACGGAATTTTTGTATTTTGGTTATGACGGGCGATTGCCGCCGGCCACCGAGTACCATGCAGGAAACCTGATAAGATAATATTGTATTGATTAGCAAATACAATACGCAAATACCTACTTGAACCGCGGTATCACATACATATATCTTTAAACTCTGATTATCTGATAGTATCAAAATTCAAATGTTCCAATCTTGGTACAATAACATGTAGAAACGAACTGATTTCAAATTAAAACGTTTATATAGAGACTATACGTATAATATACGTACACATATAATACATATTCTATATGCACACACACACACACACACATGCACTAGTAGGATAAAAATGGCGGTTTTAGTACGAAGTCGGCGGCACCGGCACCGGCGATGAGTGAATGAGGCGGAGGCGGTTTTTGTACGAAGTCGGCGGCGGCGGCGGCGGCGGCACCGGCACTGGTGATGATTTAATGAGGCGGAGGCGGTTTTTCAACCGCCAATTCTATCCTACTAGTGCATGTGTGTGTAGGATTCTCGTTCAGAATTCTCGTTTTCCCGTTTACATGAATTGAAAATATCTATAATATAACGATGAAAAAAAAAATTAATTTAATATAAAAACATTTAGGTTAGGTTAGGTGAAGATACAGTTTGTTATATAGTACTAATAATAATCCAATATATAATAATTATACGTATTATGTGTAGTAATTATATTGATTAAAATAATATATATGGGTTAAATTAATTGTGCGATTTGAAAAGCGACTTAAAGTGTTTACAAACTAGTATAGTACCAGGGGTGAATGTGAATTTGGTTGTTTTCAAGAATATATTCTACACGATATTCGATAACTATATACTTTCTATATTATAAAGGACACACCTGTTATACATTTGTCGATAAATATTATGCGGGTCTGTACAGATTTGTACAACCCTAACGTATGACTCATATTATAAGAATGTAGTTCATGAACACTACTTTATTTACACGAGGGGGATTATTATTATTTATCGATGTATATGACAAAGGATTTTTTTACTAATGTATTAATGAGTCATTAAAAATTTAAGAAATGAACATATTTATGTGAATTAGTAAATCCTCTACAATATATTTGTAAAACAGATATTATATTGTATGAATAATGTTTTTATTTAGGCGAAAATAGAGTGTGTAATATAATACTATTAACAATGAGATATTTTAAAATCATTATTATAATATATATTATGTGCGTGAAATGCCTACGATCATACGTGTATGTACATGCGATAAAATACAATGGGAGTTTAAGAATGAATAAGGTTTGATTGTTATCAATCGTAATCAATCGCGAATCAGACTTAATCAATCGCGAATCATACTTAATCAATCGCGAATCAAACTTAACCATAGACATATAATATATAGACCGCGATTAGAGAGAGAAGTAAGGGGCAAAGATATGTGCGAGAGAGAAAGAGCTATAAGAGGTTTTTTTCATGGATGAATAAATTTTAATATTTATTTTTTAAGTTTTTACTAACAAACATGATATAGAATATATCATGATAATAAAATATAAAACTAAAAATAACATAAATATTTACAATTTAATAGTCAATATATTACAATTTAAATACTTTTATGTTATAAAACAATTAGACATTTTTTATAATGCTTATTGATGTCTAAAATGTATTAACTTTGTGTAAAATGTTCTTATTTTTTCATTAATGGCGTTTGTTGAAGAATTTATATGATGTAGTCTGACTGTGATGTATATATTTAAGATTATTTTAATAAGTTGTATTAGATGATTGTTGAGTGATTCTTGTTCCAGGAAATGACTTGATAATGAATAAAAGTATTTGGATATATTGATTTTTTTCATACATTCTATTGTTATTTTTTGAACTACATTAGATTTATCTATATTTTTATATTCTCTTATTACACGTTCTGTTATTTTACATATTTCAATGACATCAAAACTAGGTTTAATTAAACCACCTCTATTTTTTCTTAAAATAAGCATTGAAATATTTTCTTCTGATTCTAACGCTTCTACACAAAGTTCACATAAAATAGATTTTTTAATTTTATGAACCACAAACCCTGAAATGTAAGCTACAATATCATTTAGAAATGTACTATGTTGGTAAACTGCCAATATATTATCTGGTTCAATTATATCAGTGCCTGAAATGCACAACAAATCTAATAATTCAGAGTACTTGTTATAAATTGTTTTCTTTAAACTTGGTATTCGGAGAATGCTTGTGCTATCTAATGCCATTGCATTAGCACTAGTCGGACATTTTAATTCAGCATTTATGATGATGGATTTGTATGCTGCCTCAAAATGTGCCACAGTTGGATTATTGTTAAACCCGCCTTTAGCTCGAATTGCACCAAATAACATTTCTAAATGATCTTGATTGAATTTATAACTCAGTATAAATTTCAACTGTTTAGTTTCAATCCTGTGCATTGCGTGTGTATCAGTATCACATATTCTATGATATCCCTTTAAAGAAAAACAATTTTATTTTATCATCCATGAAAAAACCTCTTCTACGTCTGTCTCTCTCACACATATCTTGGCTCTAGTGCCTTACATGTATTATACTGGTTGTTCGCGGTCTATATATTATATGTCTATGAACTTAACCAATCGAGATCAATCGTAATCAATCGCGAATCAGGCTTAATCAACCGCATATAATCATTAGATATTATATGGGGGGGGGGAGGGGATATAGAGGTATGTAAGGGTTAAATACAGCGATGAAAGAGTATTGAGGTACCAGGGTTGTATAAGGTGTAGCGCCTGCAACGGCGACAGTGGGCGGCCGTGTTAAAGATATAGCACCTTCAACAACCGTTTGGGCGGCCGTGTTAAAGGTATAGCACCTGCAGGTGCTATGGGTTTCCCTATGGCCCAGAATTCCCCTTTTTACCCTACTCAATATGACGTCAACTTTAAAGTATAAATCCGAATACTGTCCAAGAGTTATACAGTTGAAATGGTTCCAGACCTCACAAGCGTGATGGTAATCCATGTCGGTTATCGTCTCTCTGAGACTTGATGCCATAAATTGATATGTATCGATAAACCTTATAGTGAATTTACTACTTATGTATTTAGAAAACGATATAAACTTCTCTTCGCTGTTAGGTATTACCGATATTGTATTTGAATCATATCCAAATTCTCGAACGATAAAGTGACAGTCATAGTTACTGAGATTGTGAAGAAAGCAAGGTTTAAAATTTGGGGAATGAAGTTTTAGGTTACAGGTATTACAGAGAGTTTGACGAAACCGAGCAGAAAGGTGGTTGCGGTCGGATACTTTTGGATTTTGTACAGAAAACCCGACCTTGCACAAATTACAAGTTGTTGATGAACTATGTGTTCGTCGTTCTTCATCGGTTGTTGGGTACGGAAATTATCAACAGACGAGTCTATAAAGATATACACGTGGCGGAGAGCGGGGTGTTATCGAACGTTTTAGAAATCGCCCCGCTCCCCCTCCTTCCTTTCCCTATCGGACTTTGACGGCAACGAAAAGGCTCGTTATGCCGCCGCAAGTCAGTGTCGTATGACGCACGTACGTCGATTTGTCGCGTCCGTGTTGTTCTGTTGGTTTTGATGCTCACCAAAGTTGACGCACGTACGTTTGCGTGATTCCACGTACGTGTTGTTTTTTTGGGTTTTTCTGACATTCGCGGTCATCCGTTGTGCCGTTTTAAGTGTTCGGCGTATGCATTTGACGCACTTACGGTCGTAGTTTCGCGTACGTGTCGTATTATCGGAGTCGCCGCTTTCGTTCGCGCGTACGTCGTAACCTCGCGTGCGTCTCGTATTACTGGCGGAGCCGTTTTGTTTGTGCGTACGCTGTCGTTCTCGCGTGCATGTTTGACCTGACTTATTGACATCGTTTTGGTCGTCGTATGTGACGACCTGACAATCTATTCATTTGAGACCACGGTGCTGGAGTTCTGTCGTCGGCTGAGAGCAATACCGTCCAGTTCGAGAAAAACGTGCCTCGTGGTCTGGGTGGCTCGTTGATGTGGCAACACTGCACGTCAGCTGAAGCGGTATCACGTCAGGTCGTCATCATTATTACACCCCCCTTAACATTGTAATATTCCGCGCGAATATTCCCGTTTGTTATATATATATTCTTTGTTGAACCTTGTTGATATATCGTGCCACGCACCGTGTATATCATTAATGACTTTATATATATAATTGTGCTTGAGGTTCATTGGTTAGTATCGTAATACGCGTGTATGTATTAAAGAACGACGTAATAAACAATCTATCTGAAAACAATACAGTCCACTTTAATTTGATGGTTTTATGAACCTGACTGGCGAAGTTTACACTCCCGCAAATTCGACCTGTGGGAATAAACGTCGCAAACATTTGGTCCTTCGGGCCGGATTGTTTATTAAGTCGTTATATATACCTGCATTGTTTTGTACATATATTTATTATCTCCCTTTCGTCAACAAACGTAGTTTGTCATTTATTTAGTTATTTATTTTGTTGTTCACTCTCTGCTATTATTTCAATTTTTTTTTTTGTTTTTTTTCCTCTTTCTTTCACGATGGCACCGAGAAAGCACGATGACGTTAACAGAATGGATCTAACGCATGCGCGAATGTCTCGTGATATGATATTACGTTCAATACGAAAATTGGCCGCATTGACGGCGGAGGTCGTTGAAGATAGTAGCAAGCGCCCGAATTTTGAAGTGCGGTATGAATCATTGGATGCTTCCGTGGCGAAATTCGAACGCGAGCAAGAAATTGTGTTGTCAACACTCATTGAACTGGGAGAGGAACAGCGATTTGAAGTCGAGGACGCGGATAGCGTAGATATCATGGAAACACTCTGTGGCGATATTAGAACAGTTGCAGCAGGCCTAAGTTCTAAGCCAACTAATATTCACAGTAGTGGGTCACAAAATACACGTATGGCGGCTCAGTCCATCGCGTTGCCTAAAATCGAAATACCGAGATTTGACGGTGATATCACGGTGTGGTGTTCGTTTCGCGATACGTATCAGTCGTTGATACATAATAACAGTTGCATTACTGACATTGAGCGATTCCATTATTTATTATCGAGTTTATCGGGTCCGGCGTTAGCCGTGGCAAAAATGATACCATTGTCCGCGGACAATTATTCAATTATTTGGAACGCATAAAAAGAACGATACGATAATCAACGCTTGTTAGCTACTGCACATATTGATAAATTGTTTTCATTCGTCCCGCTAACAAAAGAATCGGTATCATCATTATCAGCATTTGTGAACACGTTTCGAGAAAACGTAAGTGCTGTTAGATCTCTCGGTGTTGACGATCTAGCTGGGTTTTTATTATTTTATATTGCGGTTCGGGTGATCGACCCGGTGACACGACGACTGTTTGAAGCAAATATCCCACAGAATGAAGTACCGAATTTGGAGACATTGGTAAAATTTGTGTCGCAGAGATGCAAAATTTTAGAAAATGTTGGATGTCAGATACATTCCAAGTCACCAGAGACACTATCTACTGCGAAGAGCAAGAATGAACGATTCAAGAAGACTTCGTTAGCCGTGGTGACTCCAACGAGGACCACAACTTGTGCGGTGTGCTCGCATGAGCACCCGGTTCATCAGTGTTTCGCGTTCAAACGGAAATCCGTATCATTACGACGAGATCTTGTGGTTAAAAACAAACTATGTTTTATTTGTCACAAGTCCGGTCATATGGTGAAGACGTGTACGGCCCCGTATACGTGCAAATTATGTATGGGTCGACATAATACATTGCTACACCCGAATGCAACTTCTTCGGAGCAAACCAATAGTGCACTTGTGGCGACACTGTCACACACTGATACGGGCCGTGCCGTCAATCGTGTAATCGTATGTGTGTAGTGTCGGTGCGTACGGCGTTCGGTGCACTATCTCGCGCGTATTACTACGATTAATCGTTATTATTTTGTATTTTATTATTTTGTATTTTATTATTATTATTATTATTATTATTAATTATTAGTTTTTGCCTTTTGTATTTTTGTTTCTTGCATATAGTCATTTATTTAACCTCTGCAATTAAACGTGTAATGTAAAAAGTGTTGGTGTTAACATCTCATTTCCCCACATTGGTGACCTCGAACTTTAGAACACGTAAATACCGTCGTCGTTTATTCGGGTCGCGAACGCCCGTTTCGTTTGTTTACGTTTTGTTCCGCCGCTATATTTAGCACGCACTTTCGATTTTTTTTTTTTTTGTGTTGTCGCATTTATTTCATTGTTTGAGATGACTAATAATAACATAAACGATCAACTTATGGCACTACAAGAACAAAATGCACTTCTGCAGTCTCAAGTGCAACAACTATTACAACAATCAATGCTGCCGTTAGATAACGCCGTTCATCGCGTAACCGTTAAATTTCCACCATTCTGGCCTGACAAACCGGAGGTATGGTTCGCGCAAGCGGAAGCACAGTTCGCTTTAGCAAACATAACGCAAGACACAACGAAATATAATTATATCGTGTCACAATTAGACGCCCGCTTTGCGAATGAAGTGGACGACATTATAACAAGACCACCGAGTACAGGTCGTTACGAACGTCTGAAAACTGAATTAATCCGTCGTCTTTCACTTTCCGAAGAACAGCGCGTACGACAATTACTTTCCGCGGAAGAACTTGGCGATCGCAAACCTTCGCAGTTTCTACGACATTTACGTTCATTAGCTGGGTCTGCGCAAGTACAAGATAATCTATTACGCACTTTGTGGTTACAACGTTTACCACAGCAAATACAAGCTATCCTGCAAATACAATCCGACTTACCCTTAGATAAGTTAGCAGAGCTGGCTGACAAAGTGGCAGAAGTCGCTCCGCCTATTATGCCTATCGCTTCGACAGCCGCCGTAAGCGAGCCGCCTGTTAGCGAAGTAAATGTTTTAGCACAACGTATCGAACAACTTTCCCTACAAATTGCTGCACTTCAAAACAACCGCTCAGCGCCTTACCTACATAATCGGTCACGTAGTCACTCTCGTTCGCGATCGTCGGCAGACGAAAAATTGTGTTGGTATCATCGCCGTTTTCGTGACAAGGCGAGCAAGTGTATACCTCCGTGCAATTTTTCCCCAAACATCGCCGGCAGTCAATAACGGCGGCAAGTGACTGCCAACCAAGCGGAAGCCGCCTTCTCATAACTGATTTGTACAGTAAACGCCAATTTTTACTAGACACTGGTTCGGATCTGTGTTGTTTTCCTCGCACTCTCTTGAAAGAACCACGATCATGCACCAGTTATGAGCTTAGTGCTGCTAACAACTCTACTATCAAGACTTATGGTATTTTACTGCTTCGTCTCAATTTTGGCCTTCGCCGCGATTTTATGTGGCGTTTTGTAGTAGCTGATGTTGCCATACCGATAATCGGTTCCGATTTTCTCGCGCACTACAACTTACTTCCAGATTGTCGCATCAAACGTCTCATCGATGGCACCACCGGTCTAACGTCGCATTGTCAAGTACCAGGTACATTACAAAGTAGTATTAAGGCACTTTCAAGCGAGGCGCCCGCACACACCATTCTAGCCGAATTTCCTGCGCTGACTCGACCCGCTGGAACGCCACGTAAGGTAAAACATACTACATTACATTATATCCGAACTACCACCGGCCCACCTGTATTCTGTCGCCCACGCCGTCTCGCCCCCGATCGTCTTAAAATCGCTAAGGAAGAATTCGATGTCATGTTACGTGAAGGAACCGCACGCCGATCTGATGGACCTTGGGCTTCTCCACTACATTTAGTTCCTAAAAAAACTGATAGTTGGCGCCCGTGCGGGGATTATCGCATGCTTAACGCACGCACAATTCCCGACCGTTACCCAGTACGTCATATTCACGATTTTACTCAAGATTTGCGCGGACATGCTGTATTTTCAGTAATTGATCTAGTCAAGGCATATACACAAATACCCGTGAATCCTGACGACATTCCGAAAACAGCGATAACAACTCCCTTTGGCCTCTTTGAGTTCCCATTTATGACTTTCGGCCTTCGTAATGCGGGACAGACTTTTCAAAGATTTATCGACGAAGTTTTAAATGGTTTAGATTTCTGTTTCGCCTACGTCGATGACATTTTAGTATTTTCCCGTAATAATCACGAACACCACGAACACCTTCGGATTATTTTTGGCAGACTGGCGGAACATGGTATCCTTATTAATGTTAGCAAAAGTGTATTTAGCGCGACGTCTGTCGTTTTTCTTGGTTACGAAGTTTCAGCAAGAGGAACTCAGCCACTTCCAGACCGTATCGAAGCTCTTCGCACATTTCCTTTGCCTAAAACAGTACGTGGTCTCCGTCGTTTTCTTGGAATGCTCAACTTTTATCGACGCTTTCTTCCATCAGCCGCTGAATACCAATCGCCACTCCATACTGCGATCGCTAGCCAACGAGGTAACCATCCCGTACCATGGATACCAATGTTGGAAGAAGCATTTTCCGCTTGTAAAGAAAGTCTCTCCAACGCTACCCTTTTAGCACATCCTTCCACCGACAGTCCTCTTGGTCTTTTCACAGATGCCTCCGCAACCTCCATTGGAGCATGCCTCCAACAACAGGTGAATAATAATTGGCAACCTCTCGCCTTCTTTTCTAAGAAACTTACGACCAAACAAACCGAATGGCCGGCATATTATCGTGAACTTCTTGCTGTCTATGAAGCCGTACAGCACTTCCGACATATTTTAGAAGGTCAACACTGTACAATTTATACTGATCATAAGCCGTTGACTTACGCATTTCAACAGCGAAAAGAAAAACTTCCACCTCCACAGTTGAGACAATTATCTTTTATTGCCCAATTTACCACCGACATTCGTCATTTAGTGGGCATAGATAACGTCACTGCGGATACGATGTCGAGAATTGAACCGATATTCAGCGCACCAGTGGACTTCGAAGCCCTAGCTCGATCTCAAATGGTTGACCCCGAACTTCGCTCCTTACTCGACTAAGGCACATCTCTCCGCCTCGAAAAAGTTCCCGTTCCTGGCACGAATATCAAACTTTACTGTGACATCTCTACATCGCATATTAGACCATTTATTAGTGAGTCCCATCGTCGCCAGATTTTTGACAGTCTACATTGCCTCAGTCATCCAGGTATTCGCGCCACTGCACGACTTGTATCCGATCGTTTCGTCTGGCCCAAAATTCGACAAGACTGCCGCACTTGGGCACGTGCTTGTCAAGATTGTCAACGTACGAAAATCTCTCGTCACGTGGCGACTCCAGTTGGACACTTTACGCCACCCACAGCTAGATTCCGGAACATTCACGTGGATATTATCGGTCCTCTTCCATCTGCACGTTCTTACCGTTATTGTCTCACAGTTGTTGACAGATTTTCACGGTGGCTTGAAGCATGGCCTTTACAAAATATTACTGCTGAATCAGTGGCAAAAGGTCTCCTGACATGCTGGATATCACGTTTTGGCATCCCAGACCGTATAACTACAAACCAAGGTCGGCAATTCGAATCACAGTTATTTAAATCAATGGGTTTGTGCCTCGGTACTCACCGATCACGAACGACTAGCTACCATCCCTCTTCTAACGGCATGGTGGAGCGCTTCCATCGTCAACTGAAGGCGTCAATTATGTGCCACCCTGACATGTCATGGGTAGAGGCTCTTCCCCTTACATTGCTTGGGATCCGCAGCGCTTTTAAAGATGATATTCACACTTCAGCAGCTGAACTCGTTTATGGTGAACCACTAAGGTTACCTGGCGAAATGCTAAATGCCGTTAGTAACACTGATCAACTGCAGGACGCGCCAGATTTGGTAATTCGCCTTCGCAATCAGATGTCCAGACTTCGCCCAACTGCAGCCTCACGTCACGCTAAACCCGCAACATTCGTGTTCAAAGAATTGTCAACGTGTACGCATGTTTTCCTTCGAGACGACACCATAAGAGGAGCACTCCAACCGCCGTATACTGGCCCACATCAAGTCGTGAATCGCGATGAAAAAACGATCTCTATTCTCCTCCGCAACGGAACTGTGAAGGTCAGTCTCGACCGCGTAAAACCGGCGTACACACTCTCAGCTACCTCTCCACCAACTCGCCCCACTGGACGCCGAGTCAGATTCAGTCCATCGGCGTAGAACTTTTCTCCCAAGGGGACTGGTGTGGTGACACTGTCACACACTGATACGGGCTGTGCCGTCAATCGTGTAATCGTATGTGTGTAGTGTCGGTGCGTACGGCGTTCGGTGCACTATCTCGCGCGTATTACTACGATTAATCGTTATTATTTTGTATTTTATTATTTTGTATTTTATTATTATTATTATTATTATTATTATTATTAATTATTAGTTTTTGCCTTTTGTATTTTTGTTTCTTGCATATAGTCATTTATTTAACCTCTGCAATTAAACGTGTAATGTAAAAAGTGTTGGTGTTAACATCTCATTTCCCCACACACTGATTGGAACACAAGTTGCAGATAACGAAGCATCCATGTGTAGTCCTAAATTTGCTGGAACAACCTGCACAAATACTACAGTGCTATTGGGGACAGCTATGATCCGAGTAACGGATGGTACTGGAACGATGCATTCGGTTAGAGCTTTATTGGACAGTGGATCCCAGGTATCGGCGATAACATCGGATTGTATGACACGGCTTGGATTGTCGCGTAGGAAAAGTCGCACAGAAGTAGTCGGTCTTTCTCAACAAGCTGTGATACATTTGAAGGGTATTACTAGTTTCAATTTTTGTTCAAGGCACGCTGAAAACCGGAGTTCAGTGCAGTTAATGTTGTTATTTTATCACGGATTACATCTCCAATGCCAAACACGGTATTGAACCCTGACGTACGAACACGATATCACCATCTGACACTAGCTGATCCAGAATTTGACATTCCAGCGAAAGTTGAGGTACTCATTGGCGGCGATCTGTATCCTTTGGTTATGCGATCGCGAACAGACGTCGTACATAGCATGGGAATGCCCTCGGCTATGAACACCCACCTGGGTTGGATAATATTCGGTACTCTTCAGGATAGTACAACGACACCTTTGACATCGTTGGTGGTCAGTTCAACTCCACCAATTGATGAGGTAATGCGGTGTTTTTGGTCTGTAGAAGAACCCGGTGAAGTGTCTACTCCTATTACACAAGAGCAACAGTGCGATCAGTGGTTTCAACAATCAGTGAAGCGGGATGATACAGGACGTTTTCATGTTGGATTACCTTTTAAATCGAATATACGTCAATCCGCTGAGCGGGAAGGTGTGCCTGGAGCTCCGGTGAAGGTTACGGAGGTGGTGGGCCTTGGATCGTCGAGAACATTGGCATTGAATCGTTTGTATAATTTAGAGCACCGATTGAGTAAGGACGTAGATTTATGTGAAGCATATCAGACTTTCATGGACGAATATTTAAAGCTTGGGTATATTAGAGTTGCGACCAACGCAGGAAAATATTTTATTCCCCACCACGCAGTGGTAAAGAGAAGCAACGCCGGCTTAAAAATTCGTGTAGTATTCGACGCTTCAGCTCCGTCATCGACCGGATTATCCTTGAAAGATTGTCTGGAGACTGGTCCTAAATTGCAGACCGAAATTAATGAGATTTTATTATGCAGCCGATTTTATAAATATGTTTTTACGGCCAACATTACGAAAATGTATCGGCAAATTCGTGTCCATGCAGAAGATTGTGCCTATCAACATATATTTTGGCGAAGATCACCACATGACGAAGTACGTGAATTTGAACTGTGTACTGTTACATACGGCGTCAAATCGGCACCATTTCTGGCCTTACGTTGTTTACGACAATTAGATAGCGATGACGGTCCAGCGTATCCGCTTGCAAAGGGAATTCTAGTGTCAGACACGTATGTAGATGATATTTTCGCCGGTGCAGATTCAGTAGCTGATATCCTTAACATACAACGCCAAGTAATTGGTTTGTTAGCACGGGGCGGATTCGCACTGAAAAAATGGGCCAGCAATTGTACACAAGTTCTTCAAAGTATTGCGCCTGAAGATCGTGCTGCAGGACCGTTATTTGAACCCAAGAACGAACAAGCCGTAAAAGTATTGGGCATTCATTGGGATACCGGTCAGGACACGTTTGGCTACTATTCCACGATTGAAGAAAGCGCTCCTACCAAACGTTCAGTTCTTTCAACCATCGCTCGGTTGTTTGATCCGATCGGTGCGTTAGGTCCCACGATATTCTGGGCCAAGTGCCTAATGCAAAAGCTTTGGGCTGCGAATCTTGATTGGGACACGCCATTGCCATCGGATCTCTCGAGGGTTTGGCGTCGATTTGTAACAGAACTTGATGTGTTGTCACAAGTGACGGTATCTCGTCATATTTCGGTGAGTCAAGAAATGGACGCACAAATAGTCGGTTTCGCTGATGCGTCCCAACAAGGATATGCGGCTTCCGTATTCTTACGCGTGGTTGACATTAATGGCTTAGCCCGCCTATATTTTTTAACGTGCAAGACCAAGGTAGCTCCGCTTAAATGTTCACAAACGAACATGTCGTTGACAGTACCCCAGTTAGAGTTGTGTGCGGCACTTCTCTTGGCGCGCGTAATGGCACATCAAGTACATGTTCTTCGTGACAAGGTCAATATAACAGTGGTGCGGGCATTGAGTGACTCGTCAATTGTTTTATTGTGGCTCAATGCAGAACAACGTTTGTTTAAGATATTTGTAACGAATCGTGTCGCTAAAATTAAGTCATTGTTACCGCAATGTGTTTGGGCACACGTACACAAGAGAGAGAATCCAGCAGACCCTGCATCTCGAGGTCTGCTCCCACGGGACTTGACTTCGTGTTCACTGTTCTTTCAAGGTCCTCGGTTCCTTTATCTCCCGGTTGATCAATGGCCCTCCGTTGCGTTGTCTGAGGTGAAGTGTGATCAACTGCCCGAAGCAAAACAGTCGAAAAAATACGTGTTACTTCTGCAGGAAGATGATAGTTTTTTAAAACGATTTTCGGCGTTATTCCGAATGCAACGAGTCCTTGCGTATTGCCTCCGTTTCATTAACAAGTGTCGATTGTTACCGTGTAATAACGGTCCGATTTCATGGCGGGAGTATAAGAATACCTTGAATCTAGCCGTCAAGTATACGCAGCGGATGTACTTCTCGTACTTATACAAGAGCCTGGCAGACCCAATTTTAATGGTAAAACCAAATGCGTTAGCGCAGCTTGCTCCGTTTGTGGATCCACAAAACATCATACGTGTCGGTGGTCGTTTGAAATTTTCGACACTGGAGGAGGAAGCAAAACACCCAATATTGTTGCCAAAAGAATCACATCTCAGTCTCCTTATTATACGGCATTATCATTTGAATTTTTTACATGGTGGACCGAGACTGATTTTATCCATGATTCAGCGTCGTTTCTGGATTTTATCAGGCCGCGATGCGGTACGAAAATTCATTTTCTCTTGTGTCAAGTGTACCCGGTTTCGAGCGTCTTGCCCACGACCGTTCATGGCGGATCTTCCTTTCACCAGAGTCCAACAGCATCGTTCCTTCACCCATATTGGGATGGACTATGGAGGGCCATTCATTGTGAAGGAAGGACGTCGTCGCAATTCGAAGATCAGTAAGGCTTATTTGGCACTCTTTATTTGCATGACCACTAAAGCCGTGCATCTGGAGGTGGTGTCTGATCTATCGACGGATGCATTTCTCGCCGCATTAGATCGATTTGTAGCTCGAAGAGGCATCCCTTCGCTTATTCAATCGGATTGTGGGACGAATTTTGTGGGTGCATCCCGACAGCTTAAGATGCTATTTGCAAACGAGGACGTGCAAGGAGTTCTTCAGAGTCATGTGCCATGTCAGTGGAAGTTCAACCCCCCCCGCAGCCCCGCATTTCGGTGGGATCTGGGAAGCTGCTATTAAAAGCGCCAAATTACATTTAAAGAAAGTAATTGGTATCCAAACTCTTACGATGGAGAAATTAACAACGCTGGTCGTTCGAGTAGAAGGTGTATTGAACTCACGTCCAGTATTACCGGTTTCAAATGATCCTAACGACTTGTCTGCTCTGTCACCGGGCCATTTCTTAATAGGTCAACCGATCTTGACGGTGCCCGAACCTGACTTTATCGATCGTCCAATTAATCGGTTGACCCGGTGGCAGCTTATTAAGCAAGCACATCAGAGATTTTGGACACGTTGGAGTCGTGAATACCTCCAGACGTTACAGGGTAGACAAAAATGGTATGTTCGTAACCCGAATTTGGCAGTCGGGGACATGGTGGTGATTGACTCTCCAATTCGCCACCGCTACTGTAAAATAACCGGTTGGTGTTTTTTGTTTACATAAAATGAATTGTGAATTGTGATTTCGAATACGCTTGAACTGCTCTTTTGTTTGATCCTCTTGATTATTCAAGTAATAAAATAAAATTTTTTATTTTCTTGTAAAACAAAGCCTTTAGTAAAAATAACGGTGCTCCGTTAAGTGTTGTACCAGTTCTAGCAGTATTCAGAATATAAGTTTCTTTGGATACCCAAAAGTAATTGAGCGACGTGAGATTTGGATGAAGAACTGCCACACAGAACACTTGGCAAACAGTATTTCAAAATCAAACATTAGTTACAGGATCTGTGAAAAGCATTTTGAAGATAAAATGTTTTTGAACTCCACAACAAAATGTAGGCTTGTATTCAATGCAATCCCTACATTGTTCAATTGTAAGTAAAAAAGTTATATTAGATATGACATGCAAGTAATATAATTAAAATCATTTCTTACATATATATATATATATATATAAAAATGAAAAAAAAAAATGTTTAATTTGTAGTTGATGTTGAAGAGGATCTTGTAACTAATATGTCAACTTCTTCCATCAGTTGTGCTAGTGTAGGCAGCAGTTCTTCATTCGATGTAGTGAGTGTTGAAAACATCAACAATAACCTATCACCTAATCTAACTACATCACCCATTAATTCAAGTGATTCAAGTAATCAAACGCCAGGGTACTTGTCGGCAAACACCCCACGAAAGAAAAAAATGTCGGTAATAAATCAGTATAATGTGAAGGAAATTAATCGTTTAAAAAAATCTGTTTTAAATTTAAGTAAAAGATTAGCCAATAACGACACTATAGAAAATTATGTAGAGTTAAGCGAAAAGTACTTATCTCCTGGTTTGTTTATAATTGTCAGAAATCACCTTAATTTAAAAAATAAACAGTGTTATAGGTATAGAAATTCAAAAAATATTAGATCATTCCTTTTTATTATGTTATTTTAAAGCTTATGTAAATCATGAGAAATCAACTATTGGTAATTTAACAATTCCTTATGAAGAATTTTATAATTATATTTATAAATTAAAAACGTTGTTCGTACAATATTTTCCCAAGTTGTCTGTTGAGCAAAGTGTAGGTCAAAAACTTAAGCAATGTATGATCAATGTAGTATACGAACATCCATGTCCTCAATGTAATAAAAATTATTTACTTTCATTTTTTATTCGTTTTAGGATTTATTCGTCAATTAAATTCTTAAATAAAAATCTTTTATCAGATAAAAAATTAAAAAATAGGAAATTAGTTATTTTACAACATCTGTAATAAATATAAAAATGTTAGTTTTAGGAACTCAATATTCACATTTTTTAAACAGTTCTTTTCAGGACTACTAAAAATATATTTTATCATCTTTTAATTTATTTTTAATTTCGGAACAATCATATTGAGATGAACTAAATGAATGAAGTAAACTGTTAAAGAAACAAACTATTTGTTTTTGGTATGTTTTATATGATTGTAAGTTAAATGTTGGTACTATATGGTCGAATAAACTGTATGTGTTATTAAAAGATTATTCCTAATTACAGATTTTCAAACTCATTATTTGATTTACTA
The DNA here is from genome assembly GCA_019022885.1 of Schlechtendalia chinensis. NCBI lineage: Eukaryota > Metazoa > Arthropoda > Insecta > Hemiptera > Aphididae > Schlechtendalia > Schlechtendalia chinensis. The sequence continues at coordinate 4,879,811 of JAFHKX010000014.1, forward strand.
TGTGCGCCAACAATGTACTCGAACAACGAAAGAAATTTGCAGCCAACCAGCAACCGTGTTCAGATCACTAGATTATAATTTACTATAATAAAACGTATAATATTCATCTAATCCGTGTAATTATTTCATCCTTACTTTAGTTGAAAAACAAACATTTAAAAAATATTTGTCAAATGAAGACACATAAATAGTATAAGAGACATTTATCAGTTAAGTACAAATCTGTAGAAAAATTGAAAGAATTTTCAAACTATTAAATAAATTAGGTATTACTTAAATTTCATTATTAAAATATATATATATATAAATAAAGAAAAATGTATGTAAAAAATACAGAAATTAATTAAACAAATTAATATAAGAATATATATAGCTATCAAAAAATTCTACCACTTTAAAAAAAAAAAAAAAATAACGATACATATTAAGAAAATTATTGCTGTTTTCTTACTTAAATTTTACCCTTAAATATTAAAAGCTGGATTAGAACAATAGTTAGTAATATTTCTTTCTATTGAATTTGTGGTCAAGTTCATTTGTTAGGAATTCATGTAGACAAATAAGTCTATACTTGGTGTAAATTAGTTAATCGAACATGGCATTTTTTTTTAAATAAAGCCATTTTCCGTTTTGAATTATAATTCAATTGAATTTCATTCACATATTAGTTGGAAACAAATATGTACTTAATCTGCATTAAATTTTTACTGGCATATGATAATCATTATTATTATATTTAAAATAATAAAGAAGTTGTACAATAATATTGTATAATATCATCACTGAAATTTATGTTATCATATGCGCCTACATTGGTATGAGGGGGAACCAATCAGAAAAGCGTATTTGCAATTCTTTTGTTCTCGGGCCGAGTGATCCATCTGTATTCATCTAATCTGTGCTTGTATCGTGCCACGCACCGTGTATATCATTAATGACTGTATATATATAATTGTGCTTGCGGTTCATCGGTTAGTATCGTAATACGCGTGTATGTATTAAAGAACGACGTAATAAACAATCTATCTGAAAACAATACAGTCCACTTTAATTTGATGGTTTTATGAACCTGACTGGCGAAGTTTACACTCCCGCAAATTCGACCTGCGGGAATAAACGTCGCAAACATCGGTCATATTTATCGGTAAGTTAGTCTTAAGTAATTGTTCAACTTATTGCAAAATTTCAACTACAGACTTAACAAAGTATTTCGCGACAACATCAGATATCTCAGATCCGAGAAAAATAACAGGTGATAGCAGTATATTAAACTTTTTAAGTAGTTCCACAGGGATGTCATCTGAGGCTTTAACCAAGAAGCCATAATACATTGGGTGATGAGATTGAAAAGCAATTGTACTTTGACTGTAGATTCCGACATTTTTAACAATAAAGCTTCAAAATCCGTGTATATAACAAATGGATGCCGTTGAGTCTTATTCCATGAATTAAACTCGAGCCTAGTACCATCCTTTGGCATGACAGGAAGTATGACTTTATATGTACTACTGTCTACGCAAGTGGAAATTTGAAATCTTTGGACCGTCGTGGCCGAACTTGCGATAATACAATAATTGCCCTATTAATATATTTATTAAAGTACGATACTACGACCCACGGCGATGTTCTGTTCCGTTCGGGCACGCGCGGACATAAGTTGAAATTTTGTCGTGCCATACATTTTTCTTGTTTGTATTTACAATATAATTGTTAAAAGTGATCAATTATGTGAAATTATTTAATTACCTCATCCAGTTCCACAATATTGAGATTAACTGTACAAAACGAATTTCGATATCAAACATTTTGGTAGCAGGGCGTGGTTCGTCGATTTACGGCTGTTATTTAGTGCCATTGGTTTGGGCGTGAGTCATGTAACAAATTATTTTTCATTAATATTTCAATCTTATTTGTTTAAACGATTAAGTATTAATCATTTTGAATGTTTTTTCACTTGTTATTTTGTAATATTATTTACTTCGAGTTTGTAATATTATTCTATATGCGGCATTGTGTCATATAATTAATACGAACGTGGATATTCTTATTGTAATGTGCGATAAATTTTAGCACAGCATATTTGTCGCGAATCTAGCTTGAAATCGTTTAATTAAATTTTTGATATCAATTATATTTGTATTGTATTATTACGTTTAAATTGTAAGTTCATTTTTATATTCTTATGTCAATTGCCCCAAGAGATATACTCGGATCGCGGTACCAATTTTGTAGGTGCAGTAAAAAACATCGACTGCTAATAACTGATCCAAGGATTCAAGATCAAATCACTACTCATACGCCTTGTCCCTGGCATTTTAATCCACCCGGAGCTCCACATTTTGGAGGGCTTTGGGAAGCAACCGTTTGCTCCATGAAATCTTTGTTGGTGTGTGTTATGAGTAACAATAATCCGACATTTGAGGAATTCACTACGGTTCTGTGTCCTATCGAAACTATTTTAAATTGCCGACCCTTAACACCAATGTCAATCTCTCCCTTGGGTGTGGACTATCTGAAACCATGGACACTTTCTTATCAGCCAACCGTTACTTGCTGTACCCGAACATCTAGTCTCCAGACGCGTACCAAGTGGTCTAAAGATCAACTCGATCATAAAATAGGCGATGTGGTGATTGTGAAAGACAATCTGGCACTCCCTTTGAAATGGCACCTAGGACAAGTGACCAAGTTTATCCCTGGAAACGACGGTGACGTTAGGGTAGCGCATATTTTCACCCAGTTAGGAGAAATTTCTCGTCCAGTGGTGAAGTTAGTATTGTTACCGATAGATTGTGATCGGGCAGGGGCGTAAAACAATATAACGCGCACCCGGACACAACTTAACAAATGTTGCGTGTTATTTAACAACAATATAAATGTAAATCACGGTAATAATAAATAAAGCAGATGGCTTGCCCTTACGACGACCATCATGCCCTTTTTTACCGATGGCCCTTGAGTCGACAACCACTTGGATCGGGTCTGCAACTGGCTCAAATATTCCTTACTCCACCTTTGCCATATCAACTGCGTAAGTTGAGTGACTCTTTGCCAGCGACGAAGACGATTAATCGGTACTGTTGTCATGTCCTTATCTGGAAAACAAGTCAGAGAGCCACCAACGAGGAAATGTCCGAGTGTTAGGACACTCAAATCGGATGGATCAGAAGATAGAGGTGTTATAGGCCGGGAATTCAAACATGCTTCAACGTGATTAAGTACAGTGTATAATTCTTCAAAGGTTAAAATAGCATTGCCCAATTGTCTTGTCAACATGTTTTATTGACTTAACGGCACTTTCCCACAATCCGCCATAATGTGGGCTATAAATTGGAATAAAATTCCATTGAATTCCGTTTTCTGTTAAACATCGTTGGACCCTTTGTTGATGTTCCTTTTTACACAAATAATTCTCGCAACTCCTTTAATTTTCGATTGGCTCCTACAAAGTTTTTTCCGTTGTCCGACCATAACGTTTGGCATTATCCACGCCTGGACCAGAACCTTCGCAGTGCTGCTAAAAATGCCTCTGTACTCAAGTCACTGACAAGTTCTATATGAGTAGCCTTTGTAGCGAAACAAACAAAAACGCAGATATATGCCTTTAATATTTTTGTATTTCGTAAAGTACCACCCTTGATTTTTATTGGACCGGCGAAATCTATGCCAGTTACAGCAAATGCGCGGCCGACTTGTATGCGAGATTTAGGAAGGTTTCCCATAATTGGTTGAAATGTAAATGGTCTAGTTTTAAAACAAATAATACAATTATTTACAGTTGACCTTGCGATATTTCGGCCATTTATCGGCCAATACTGCTCTCTGATCGACGATAATAAGGCTTGCGGGCCCACATGACATAATCGGTAATGTTCGTATACAAAAATTAATCTCGTTAATTTCGATTGAGCAGGTAATAATATAGGATTTCGCTTATCTATATCGGCTTCTAGCAAGTTGTTTAATCTTCCGCCAACCCGTAACATGCCATTTCGATCAATAAATGGACACAATAATTTCAGTTTACCTCGTTTACTGATATTATTTTTCGAGTTTAAGCATTTAATTTCTTCATGGAAATATTGGTTTTGTACTATCTTAATTAATACGATTTTTGCGGAAGCGATCTCTTCTGATTCAATTTCTGCTGTAAAACGTTTATTTTTTCTATTATATGTTATCCAACGTAAACAATACGCTGTAATTCGTAACAGTTTTGCAAAACACGAATATTTTTCTATTATACAATCTTTTACCATTACACTCATTACTACTGATTTTTCAACTTTCAGTTCCGGCATTTTTTCGGGTGGAAACTGTGCCCTTTCGCTGGTACCGGGCCACGATTCTTCATTTACTCGTAGCCATTGCGGACCTTCCCACCATAATTTATTTGCTCGTAATTGATTCGGACTACAACCTCTTGACAGTACGTCCGCCGGATTGTCACTGGATTTGACATGAGCCCATTCGGTTACTGCCGACAGTTGTTGTATTTCTCCGACTCTGTGCGCCACAAACGTCTTCCATTTGGATGCTGTAGAATTAATCCAATGCAAAACTATTGTAGAATCCGACCAAAAGTAACGTCGCGTGATTTTCACGTTTAGACTGGGTAATATCTTTTTAGTCAATCGGACGAGTAAAACTGCGGCACACAATTCTAATTTGGCTAAAGAAATTACTTTCAGCGGCGATACTCGAGACCTAGCGGCGATTAAACGTGTGACGTGATTATCGTAATTATCGGATGCACGTAAATATATCGCTGCCGCATAGGCTTTTGTTGACGCGTCCGCGAAACAATGTATTTGTATATTGCGTACTTGATCGACTCCAACCACACACCGTGGTATACTTATTTTCTCTATTTCCAATAATTCTTGATAATATGTATCCCATTCGTAGCATAGTGACTGTGGAAGTTTCTCGTCCCAGCCGATTTTATTTATCCATACCTGTTGCATAAACATTTTCGCTTTCACTACGACAGGACCAATTAATGACAATGAGTCGAATATTGTCGCGATTGTAGATAATACCGTACGTTTAGTAATAATCTTATTAACAATAACTTTATCGATTTTATATTGGTAGGTGTCCTCGGTCGGGTTCCAGCTCAATCCTAATGTTTTTACGGCGCTACCATCCAAATTTAGAACTTGCAACGGGTCGTTGTTATCGTTTTTAATTCCGTTCAATAATTGTATATTGTTTGATATCCATTTACGTAAACAAAAACCTGCCGCGTTCATAATAGTAGTGATTTCATCGCGTAGTTTAACAGCTGTTTCGATACTTTGAGCGCCTCCGAGATAATCGTCCATGTAGAAGTCGTTCATTATCGCTGAGCTTGCTTCTGGGAATAATTCGGTTTGTTCGCTAGCTAATTTTTTCATACAAGCAGTTGCTAAGTACGAAGCTGGACTCGTTCCATACGTTACGGTCTTAAGTCTGAACTCTTTGATGGCTTCTGTCGGGTTTGACCTCCACAATATACGTTGAAAATCGATATCTTCGTCTGCCACCCAAATTTGTCTGTACATTTTCTCAACATCCCCGGACAAAACGTACTTATAGGTTCGGAAACGACTAATGATACAAATTAGGTCTTCTTGAATTGTAGGGCCTTTTAATAAAATGTCATTAAGACTTTTCCCACTGTCCGTCGCACATGAAGCGTCGAAAACTACTCGTAGCTTCGTAGTGAGACTGTTATTTCGTAATACGGCGTGGTGCGGAATGTAATACACCAACTCGTTATTTAATTCGTTATCTGGTACTTGTCCCATATGACCTAATCGTATATATTCGTAAATAAACCTTACATATTCGTTTCGCAACTGCGGGTTAACGTGTAATCTTTTTTCGGTTGACATAAAACGTTTTAACGCGATAGTTTTTGAATTACCTAATGCACTCACGTTTTCTTTAAACAGTAATCGAACTATAAATTTTCCATTCACATCTCTCGTCACCGTTTCGTTAAAATGTGTGACGCAACGTTCTTCTTCAAGACTATAAATTTGTCTTTCTTCAACCTCTTCTAATTTCCAAAATTTGAACAATTGTTCTTCTAGTTGATAACTGTTGTCTGGTATAGTCTGAGTCACAAATGTGTGTACTGCTACTTGTGGTGTGTTTACGGAACCGGCGACTATCCACCCAAAAGTAGTTTCCTGGTGTATAGGACCGTGAGCTGATGGTTTATACTGACCGACTCGTAAACAATCAAAAAATATTTCTGCGCCCAAAAGTAGGTCAATTTCTCCCGGATTCGCAAATGTCGGATCCGCCGATTCGATATATTCGGGTATCGAATATGCGTTGGACCAATTCAACGGTTCTGCCGGAAACTTAGTCGTAATTTTTGGTAGTATTATAAATTCGATAGTTTTTTCATACGAGCCTAAGCGCGCTTGTACTTTAGCTGAAACTACATGTGATACTCTACTTTCTGACGAGTTTACTCCCGAAATCGCACAGTCTATTTTTCTTTTAGTGAGCTTAAGTTTATTTGCTAACTCATTGGTGATAAAACTACTTTGCGACGCTGAATCTAACAACGCCCGTGCAATAAATGGTTCCTTGGAATTACCGAATGTTTTTATCACAGCAGTTGACAATAATACTTGAGCTCCTGGTACTTTGGCCGCGTTCGCGCTTATTGATGTTGACGGCGCCCTTTCGGTAATTTGTTTTCCAGCACAGACATGTAATAAAGTGTTCTGAAACTCTCCGCATTTCCTACATGGATTAGCTTTACATTTATTTTTTGTATGATACTTTGATAAGCAATTGGTGCACAAATTCAGATTTTCGACTCGTCGTTTTCGTTCATGAAGTGTAAGTGCTAAAAATTGATTACATCGATATATCGGATGAGCTCCTTCACATAAATAACATTTTAACTTCACCGTCATTGTAGTATGTACCATAGCCTTCTTTTTCCAACTAATCCAACCCTTGCTTCCCTTTTCAGTTGAATGACCTTGAGTTTCAACATTTCCCTTTAATTTATTTGCGCTTTCTATCGACTCTAGTATTTGAAAACGGTTTCTTAAAAACGTAATCAAGCCCTCAACTCTAGGTATTTCGGTTTTCGGTGCTTGAATTTCCCATTCTCGTAGTGTAGTACTATCTAATTTAATTGATATAATATGCAATAACATCAGACCCCACTCCATAGCATCATAACCTAATGTTTCTAACGCTTTAATGTGCCCGAAAAGTTTATCAACGAACTGCTGCAATTTGTCTGATGATTCTTCTGTTATGATTTCTAAGTCAAAAATGGCTTTCGTGTGCGCTTGTACCAACATTTTTTTATTATTAAATCGTTCATTTAAACATTCCCAGGCGGTTTTGTAATTTTTCGCAGAGGTTTCGAAACATTGTATTACTTCGGCTGCGTCTCCTGATAATGCCGCCTTTAAATAAAAAAACTTTTGTACTTCTGTTAACGCCTCACTTGAGTGAATCAATGCCGTGAACATATCGTTAAATGTTGACCACTCTTTATAATTTCCACTGAATTCTGGTACGTTCAGTGCGGCTAATTTTACGATTGAAGTTTGATGACTACCGGTCACGCTTTCTAATGTTTCGTCTTTACTGCCTGATGTCTTTTGGCGCACTTCTCGACTATGTTTTGCAAATGCTTTTTCACTCTCCGCGATTGCTTGAAAATACAAATCTTCGAACTCCAAACGATAACTTTCTTCAGCGGCCGCTACCACTTCGTTTGCCACTTTAGATTCTATCGTGAACTGTATTTTTTGAAATTCCTCCCAACTTTCTTCAATTTTATTCTTTCTTACTTTAATTTGCTCCGTGTTTTCTTCGTGGGGCAATTCACTTAAAAATTTTATGAATCTCGTTATACGATCTTTTAATACTACTCGACGATTTATTAAACCGGCTATATCGACAGCCATTTCACTTATTATCGATGGATATAATATTGTATAACTTGTCGTGCTTCACAAAATTACTTTTTTGATAACGACTAATAATGGACTAGCCGCTTTCGTATAAATGGTAATACCTGTACACGTTATACGTTTTATATTGTATAATAATTGGGTTTAATTAAATATTATTGAACTGTACTATTCCCGATATTGTTACGTAGGGAAGTTTGTAGTCTATGTTTATATGGCCTATAGGAAAGGAAAGAAAGTACCAAAGGAATGATGGCTTGACTCTCTTACCTTGAATTCCGTTGACTGCATATAATTACTTGAACTTCAAGTAATTCGCATATTTTCCTTACTCATAGACAGCGAAAACCTTGGCTTGTGACATGCGGCTGACAAAATTGATGTACTTTCTCGCACAATTTGTACCGTTCCAGGCTTAAGGCAATCACTGTTCCGACGCAGCGAAATTTAAAAAAAAAAAACGCGCACTTTGTTACACTCTTCGTTATTACCGTATTCGTTACTCGAAATCCGGCCCGAAGGACCAAATGTTGACGGTCGAAGTAGAGGGTTTCATTTTGCTCGATACTTCGATTTTATTGAAAGTCGGAATGAAACATTAATATTATTAAATAATGCCGAACACGATTTGTAACGAAATAATATTTTATTATTTTACTGTAAAACAACTACAATGTAAAAGAACGTGAGCGTAACGTGACTAGTAATGCACCGCGCAACTGTGTTGGGTGTATTGACTAACAGTCGATAAACCGCTTTCGTCGCCGAAATAATTAATTACGATTATCAGTGCAGTACAATATCCAACAACCACAAATGTAAAGATTGAGAAGATAAGATTTCGACTCCAACTAAATTTATATCTAATTTTTTTAATTGAATTAAAAGATTCTGATTTAAAGTGACTGTTCTAAACTTGATTTGATGTTTGATTGCGATTGCGGATCCACCATAGCCATCCACGCGATCATGTCTGATCAAGTGGTAACCCGGAATTTTGAAGGAGTGATTAGGTAAAAGCCATGTCTCAGTGATAAGGGCGATAGAACAATTTTGAGAATCTAATACGTAGAACAGGTCTGCCTGTCGGGCGTGAATACTACGAACATTCCATTGTAAAATTCTAAGCATAGAAAAAGGCAAGCCAAATTCAGTCACCAGGTATCATCCTCCTCAGTTCGAGGAGATGATAAGGCGTTCATTAATGACGACACTATTAATGTATAGAGATCAGATGGTGGTGTTGAACTGTGACCAGATTTATGGATTGTATGTGAAGTTTAATCGGCTAATTTGGGAACCCAAGACAGATCGGGGTAGCCGGTATCTCTGGGTTCTTTGTTCTCCAAAACGAAGTTGAGAAACGAACCATTGGGAGTATTTGGTGCCGGATTAGATGGAAGACGTGAGTAGTTAAATAAAGGAGGCGGGGTAGAAGAACGTTTTCTTTCTTTGGAACGTCGGGATCTATGAGAAGCTAGAAGGCTAGGAAAACTAGCTGGGGAGTGTATAATAGGACTTGTGCTTGGCTCCTTACGTTTCAAACTCACATTCGGTTCAGCTGGTTTTTTGGAAATTATTTCTGAAAAACTGTGAGCTAAGTTAACAATATTTTTTTTTTTAGTATAACTGCGTCAGCATAGGAAACATTGTTAAAAGCCATGATTTTCTTAATGTCTTTTTGAAAAATCCATTGACTGCAGGATCTGTCAGTTGCTTTGTGTCCAAGCTTACAGTAAAAACATACCGGAGATAATTCGGCGGACGGACAATTAAATTCTGAGTGTTCCATAACTCCACAGTGACTGCACCTTGATTTGCTCCGACAGAATTTTGCTGTGTGACCGAAACGTTGACCATTTTTGCATTGTACAGGAGATCTGAAACTTGGAGAAATTGTAAATATTACTTTGAAAATGGTGATTTGATTAGGAAGCACGGGGGATTTGAATTTTAATTCAATAATACGTGTAGGTGTATGAACACTATTTTTGAAAACAGAAATACGTCTAAACGAGGTCACGTTTGTGTCAGGTTCGATGCCGTCCCAAAAATCCTCTTCTGTGATCGAAGTGTCCAGATGAATAATGCCAAAACTGTATATTAGATTGGACGGGATGGTAGCCTTGTACCCATACTCAGCAAGTTTGCGCGAAGATAGACAATCGTTAACATTAGAGATATTATCAAGAGTGATTCTGATTTTCCCGCGTCCAATTGATTTGATAATATGAATACCTTTAATAATTCTGGTTAAAATTTTCCCTACATTTACTGGGTGCATGTTGGTTAAATTACCTGAGTCATTGTTAGATTCAATTAAGATATGAGGTGTACCCGCGTAATTGATTGGAAAGCGAGTAAGGTTATCGTCGACCGATAAACTATGTTTGTGATTTGTTATAATGTTATTTTTAAATGCACAAGCGGGTTTTGACGATAATTCTGTGTTGTTAGACGAGTGGTTGCAGTCCATTGGAATATCATGCGAATTCAAAAACGGAAGTTCACTCGGGATAATGGAATCCTCATTGAGTAACTTATTAGTAGAAGCTTTGGGTTTTATAGGTTTAAGAGACGTAGGAGATTTGACTGCTGGATCGCTTATTATTTTGTTATTCTTACCAACGATTTTAAAGTCATCTTCGGAAGACCCAATCTTCCCTCGTGAGAACTGAGCCTTTAGTTTTTTTGGAGGAATCTCGCATCCACCCCCACCGGGGTCAAGCATACAGTTTTAAGCCCGAAGGATAGACGCAAATCAATACCAAATTTAATTTGAGACAAGTAATAGAACGAACACTTATAAAAGCACGATTACGATAACGCGTGGACTTTACGCACTATACAACTTAACGCGTTGCAGGTACACGCAAGACTGAATGCACATTATTAAATTTTGTATATGTAGCGCACTCTATACTAGGTTTATTATTTGTTAATAATGGTATTATGTATTATGAATTTGTTTATTATAATGGTTATTTTTCATTTTGTATACTTTATATTCATTATACATATTGTAATATAGCATTTGAATATGTCATATCTACTAAATATTACTTATATCATTTATTATTATTTATATTATTTTTTACTCGTATATTATTCTATCATTTGTTTGTATTATTAATTGAAATCAATTTTTTTTTGTAAAAAATAAGGTAGGCAATTATTTGTCTTGATTAAAAATGTATAAATTCAGTGTATCTGCTAAATTGTCAGGGACTTGTCAAATTTGTCTTGTTAAATTTATTGTCAATATGTTAAGATGCTGGTCATCTCAACGGGGGAGAATGTCTACGCGAGTGGAAATTTGTAAACTTTGAATTGCCGTGGCCGAATTTGCGATAAAACAATAATTGCCTTATTATAATCAAAGTAGGATACTACAACCCACAGCGACGTTCTGTTCCGTTCGGGCACGCGCGGACACAAGTCGAAATATTGTCGTGCCATATATTTTTCTTGTTTGTATTTATAGTATAATTGTTAAAAGCGATCAATTGTGTGAAATTATTTAATTACCCCATCCAGTCGCACAATATTGAAATTAACTGTAAAAAAAAAATTTCAATATCAAATAACTACATATATTTTTATCATTTTCAAGTGCCATTTGACCACCCAATTAATTTTTTTTCTGATTATCAAAACTAGTAAAACATATTTTCCATATAAATTCTTAATACTAAATAGCTCAGTATGATTGCTAGAGTTTAACAACAGGTGGCAAACAAAAAAAGAGCTCGTTTGAACTTGGTTGCAAATTACACAAGATTCGATAAAATTAATGGGTCATTTAATAATTATATAAGACGTAACTATAAAAAAAAATTTGATAATATTACACATCATTAGACATTTGTATACATGAATACTTTATTTCTTACTGAATTCATATATAGACACACGCACTTTTATATATTTATTAATAAACCAGAGTTTGGTAAGTATACAATTTAAAAATACCACACTTCTCGACACTTAAAGAAATCTTGATTGTTAATGAATAAATATTATGTAGCTGTGTTAATAAAATTAGTATTACAATTATTATTATTAATATTATTATTTTTATTATTATTGTAATTAATATTATTATCGTTATTATTATTATTATTATTATTATTATTATTATTATTATAAATATTACTATTATTATTATTGGTATTATTATTTCTATTCTGTTCAACTTGTATTTTCTTTTACAGTTCATTCACACCTATGCCATCAATTCAACTTCGTATATACAATATACATATTATTTATAAAAATAATTAAAAATATGTTTTCTTACAATGTGCAATATCCACAGCGCACTAAGTCTGCTATTTTTCAATAGTTGAATATGTAAACCAAAAAACTAGCGAATGTATAAATGTAAATACATTCCGTTAAATGAATTAAAATCACCAGCATATATGAAGTAAAATAAAAGTGTAGATGCGTTTATATAACAGATTCGCGGGCGCTATGTGTATGCAATTTTAATTCTCCTGTGTGTTAGTCGTTCGAACGCGTATACCGAAAGTGCGTCGAGTATAATATTATGTGAAATTGTTTTTGCATTTGATTTTTTTTCTACCAGCGTACGCTTTGTGAAATCGTGTACAAAACGAAGGTGACACTATAGAAATTTCAAAAGTTATCCATTTATTTAATGTATGAATATATATACGTCAATAAAAAAAATATAGAAATTTCATATTTAATATGAACGATTAATTGAGTTCAATGTGTTTCACGGGCAGCACAGTTAGGTCTATCGCTGGTCGATGTGTACTTATTACTCGAGCGATTTACAAAAAAAGATCATAAAAAATAAAAAACATATATATTTTAAACCCGCTTGAATATATAATAATATATAATTTGTATAATATGTGTATGTCTTATATGAAATGAACGATGAATCCTCTCTGTCTTCCAATAAAATCCATTTCAGTAATTAAACAGTTTTCATTCGCCAAATGTGCTTTGTATATTGTTGTAACGTCCTCTCTCCCTACTCTTCCGTACTGGGAGTTTTGTTTATTTTAACGAGATCTCGAGGACTCGACTTCGGCGTGTGATAATTATTATTATGGACTAGGTTTACTTTATGTAAATAAATCAAGATACAAATAAATTAATATGATTGTATTTTAAATCCTACCAAACGCTGAGGGTCTTTAATCGAGGCGATACTTGAGGTCCTCTGGCGATCTCTCCACTGGACGGTGTCTGATGTTCGACTCTTACTCGTCGTTGTCTAGTGACCGACCACTTACTCGTCGTTGTCTGATGTTCGACAGATTACTCGTCGTTCCATTCATACACCATCGTACCGTTTGGTTATGTAGGTCACGCTCCAAAAACCCTTAATCAGCACTTCTCTCGCCCCACCAAAGTAATAGTACATGATGTCTTGTTACTCATCGTTACAATGTATATGAAATTTTTTACGATTTTTATCTTTTAAGTACATGTTTTATTTAAACTTATAAAATATGTACAACACAGAATTTTGAAAATGTTTAATTTAATCACACGAAAACACAAAAACATTTAATACGTCGTCCCACTATAATGATATTAATTAAAATTTATTATTGTCTAAGGTTTACTCCGATTTCTTATTGAAATTTTATTTTTATGACTTCTTTTTTATATATTTATTTGACTAACTCTCCGCCATAACTTTTTCACAACTAAATTCTTTTCATTTCTTTTCTTTCACAATTTTTCTAGTTATTGGTATTTTTGCAAATTTGAAACATGGTAGGATTTCATAGACATACCTTATATGAATCGCAAAATATAAAAAACATTAAATATTCACATTTCAATACATTTTCAAAGAAAGCATAACACTAAATAGCTCTGAAAAAAAATTTAGATTTAAAGATAATATTTAATAATTAAACTTTTAGACATCATCTAAAATAAATTCCAATCATATTTATAAAATACCATACAATTCTAGATGCTGAAAATTTTTAAATCAAAAAATTGATTTTTGTAAAATATAAGACATAAATATATTATTTCTTTCTGGATGGATATAGAGGGGGGAAGTCGAGGATTTCTCCCGGGCGTATAATTTTCGAGGGCGTATTTTTAAGGTTTTAAATTTTAAAATTTAAAACTGAAAATGTATTTTGAAATAAAAGTCATGTGAAAGAAATCTGCAATAATGGGTATGCGAATAAAATTATTTTATTTTTAGTCGTAATAAATAATTATATATATTAACATTGATTTAAAATGGACAGATAGGTCTTATCGCTGTGGAAAAACCCGTCAGCGAATGTTAACCGGATTGTTCCTATCATGCATTAATGTAATAATATGTAGCCACAAGGTACATCTGTATAAAAGGAAGCTTATCGCGCGGTGACTGTCACTGCCGATATAATAACAAAATATTTGTTCATATAAGTGGGAATTAAAAATATTATTGAATTTTATTTTATTATAATTGTATCGTGAATCGTGTGACCGCGTTATAATTTCGTAGTACATTTCAACGCTGCCAATCACAATTTAACATAAAAATATAGTAATACAACTTAAATTAGTTTATAAAATCAGTTTATTTTATACATAGAATTATATTACAAGAGTTAAAAGCGGTCAGTACTCGTCATTAGTACTTAGGTTGGTAAAATCAAAATTAACTAGTTTTATTAAGCTGTATGTAGTCAACAGAATATTTGTTAGCAGTGGCGTCTCATACTTATGTGCAATGATGCGGTCGTATGATAAATAAAATATATCTAAAATATAAAATATAAAATCATAAATATGTAAGGTGTAAATACGTCACTGAATTTGGTATTTTATATTATTAAAATTCATTATTTTATATACACACAATAATATATATGAATATATTATATAAATATATACTAGCTAACCCGACACGGCGTTGCCCGTTATTATTAAATTGTGAATTCCACGTACTATAAGCTCTATAGTAACACCGATAAACAGCGATTAACAGTCGGGAAAAAATACATATATAGCTATATAAAATGTATACAAACTTTTAAAAACCTCCTTTTACCCCCTTAGGGTTCAAATTTTGAAAAATCCTTTCTTAGTGCGCCCATACATTGCTTAAAGAACCTCTGTACAAAATTTCAAGTCTCCAGACGTTAATGTTCGTCTACAGTCGAAATCATTAGCAATAAATAATGCTGCAAACCTAATTAAAGGTTTAATTAATGAAATCACCGATTTACGAAATAACAGACTTGAAATATTATTTCAAAGTGCTGAAGAATTATCTATATAAAATGAATATTGCAACTGATTTTCCTCAAAAGACAAAAACGAGTAAAACTATTGGATCTTGATGAATCTACAGACGACTGGAATTTGACTTAAAAAAAACTTGTCTTCTTCTTCCTTCGATTTTGGCCAACTATGGACCACGTGAAATAACTCCTGATGATTATTTTTCTCCTTTCCTTCTTCTCTTCCAGTACTCTTTCATTCTTTCTCTGTGTTGTTCCCTTCTTTCCTCTGTCCATTTTGCTCCAGTCTTCTTTTTTTCCTTTTCTTGAAAACCCTTGAACCCTCTGATCTTCTCTCTGAATTCTTTTCTTCGCTCCACCTCCTCTCCATCTATTTTCATTTCTGCCATATCTTTTCTTATTTCCCTGATCCATATCATCTGCGTCTTGGGGTTTCTGTCGAAGTAATTGAATAGTCTCTTTGTCAATCTGTCTTCATTCATTCTCTTAATGTGTCCGTAGAAAGTCACTCTTCTCTTTCTCATTGTGTCCGTAATTTTCTCAATCTTGGAATAAACCTTCTTATTGCTTCTCAGTTTCCATTTTTTCGTCTTAATATTTTGGTCCCAGGATTTTCCGTATAATTTTTCTTTCTTTTCTTTCTACCACGTCTAACTGTCTGGCCGTGCATAGTATAATGCATTCTGAAGCATAGAGGCCCTCTGGTTTAATAACTGTATTGTAGTGTCTTAGTTTGGCATTAATAGATATGTATTTCTTATTGTATATATTTTTTGTCAACTGGAATGCCAGTTCCATTTTTCTTGCTCTTGTTAGGATCGCTCCTTTGTCAAGGGCGTTTGGTTGAATTAGTTCACCCAGGTATTTGAACTTGTTAACCCCCTTAATTTTCCCATACTTTGTTGTGATATGTTTTGGTGTATCCTTTCTATTGGTCATGTATTCTGTCTTTTCATATGATATTTGCAACCCAGTCTTTTCTGCTGTCTCTTTCAGTATATTTAATTGTCTTTTTGCGTCTTCCATGTTTTCCGCTAGTATTGCCAGATCGTCTGGAAAAGCCAAACAGTCAATTTCCAAATTATTCTTTTTTCTTCCTATTTTTACATTAGGAATTCCTTCCTCTACCATTCTTTTCCACCACTCTCTCATTACTTTCTCCAGCACACAGTTGAAGAGCAGTGGGGACAGCCCATCTCCCTGTCTTACTCCTGTTTTGATCTCAAAGGGTTCTGAGATCTCTCCCATAAATTTTACCTTTGACTTCGTGTTTGTTAGAGTACTTTTTATGATTGCGGTTGATTTTTCATCGGCTCCAAATTCTTCCAATGTATTGAATAGTGTTTCTCTATCTATGGAATCATATGCCTTTTTAAAGTCCACAAATGTAACATATATGTCCTTGGCTCTTAGTCTCCTGTATCTTATTATGAGTTTCAGGTTTAATATCTGTTCAGCACAGAATCTTTCTTTCCTGAATCCTCCCTGGTAATCACCCAATTGTGGATCCAGTTGGAGCTCCAATCTATTTTGTAGTGCTTTGGATAGGATTTTGTATGTTACTGAGTAGGATGTTTTGGTAGGTTCTGCATCAAGGGCGATCCTCCCGATCCTCCCGGATCCTCTGCCCTAGATTCTTATCACACCTGTTATCTCTTATCACACCTGTAATCACATCTGTTATCTCTTATCACACATGTTATCGACTATCACACTTGTTATCACAACTGTTATCTCTTAATTACCCTTCATTGCATCTAATATCTCTTATCAAACCCCTTATCACACATTTTATCTCTTATCACTAGATTTGGCTCTAGATTCTTATCACGTCTCTTATCATACATGTTATCTTTTATCAGTAAGTTTATCATTGAATTTTTGCTCTTATCACTGCCCTAGATTCTTATCACACCCATATATCAGTGCCGCCCGATCCTCCCACTGGCTCTTATAACCCTTAAATCACTGCCACCCGATCCTCCCAATGTCTTTTATCTTATGTGCACTGTGTGTGTGTGTATTACCTGCATATAATCTTTTCCTATAAATCATCATTACTATAAAAATATTAGGATGTTACATTTTTGTACAGTCACTTGACAGGTATTTAATAATTTTAGAATTAAATTTTAATACGAATATCTCAATGTGAGTGTGTTAATCAGTTATTATTGACCAGTATATATTATACGAAATATATTAAACTAAAAGTATCGATTTGTGGGAAAATAATTATTTTAAATAATTCACCGTAATTCTACGAAATATATTTAATGTTAGACTAAAAAGTAACGATTCGTGGGAAAATAATTTTTGGCCGCTGCTAATATATACATGTTAATATAGGTTGCTACATTTTTGTACAATCACTTGATAGGTATTTAATGATTATTTTAAAAATGTACATTAGCATAATATTGTATCGTATATGTAATTATTATGAAAAATGCTTAATGAGTGTACACGAAAAAATCGATTATTAAAAAATAACTTACTAATTCCTACTATACTCCTATATAAGACGGTTTTGCTATTATTTTAATTCAGTACGTTTCTAAATAATTTTAACTGCTCAAGTCTGCCTGGGTAGGTCTTGATACGGTTGAAATTTAGAAACGAAATTTAAACCGACTTGTGATTTTTCCGTGAGTTTGTGTTATACCACTTTTACCATGTTTAATTGTGAAGTATGCGAAAAAGTGTTTACCGTAAAAAGCAATATTTAGACATTGTAAATCGCACGACGAATTTAGATTTCCATGTGGTGATTGCTCTAAAATTTTCACCAGAAGAGATAATTTAATCCGACATGTTCAGAAAAAGCACGGTGAGTAAATATAATTAATTTTTTTAATTGTAGAAATATTTAATTTAGCTTTCGATCGAAAATATTTTAAAATAATAATATAATACTCGGAAAAATAATTCTAGTTCATAACAATTTAAAATCTAGGGTATTAGTAATTTCTAACTAATATACAGCTAATAATCATATACAAATTTAATAATTATTATTTTATTAGATCTGAAAAAGTATAGTCCGGTGTTTAATTTGGTCATGGGTAGTAACGAAGATCAAGCGACAAGTAAATATTTGTTTTCTTTTAAATTAAAATATTTAAAATAATTATAATATATTACGATAGGTTCGTTACCGAGCGCCGTAGTATCGAATTCGTCGCGGTTAATGAATAATCGAGCACCCACTGTGGCTAAATGCACGGGAGGTAAACGCGTTAATACTTCTCCTAAAGTAAAACGCAAACAGCCTAGGCTGGATTTAGCGAATAGTTCAGGCTTTATTGAAATAGATTCTTCTTTCAACCGAACAGCAGTTTGGTTTTATCGAAGAAATACGGAGAATATAGCCGAGTATAATACATTTTTGCATTTGATAAAGTCAGA
The DNA here is from genome assembly GCA_019022885.1 of Schlechtendalia chinensis. Lineage (NCBI taxonomy): Eukaryota > Metazoa > Arthropoda > Insecta > Hemiptera > Aphididae > Schlechtendalia > Schlechtendalia chinensis. The sequence continues at coordinate 4,898,406 of JAFHKX010000014.1, forward strand.
ACTATACGCTAAACTCAGTGATTGCGTAAGTCTTCATCCTATAAAATATAATTTGAAATTAGAGGGTACATACAATATACCTCACATGGAACTGACTCTTGAGAATAGAGCGTTTAAAACGTCGGCAAGAGAGCTTTTCTGTGTTAACGATATTGAGAAGTTGCTTGATGAGTATTTCTCATTACTTTTGGCGGAAGAAGACGTGTATACGGGGAAAGGTAGCGGGTTTACCATATCGAGTATACAAGTATACTCCGTTAGGCGGATGCTCGTTTATTCCGCTTCCGAACAGTATAGCAATGAAAAAGGCGGTGATAAATCCAATTAACACGGACGAAAAATGTTTTAAGTGGGCGATTCTTACAAAACATGTAACGGGTTTAAATATAAACCGCGTAGGAGAAAATTATTTTTCTCACGAAGATAAATATAATTTTGATGGATTGAAATTCCCAACACCGTTAGATGAAACATATATTTTTAAAAAAAATAATCCTCATGTTTCAATTAATGTATATGGTTTGAAAAAAAATTTCATCCGTCAAAAAAAAATTGTGATTATATAGTTTTTCCTTTGAAAGTTGTAAGTGAAGAAAAATCGGGACATTTTGACTTACTATATATCAAAGATAATGAAAAATCGCACTTTACATATATTTCGAATTTTTCTCGTCTGGTTCGTATGCAAAAAACTCAGCATGAGGAACACATATTTATTTGTAAAAGATGTTTTACAAGTTTTGATAATCGACCGAAAAAATTTAAATTGTGCGGACAAGCTGCTCTCGACGAACACAGACGTATTTGTGGGTCTCACAAACCTATATTACCTGTAATGCCAAAAGAGGAGGAAATACTCGATTTCATAGGATGGGGTAAACAGAACGTCATCCAATAGTGATATATGCCGATTTCGAGGCATTACTAAATAATTGTTTAGAGAAGAAAGGTGCAAACACTCAAGTTTTGCAAATCCATAATTCTATGAGTATGGATATGTAATAAAGCCATCGGATGATGTACCGATCGAATTTTTGGAAAAATTAAGTATACCTTTAAAACCTGTTATTTTCCGCGGGTCAGAGATAAAAAAAGAAGTGGCGAAATGTTTTGTGGAGTCGATAGTTGATGTGGCGCGGAGAGTGGAAAATTTATTAAAAATCAGTAAGCCTATTAATATGTCAGATGAAGAAAAAGAAGAGCACACGGTAAAGACAGGGTGTGATTTATGTAAAACTCAGTTTTCGATGAAAAATCATAAAGTCGCCGATCACAACCATTTAACTGGGCAATTTCGTCAAACTTTATGCAACAATTGTAATATAAAACCGAGGAAACCAAATTCCATACCATGTTTATTGCATAATTTATCAAATTATGATGCTCACTTTATCGTGCGTGAGCTCGGATACGACGAAAATACAATTTCTATTATTCCAAACAGTGAAGAGAAATTTATTTCATTTTCGAAATATGTAACACCGGCCTTCACTATTCGGTTTATTGATACATTTCAATTTATGGCAAGCAGTTTGTCAACATTAGCCTCAAACCTTATCACCACTGATTTTTGTAAGTTCCGCGAAACAGCCAAAGTTTTCAAGGTTGAAGATATGCCGCTCGTTACACGAAAGGGCGTATATCCGTATGACTATACGGATTGTTGGGCTAAGCTGGAGGAAAATTGTTTACCATCGAAAATATCATTTAATAGTGCACTGACAGGGATGGAGATTTCAGAAGAAGACTACAGGCATGCGGAAAAGTTTGGGAGCACTTTGGCTGTAATACTTTAGGAGAATATTCGGATTTGTATCTTAAAATAGATGTTCTTCTACTAGCCGATGTATTTGAAAATTTCCGCGAATTATGCTTGAAGACTTATAATCTGGATCGGCATATTATTATACGGCACCCGGATTTAGTTTCGATTGCATGCTGAAATATACGTCGATCAAGCTTGAACTTTTAACTGACTATGATATGGTGCTTATGTTAGAAAAAGGTATAATACATAATTTATTTTATTATAAAATACGTGTTTAATTAATTATATATTATAGGAATACGTGGTGGGCTAACGCAAACAAGTATGCGGTATGCAAAAGCGAATAACAAAAATATGCCTGATTATGACAAAATCAAACCGAATTCATATTTAATATATCAAGATTGTAAGTATATATATTATATATATTTTTCTATTTATGAAAAATAAAATTTTTAATATTTTCAGGTAATAATTTGTATGGGTGGGCGATGTCTCAACCCATGCCTTACGGTGGTTTCAAGTGGGTTAAACCTTCACTCGACGGTTTGAGCGACATGAGTGAAAAATCTTCTATCGGCCGTGTGTATGAAGTAGATATATCGTATCCGCAACATCTACACGATAACCACAATGATTTACCGTTTCTCCCGTGCAACGGTATACACCCGGTTCAAAAGTAAAAAAAACTCATGGCTACATTCGAACATAAAAACCGCTATATTATACACTACCAGAGTTTGAAACAGGCTATTGCTAATGGATTAATAGTTTGAAAAAGTAAATATTATTTTAAATATTATTATAACATTATTATCATTATTTATATTATTTAATGTAGGTACATAGAGTATTGGAACTTGAGCAGTCTCCGTGGCTTTCCAAATATATATCTCTCAATACAGATATGAGAAAAAACGCAAAGAATGATTTCGAAAAAGATTTTTTCAAATTATGAACAATGCTGTATTTGGTATGTTATTAATTATTATTGTTATTATTATTATTATTATTTAAAGGAAAAATAATGGAATGCGTACGTAAACGTATAAAAATGGAGCTAACATCATCTGCAGCCAGATTTCAAAAACTTATAAATAAGCCCACATTTAAATACGCCACATCATATAAAGAAAATTTGTCTATTATATCTCTAGAAAATAAAATTATTCAATTTGATAAACCTATATATATTGGATTCGCGGTATTAGACGTATCGAAAACACTAATGTATGATTATCATTATAATGTAATGAAACGTTATTATAATGACTCGATTACCTTAATGTATACGGATACAGGTATAATAATTTTTGTGTTATTTAAGCATTTAAAAATAATTATTTTTATCCATGTAGATTCACTAGTATACTACGTAGAGACGGATGATTTTTACGTTGACTTGATAAAGTGTCCGAATTTGCTAAATCGCATGGACACTTCGAATCTGCCTCGAGATCATCCATGCTATACCGTTAAGAGAAAAAAAATTCCCGGCCTTTTTTCAGATGAGACTGACGGGAAGATCATGGCGGAATTTATTGCCTTACGTGCAAAATCTTACGCCTATAAATCGAGGGGAAAAGAACAAATCAAGGCAAAAGGCATCAGAGGATATGTGGTCAAAAATACATGACGTTGGAAGATCATAAAAAATGTTTATTCGGTGACGATAACTATGATAAATATACTAATAATGTTTCCATTAGATCATATAAACATCAAATTATGACTATAAAAATTAAAAAGTTGACTTACAACAGTCATGATGACAAAACGGTTTATACTCGATGACCAAATACATACGCTGGCATATGGACACTATAAGATTAAGTGAGTTAAACTGAAAATACGGGATTGTAAAATCTATTTTACTTATCTGAATTTTTCTATATGTTTCAGTGAAATAATGGCCGACACTAATAATGAACTCGAGACACGATAATATTTTCCTTAAACATTTCTCTATTTTATAAAAATAATTTTCTGATAAATTGTAGATATACTTTGTATATATTTATATATATTTGTATGTTTTTTTTTTTTAAATTTATATATTAGTCATGTTTTATACATCTATACTTGATAGTATACACTTGATATATACATATATATTTGTAAACTGATTTTGATTAAGAATTGTAAAATAAAAACATATATTCGTTAATTATGAAATTAAATTTTTATTGAGAAAAAAAAAACGTACAATTTAAATATTATTTATAAAACATTTTCTTAATGCAAAAACTTTATAAAATTTACAATGTTTTGGGTTCAAAATTCATATGGAAAATACAACAAGGTAAACTATCTTCAATGCATAATTGATCCAGTCGTGGACATCCGAGTTGTTCAATGTTGATAACAGTTACGTGTGGAATAAAGTTGTTAATAATTTTCTGTTTTTGTTCTCCTTTAACGTAAATATGCTCAAAGTTGAGCGAATTCAATATTCTATCGATTTCTTCGTACTCGACATCGCCGTATTCCATCGACAGGTCATGATAATGCTGTTCAAGCCATTATTAGTCCTTTTACTCTTTTCGTCTTGTGTGTTGTTATAGTGTTTGAAAATCCAGTGTTGTGTGGACCAAGTATCGGTATCGATAACCGACAGTTCCTTAATAAGGTATTTTGAATTTGTTCCAAGAACGCATTGAATATCTAATATAGCCGATGACATTATTACGCACGTCTTTCTCTTTGTGTAGTCACTATACTACTAACTATTACATTATTATTAGTATTTAACATTAGTATGTTTATTATTTAATATTCTTTGCAGAATTTTGAATATCAATTAAAGCATCTGTATACTTTTCACATTATTTTCAAGAGCAATAAAAGATATGTTATTTTGTTCTATATTATTCTCAATAGTATTTATCTTTGTTTGAAAAGTTATAATATATTTTTTTAATGTATCGATTTCCATGTATACAGTTTCTAACATGCGTATTTTATCCTGAAGATTATTAATACTATTTTTATATAGATCTAAGTTTGTTTATTTGTCATTACATGCGATTTAAGTATTCTGTAAGATTCCTGAATTTGATTAGTTGTTTTACTTTCACGTTCACTGATCGAGTTGTTGAATACATCCATGATGTATGAATTTATATAAAATACTGCGATTATAATTTAAGATCATTGGCTTTTATCCAACTGTTATGCGATTTGTCGAAACCTAACCACTTGACGAATATTTTATTGCCTTTTTTACGTATAATTTTTTCAACCAGATAATCGTTGGGATAATATGTTTTAGATAATTCTTACAATAAAAACACCAGCTATAGGTCCCCCTGTATAATCTTTAATTGGTAAGTAGTAGGCATTGTTTTGTTTATTTTTACAATTTTAAATATTTCCGAAGACCAGTTTGGCAAATATCCTTTTGTAAATTAATCCTTTATGTGTACTAATACGGACTTTGTCATTTATTTTAATTTAATTTTTCTATTTACGATATTACGTTGTTTCAATACAACTAATGACGGGTTTTCGTTGGCTTTTTGCATAGGTGACATTCCCGACAGTACTATGCATAGATTTATTATACTTGTCTATTAAACATTCCTAATATAGAAATCCAATTATGCGAGCCTCTGCCGTAAACTCTCTAAACATTAACGACTTTAAGTACGATTAAATCGTTTCGACAATAACACGCTTTTGTTGTGCTATTTAAGTCGAATATTTATTAATGTTATATTTATCCATTAAAACGTGTTTAAGGCTTTGTTGGTAAAATTCTTTACCATTATCGAGTTGTAATAAAAACTTCAGTGAGCGATTAATTATGATTTTAGACATTGCATTCGTGACTTCGGTACCTGTTTTAGATTTAAGCGGTATAGCCCACGCGAATTTTGTAAAACAATCGATTACACATAGATTATACTTGAATCCTTTAATTTTGTTTGAATTCGGTATCATTTCAACCAAGTCGGCTTTGCCATTTAATCGTTTTTACCATTACACCATTGGGACCCTTCGTCTAAAACATATTTTTTTATTGACGGTTTATTGCAGTTCAAACGCAATTGCACGTTTAGACATTGGGTATTCGTTTTATTAAACAGGGTTCCAATAGTGTCTTCGAAAATCGAATAAAATTTCAATGGATACACCTGTATTACCTGCCGCTTGTGTGATAGTAAAAGTCGTAATCTATCGACTAGTTCGTTGGATAGTCACATATACACTAAGTTATGTTTCTGCAGTTTTTACAGAAAGGCCACTCACGATAATGGAAACAACTTTACAATGACACCTGTAGATTTTTCACCACACGTTTTAATCTTTTTTGTGGTCTTATTGTCAAAATGTGCAGAGGGGTCTGTATTAGTATCTGTTTATATGTTTTCAAAGTCATTTTCTGTGTATACTGTCGTATGTTTATAAAACAACAACGAACGGAGACGGGTGTTAATGGGGTAAGGACTATGTCTTTGATATTAAATTTGTTTTGGAAAGAAATTGAAGTTTTTCATTGCCTAGACGTAATAAACCGTTAGAATAATTTAATTTGGGACCGTAAGTTTTATCTAAATCTTTAAGATTGAAAACCAATTGATTATTTCTTTGCCGATATTTATCATCGCTTGTGTTTCTTCATCAAGTAAAAAATTCACGATAGGTTCTGTTTCTTCAATATTATTTTTATCTATATTCTGTAGTGGGGATAGTGGTGGTGATGGAGGGGGCGGTGGTGATTCTAGAAATGACGTATTGGTTATTTTATTTAGTGGATCGATTATTGGTTTAAACGTTTTTGATTACTTTAATTGTTGAACATTTTGTTTCACCGGTTTTCAAATGGTTTTATTTTCGTTTAATACACTCTTTCGCCTTAACTATCTCGTTTATTATACTTTCCTCGTCCATGATTACGTGTTAAATTTGAAATTATATACATAAATCACCGTCTTATTTTACTAACATACGTGTCCAAACCGATTCGATAACGTCCGTTGTCACGTTCACTTGTCTTTACAAAATTACGACAAATGAAAACCGATCCGATTCTGCATGTTGTGCAATAAAAAGTTTAAATGTGAAAAATTCATATAAGCGGAACAGTGTTCGGTAAACACGTGTTTAAATTTTCTTAGTCTTAGTTTAAATAATATATTTATATTAGCATTATCAACATATTAACTGCTTGGGTTACTTTCGAATAACTCTGAGTCAAATAATAATTTTATCTACTTTATTGTGTCTTCCACGTGAAAAATAATCTCTAATGACACCTTGGTGTTCACCGATTTCGTTTATCCATGACACACTGAATTATGTAAAACCTCTTCTGGACGAATAACATTTTGTTTTTCAAAAAAATGTAAATATATTAACGTCGTCTATTTCGTCATATAATTTGTTTCAGATAAACTGATATTTCGGTTTGTTCCAAACGTTTTGGCATATAAGTAAACGTTTTCGAATCGTAAAACCGGTTTTCATCAACTTGCAGAAAATATATTAAATTTGTTTTTCCACAACCAGAACGTGCCCATATTTAAAGGACGTACAGTGTTTGGAAACAAGCGGTCGAGTCTTGATTTCGCAGAATTTCCGGTGTATCGATGTTATAAACTGAGAGTTTTTGGCTACTGTTCGATGAAACCGCATTTTAAAATTTTAAATAGGAGTGATACTGTTATAAAGTGTTGAATCACACGATGGCTGCGTTCGAAAGAAATAACACAAATAAAGGCACGGTGTTGTGAACTCTTATATAAAACCATCTGCCAGTGGAATTAAAGTTAACAGGCTACAGGGATGTAAATCAATAACTAACGTTAAGTCGATATATAACATAGAATATTGATCTAGAATTTTGTGGGTCCGGGTACTAAATTACTTGAGAGATTGGCACGCGGTGAACGTGGAAATAAACAATTTGGACGAATTTTGCTCGAGAACACGATATAGCTTATGTAAATAGGTAATACGTTAGCCGATAGAACATAACGCAGACAAAATTTTAGGAAATCATGCTTGGGAGGTATTTAATTTCGAAGGAATTCGGATCTTAAGGAAAAAAGCTGCCTCTTGGCTGGTGACTACGGCTATGAAGGCTAAACGCAAGATGTTAGGTGCCCGGATGTTGGTTTTAAATGTGTGGTCACTGATGCTAAAAAACGCGATAAAAAGTAAAAATTGTGAAAAAATTATAATGAATTTAACGATAAATTGTGTGTTGCGGCAGATAAAAAATCATTGTAATAAATAAGGGAAAAACTAAAACTCCCAGTGTTAATACAAATACCTAAAAAGGGTCGGAGTATCTACCGTTTGATACGATAAGTCGCGGGCTTCGTCTGCGCTAGGTTTTGCACCTTACGGGTGGTATCGCTAACGTAGTTAAAAGCCGGTAAATGATATGAAAATCTAATAGAAATACACCCATTCATTTGGGTAAAGGTTTATATCTATCACCGTTTAAAGGGGAATCGTATAAAATTGAAAAAGGTAATGGTTTGTATCTATCGCCGTTTTTATCGAGGAGATAGAATAAAAAGAATAACCAGAGAAAAACGAAAAAAAATCTCAAAAAACTAATTTCTACGTTACCCAATAGTGGTTAAACGATTATGAGATTATAAAGTATGCCACGTATGCTGAAAAATATCCTCTCATCTTCAGCGGAGTATTTTTCAAGAGGACAGGTAATAACTACCATCCTAAACATAACGAATCGGCAGTGATTAACTTGGTTAATGAAGATAGTACGTGCACTCATGGGGTTAGCGTATAAAAAAATCGATAATCAAATAGAGTATTTTTGACAGTTTCGGAAAACTTGGTTCCACCACTAGAATTAACAAAAATATTTTGAAGGATGCGATTTAAAAATAATTACGAAAACCCAAAAAAAATATAATACGACAAAACTGTGGGCCCCTTGTGTTTGACATTTTTATCATGTATCGATAACATTAAATGGGAAATCATTCGAATTTGTCCTGTGATTTTTTTCCACTATAGAAGTCAGTAAAAAGCGCAAAGATGAGTCTTTAAGTTTTACAAACAAATAATTCTATTCCTAATTATAAACGATATTAATGTAATAAAATAGGGATTGTTCATAAGGATTCGATACAGGAATATAGTAAAAGATTGTGTTTACATTAACCCTACAGGTTCGTATGAGTTTAAATGAATTGGAAAAACGGTAATTAAAACAAATTTTTATCAGACAAAGAGAATACATTTTGAGTTGAAAGCAAACAATAATTAACACGTTAAATATTGAAATGAAATTGTAGTGATATTGTAAGAATTTTTCTATTGATAATAAATAGAATAAGATTAATTAATAGGCCCATTGCTAGGCTTTACATACTGAGAAAAAATATGAGGCTGACATGAAACATCAATCGGACTCATTGGTTAATAATGAGCAAAAAGAAACTTTTATATATATTGAATCAAACATGGTTTGATTTCATGGAAAGGGAAACCTATATTCAGTACGGATATTAATTTCAGGATAAACATTAACGATGGGGTATACATAATTTTATAATATAAAAAAAGGAGTGTGACAACAAAAAGTCCATCAGTAATGCTAAAAGCGATCAATACGTTAACACGTGTTAAAAAAAAGAATACACACAACTAAAAACAATTTTTAAAATTTTCTCGTTCTATAAAAGCTCTATAACAATGGATGACGGTTATTTAAACGTGACGGGCGACTATATTAGGGGGGGGGACGATTGTCGGATAACTCAAATCGAGTATCATTCATTTTTACCGTATTCAACATCGGCATTGTTCAATAACGATGAAATTGGTTTTTGCAATACATAACGCTGAATCATATACTCTCCCATGTGAAAGTTATATCTATATCGAAGGAAAACAATTGACAAACCTGAAGGTTTGGATTGAAAAATCGTTCGTTTCAGAAACAACGGTTTAACATTTCTTTTTTCCGAAATGAAATACGAGATTAAAATGGTGTGTTACAAATTTCAAAACTTGGTTAACACCGGTATATCTTCGATATTAAAAGGTTTATTGTTCGTATAATAACCACTGATATTATCGCACGTTGTAACTCTGCCTTTGGATTGTGGACTTTGTATAATATAAATCATGATTTTTGTAGAGTCAAATACGTTTAACGGTTGTATATAACCTTAAAGAATTTGATTGGGCTTGTGAAGATTATAAGCGTATATTAATTAACTGTAATCAACAACTTTACTATGAACAGATCATCGTTAGACATTAAATGCTATAAAATTATTCCAAACCGAAAATGCCTTGGAATTACAAATGCATCGAAACTGAAAGATGTTAAAAATTTAAATGTTACTCAAATATTATGGAGAATGACCATGGTCAAAGTCAGTGATAGAGAAAAAATTTACACTTTTTTAAAAGTCATAAACAGTCCTAAAACTATTACGAGCGCATTTAGAACATTGGGATACTTTGTGCGAATACCCGAAATTTACCAACAAATATTACTACGCACTCGTAGGAAAAGTTAAAATCATCTAAACAAAATTAGGAAAATACCACGTTATGCCATATATATGTTTTCAAACTAATAGGAAAAATAGTAAATGAGTAATTTCCTATATCGTTTATTTTCGACCACAGCACAATTAAAAAAATTTGAAAGTCTATTTAAATTCCGACGTGTAACCTAACGGAAGATTTTCAATGTGATTTTACAAAGAATAAAAATTGCTACATTATACAGAGCTTTAATACAGAGTTTCTAAAAATCATACTATGGTAATGATAATGTTACACCTTTATTGAACAGAACCCAATTTCAAAAAATACGCACCAAAAAAAAAGTCATCATAGTTAGTTGATATGAGTAGACAAAACGACAAACGTCAAGAATCCACCCGTAAACCTAAGGATAGTGAAATTTGAGGGCAATCGAAAAGTTTTGCAAGATGCCTACATCAGCATATTGTTTAATTTTACATGACCCAATTATAACTTACAAACCCTTTACAAAACCCGGGGAAGTGTAAGAAATTTTTGTAAATTATTATTGTATAACTTAAAGTTAAGAAATAATAAAAAAATTAATATTTTTTTTTATGAATAATATGTGTGTGTTTTTATTTATAAATAATAGTTAATTTAATTATTTTAAAATTTGAAAATAATTCACGCGAGGTTTTCCATTGAGATGGCTTGATAAAAGTTGATGGGAGATTGGGGGTGGTGAAGGCGATGGTATTTTGGTGCAAATTGAATATTGTTGGCCATCGTTTTCGTCAACAGCTCGCGTCTCTGGCAGATTGTATGGAGTTGAAGGCGGCGAAATAAAATCTTAGGGGTTCGTCATATTGATCGTATAGCTAATAAAAACAAAAACTGAATTTAGTTTCATACATTAAAAGTAGAATACTTTTTTTTTTTATTACCTTGGATTCTTTCGCTAAAGTAGTAGACGATTCATTTCCTCATATTCATTCTTATACATGGGAGTTGTTATATGGCTAGAAATAATAAAAATAAATTAGTATAATGAAATAATTTATATAGAGTAAATTAGTTTACCTCGTCAATCATCAACACATTGATTGCAAGTTGTTCTACAGCAAATAAATTTTTATTTGACTAACATAGATGTGCTCATTACTTTGATATAATTATTAGTAATTAATTCTTCATTGACGCTTTTGATAAAATTGGTTATTCTTCTTTAGTTTTGTTTTTCCCGAGTTAATACAAGATTTTAAGTATATTGACATTTGTTTAAATTTGTTTAGAAATCAATGGAACAATTATCTTGGTTTTACGTACTACTGCCTCGTATATACTCCATTCTAAATATTGAATTGCCATCAGATCTTTTCCGTTAAGTAATTACGCGGCACCCGTCTTGTATTTTTGATTTCAATAACAAGTTGTTTCTCACCACGGTAAATCATATTTGTTAGTATTACTTTGTCGGTATCTAAAAATACGGTCTTCGTTTTTTGAGGTGAGTCCAATATATTGATAGAATATTTCCCATCAATGCGAATATACGTTTAGAAAATCGTTATCTATGCGATATATCTTGATGGCGTAATAATATGTGACATAACGTTAAATTGGTTTACCGGATCGATTCAACGTGTAAAATTTACGTTCTGTAAAGTCAATCACGAAAACTGACGAGTCGATGAGCTGGCTAGGCGGTGATGGTGCGATGTACTGTATAATTCTTTATTTGAACCGCCATCATAAGTTGAACACTTTGTAAACGGGTTTATCACTTGGAGGAATAACGTGAAACTAATTGTCAACCAAATAGTTGTGATAGCGATGAATTATTATAAAAATTATTTTTTCCACGAATGTAAACACGGTAAACACTAAACTCACAGAAAAATGACAAGTCGGTTTAAATTTCGTTTTAAATTTCAACCGTATCAAGACCCACGGCAGACTTGAGCAGTTAAATTATTTAGAAACGTACTGAATTAAAATAATAGCAAAACCATCTTATATAGGTTATAGTAGGAATTAGTAAGTTATTTTTTAATAATCGATTTTTTCGTGTACACTCATTAAGCATTTTTCATAATAATTACACATACGATACAATATTATGCTAATGTACATTTTTAAAATAATCATTAAATACCTATCAAGTGATTGTACAAAAATGTAGCATCCTAATATTTTTATAGTAATGATATGCTTTATAGGAAAAGAATATACGCAGGTAATACACACTACACAATGCACATAAGAAAAAAGACAGTGGGAGGATCGGGCGTCAGTGATTTAAGGGTTATAAGAGCCAGTGGGAGGATCGGGCGGCACTGATATAAGATCTGTAAGAAATTTTATCATAAAGTGATAAAAGACAGTAGGAGGATCGGGCGGCACTGATATATGGTGTGATAAGAGATATTATCATAAAGTGATAAAAGACAGTGGGAGGATCGGGCGGCACTGATATATGGTGTGATAAAAGATTTTATCATAAAGTGATAAAAGACAGTGGGAGGATCGGGCGGCACTGATATATGGTGTGATAAGAGATTTTATCAAAAAGTGATAAAAGACAGTGGGAGGTCGGGCGGCACTGATATATGGTGTGATAAGAATCTAGGGCAGTGATAAGAGCAAAAATTCAATGATAAACTTACTGATAAAAGATAACATGTATGATCAGAGACGTGATAAGAATCTAGGGCAAAATCTAGTGATAAGAAATAATATGTGTGATAAGGGGTTTGATAAAAGATAACAGGTGTGGAAAAGGGTTTTGATAAGAGATAACAGATGCAATGAAGGGTAAATAAGAGATAACAATTGTGATAACATGTGTGATAAGAGATAACAGTTGTGATAAAGGTGTGATAAGCGATTAATAGGTGTGATAACCTGTGTGATAAGAGATAACAGGTGTGATAAGAGATAACAAGTGTGATAAATATAACAGGTGTGATAAGAATCTAGGCTGATAAGAATCTAGGGCAGAGGATCCGGGAGGATCGGGAGGATCGCCCTTGATGCAGAACCTACCAAAATATCCTACTTTACTGATAGGAGCGAAATTCCTCGATAATTATTGGCATCTGTTTTATCTCCTTTTTTGTGTATCGGGTGGATCATAGCTGTTTTTCCAATCTTCTGGCATTTCCTCAGTTTCCCAGTATTTTGTATTATTTTATGTTGGCTTTTGACTGTCTTGGTATCTACATTTTTCCAGATTTCGGCTATTATCGAGTCCTCTCCTGGGGCTTTGTCATTTTTTAGTTCTCTAATAATCTGTTGGATTTCTGCTAGGTCCGGGTGTCTGGAGTTTTCAAATTTATAATTTGGGTTTTGCTTTGGAAATTTCATTTTTGGTTCCTCACAGTTTAAAAGTTTTTTGAAGTATATTGTAAGTATTTTACAGTTTTCTTGGTTGTTTAGAGCTATCTTTCCATCTTCGTTTTTGAAACATAGGTTGGTGGTCGATATCCTTGAAGGTTCTGTTAAAGGCTTTATAGAATGTTCTTGAGTTGTTCTTTTTAAAGTCTTCATCTATTTGTTGAAGTTGGGTCTTGTCAAAAATTTCTCTTGCTTGTTCCTTATTGTTTTGGCCTTGTCTGTGATCTCTGTTCTTTGAACAAGATATAGTCTTCATTATTTTTGGTTGAGTGCCATTTTTCTATGCCTTAATCCTTAGTTCAAGGGCTTCTTCGCACTGTTCATTCCACCACCTGTGTTTTCTTTTTCTCTTGAGCGAAGCTATTTCCATTGACGTCTTGACTATTTTTTGTTTGATTTCATCCCATTCCTCTGTTTCAATGTTAGTTTTTTCTGGAATTCTTGTTTTTTTAGCTTTAGTATTTCTGTATTGATTTCCTGTATTTTAAAATCTCTGTTCAGTGGTCTTTCTTGGGGGGATGAATTTCTTTTTTAGTGTTGTTAGGTAATGGTCTGTTTCTATGTTTGCACCTTTTCCGGGACCTTTACATTCATAATTTCTTTCTGGTTATTGAATGAAATGGCAACGTGATCAATCTGGAATTCTCCCAAGCTGTGGTTTGGTGATTTCCATGTTTTTTGTTTTCTGGGTAAGTGTCTAAAATGTGTAGACATTAGTTTAAGGTTAGCATCTTTGCACAATTCTATCAGTCGTTCCCCATTCTTGTTGGTTCTTTTATGGGCAGGGTACTCTCCCACTGTCTTTTTGTATTTTCTTTCCTTTCCAATCTGTGCATTGAAATCGCCTAGTAGGATCTTAATGTTTTTTCCTGGGATCTTTGAGAGTTCATGTTCCAGGGATTCCCAGTATTTCACAACTTTCTCTGGGTTCCTTTTGTTGTCTTCGTTAATGGGAGCGTGGCAGTTTATTAGGGTATAGATTTTATTTGCACATCGTAGTGTCATGATTGTGAGTCGTTCATTTGGTGAGTAGAAGTCCGTTATTGAGTTGATTATCTTCCTGTTCACGATAAATCCATTTCCTAGGTGTGGTATACCTTTTCCCATTGGGTTTAGGTCTTTCTTACCCTTGAAGATCCTATATCCTTCCGATTCGTTTATAATTTCATCTTTGAATCTCGTTTCTTGGAGGGCCAAGATTAGGATCTCATATTCATCTAGTATCTTGGTTAGTTGTTTAAGTTTCTCCTGTTTTTAACAGTGAGTTTATATTCACCGTTCCAAAGAAGCATATTTTTTTGGTCTTGATCTTGAAGGTTGGTGTTTTCTGGGGTTTTTCTTGTTTGCATGATGTTTCGGGCTCTCCAGAATCCGATGGCCCGATTGCGCCGCTTGCGGCGGAGGATTCCCCGTTTAAGATACCTCCTGGAGTAGTTCTATTCAAAGAAATTTTCATCATGCATTATTTAAGAATTGTGTTGGGGAAAAGGATTGGTATCCATTCCAAGTTTAAAACTGAGATTGTAAGTCCCAGAGTAATGGTTCATCCGCTCCTAACATGGAGATCGCCGATGTTTGCTGCCGTTTACTATGAATCAGACGCAGCTCTAGTTTTGGTCCGCCCCGGGTATTTCATTTCCCCGGCACCACCCATATCTGGGAGGCTTTCCCCTATCCGCCACCTTTGGGAGGCGCCCGATGGAGGACTAGAAACCTCTCACGGGAAAAAAAACTTGTATTATTAATTTAAAAAATGTTTGTGATGTTTTGATTATGGATATGAGCTGGAGATTTGAAATACTAAATCAAGTATCTTCTAAATTTAGATTTTTAAATGGTTCTGACATGGTTGAAAGGGATTCAAAGAATTTAATTAAAGCTGCTGCTGATCTAGCCATAAAATATGATAACGATTTAAAACCTTCAAATTTCACTTCAGAAATAATTAACTTTAAAAATCTTGTATTAGATATGTTACCAGACTTTAGAAATCAAACTCCTTTAAATATTTTGGAGTTAATATATGAGTTCTCAATGACTAGGATAATCCCAAATATTTGTACTGCTATTCGTTTGTATCTAACATTGCCCTGTACTACCGCATCATGTGAACGTAGTTTCAGTAAACTCAAATTAATCAAAACATATTTACGATCCACAATGAATCAAAGCCGACTCACTAACTTGTCACTTCTGTCAATAGAAAAAGAGATCACCAAGACAGTTGATTTTGATTCAGTTATTTATAATTTTTCTGCGATCAAAGCCAGAAAAATAAAGTTTTGAATATTAAATTTAACATTTTGTAAATTTTGAAAATGTAAAGTTAAGATATTTTTGTACATATAGATATATTAATTCATAAGTTATAATATTACGACGTCTCGTTCGTTCCGACTTCTCGCGATCGAGCGCCGAGTGACTACCCTCCAATAGTTTTTGTGTTTTGGAAGGGTCGCCAACCATGTACCGAGATCTGGGAGACCGGAGTACATGGATTTAAACAAAATCACGGAAATAGGAAATAAAAGGAAAAAAAGAACAATGAAATTATATGTTTGAACGATTAATGTAATTTATTAATACGAAAATGAAAGGCTATAATTAAATGGAAGGAAAAGCATAGACATATGGTCCTGCATTAAAAACCTTCCCTAAAAAAATATGATAATAAAATAACACCAATAATTCAAAACAACAATAAGAATTCAAATATAACTCACGAACGATTAACGATAGTAAAAAAAAATCACAAACGTGATCTACTATAACTAACCTCGCGAGGGGCTTTCCGGCCGGTCGTAGACGTCGGAAAGACAATTACAAATTTTGTGTATTGTATTCTTTTTTTTTGTAAAAAAATAATAATTAAAAATACATAATAATAACGATCGTAATGTACCGGCCAAGTACCACAAAAAACATATATTAATATTAGGGTGGTCCTTATTTTTGAACTTCTTGAATGTTATGTCACGGGCTCAAAATTTTGTTTGGTACACTGAAAAAATAATTTTAGTAAAATTTGAACGTGATAAGTCAACCCCTTCATGTGCCTCAAAGGGGTTTAAGTTTTATGAAAAGGGGTGAATTTGTATTTTTTGCGTGTACTTTTTTAATTTTTAAAGTTAGGGAAAAATGTACAAGACAATTATTATACCACTAAGTATTTACTAACTAAAAAGTTACTTGTAAATTTTCTGTAAAATTGATGGTTCTTTGTTAAATTTAAAAAACCAATCAAAATTAATATTTGATGAAAATAAATTAATTTTTAGTTTTTTACTTGTATTACCTTAGTTTTAAAGCTACACACAAATTGGACATACGTATTATTATATAAAATTAGGTTCTAAAATTATTTTTATTAACTTAACCTTTTTGTGAAAAATCAATAATTATCCTGAAAATATAGGTTTTTATGTACTTTTATGCATTAAAGGTTTTTTTCTGAATTTTTTTCATTTTTATTTATACTAATTTATTGTATTTATTTTACAATATTAATTACATCCATTAAGTTTAATTTTAAGTTTATTCTTTGAATGATATAAATAAATATCCGAATTAAAACCATATATATTATAAAAAGAATGTTAATGAAAGAACATTAATGATTAATTGGTAAATGGTTTTTTTAAAATTTCGCGGTTAAACCCTGGATATTGTTGACGATAATTTTGAACAACCTAAAAAAGTTATACATAATTTTATTATTATAAATAGGTAAAACATCATAAGATCATAGATTTATTTCATACTTGCATTATAAATTGCTTTTGATCTTCATTTTTAGTGAATTTGTTATTATATTCTTCCATCAATTTTACCCCACGTTCGGCTGCATCGTTAACAATTTTCAGTGAAGATAAGATTTCTTTTGCATGTTTATATTCATCTATAGTTTGCCATGTTTTTGGGTCTTCTCGTAAAAAATTAAATGATATTTTAAATCGTTGAAATATTTTCCATGATTTATTACTAAGTAGAGCAAATGGAAGATCTTTTTTGAGAAAATGTGATACATCATCATATTTTAAGTTTTTATTTAATTTTTTATTTGATTCTTCATTTTTTTCTTGTTCTTCATTAATATTTTCTTCATAACCTTGCAAAATTTAATTGCCATTCGATGTTTGGTGTTGTTGTCAACTCATTGCATCCCGATCACTGATCTTGCATTTATCAAGAGCCGTGTTTCGTACCATTATAATGTATTATGTAGGAATAACAAATAAGACCGATTAGTGGTCGCGACGGATTGTCCGCGATATTAAAGGTACAAAGGTCCGACCTAAATCGTAGTCGTAATACTTTCAATTCCGTAGCGTCTCACGTAGAGCAAACGAATGTCCGCTGGCCTTTGAGCGACTACGTATAATTCGAATGTAAAAATTTGTTTTAAATAATAATAGTAATAAAGAAAATTTAGAATCAGTGAAAGTTCAAAATAGCGTTACGTGTTTTTTAAGCACTTTAACACCGCGCAAATACATTGGTCCTTGCGGAACGGATAAAACATTTAATATTTGTGAATGTTGCGTTAGTCAGCTCATGTGTAGACTTATAAAATTAAAGCACATAGATCGTAAACAAGGTAGTGTATTCGTGCGGAATCTTCGAAGTTAAACGCCTAATTCGATCGTCTATGTGATCTAAAATTTTCGCAAAAATAAAGCGTTTAAAAGTTATAATATTTATAAAATATTCGTATTCACGTAATCTCCGTTATTGTATTGGACACGTATGTGGTATAGTTTTCGCATCGTGGTATCGTTTTTCGTCCAGTTAATACAAAACGCGATGTGAAAATCCCACTTACGTCAGTGTTCATTTTTCATTCCAACCCAGTGGTATATTATCAAGAAAAAAAGGTTAAGAGAATTCAGCCATATTTTAAATTATTGCCGTTTTTAAAAATTTTTTTCCCTTATGTATACAGACCAAAAAATTAAAAATATAAAATAAAAGAATAATATCCCGTTACTTCTAACACGTTGAAAATTCTTACAAAAAAATTTAAATAGTACAAATAATTATACACGTAAACAAAGCTCGAAAAACCTGTTCAATATTAAAAACGGTCTACATCGCGAGTCTATACGTAAATAGATAACTCGTTTAATTGAAATACAAATATTACTTTTTGTACAAGAGTCAAAGTCGAGTAACGAGGTCCGTAAAATAATAATTTATAATACTATAGGAGCAAATGAGTGAATTAGCGGCCCCTCTCATTACACGACGAGGTACAATTGGAAAAGGGCAAATACCACGCCTAGCAAATTATATACGCGATAAATAAGACAAAAAACGATATTGACCAAATTCGATTTTTAGAGTGTAAAGAGCAGCGGAAAACTTTGACGGGATTTTTCAACAAGTTCAAACTCAAATCACGAAGACAAACAGTGTAAACGAAGACAATGAAAAATACCGAGAGGACTACGAAGAGCAGTATTATGAAAACCGTAGCAATATGCAATAGGTAGTTGAGAACATACCGAATATGATCGCGGTTCAAGTTTCGTAGAAAATAGCTCGACAAGTAAAACAAACATCGTAGAGAATAATTTCTAGTAAATACAAGCAATACACCTCAGCAGTCAAGTTAGCTGCGATACAAATACCGGAATTTTCGGGATCCATACACGGAAAGGGGGCAGCTTTCTATGATTTATATAGGCTTAATCCATAAAAATAAGGCCCTAAGTGATGTTGAAAAAAATTTTCTATTTGCGATCCATCACTACGAGGAGAAGCCAAAACGTCATACTAGTGACTTCAGACCACGTTCTGAAAAATTATTCAGATCGCCTGGTACAAGTTTAATTGCGCGATACGACAACAAAAAAGTATATAATTCAAGTACATGTAAAGGCATGATCGAATTAAAACCTATAAAAAAGGAATCGTCCAGTTCGTTACGTGTATTGGTAGATACGTTATCGGGACATAATAAAAGCTCTGAGTCACTGGGACAAACACCCGCCAACTGGGGCGCTTTGGTTTAGATTGTTTTCTAATAACATCGAAATTAGACTCGATATACAAGGCGTGAGTGTGGAGAGTGTTTTCTCAACATCAATGACATCTGAGATAACAGATGTTAATTGGTTCCAAAGTGGACAACAACGTTTATCGAAATTTTGGAAGCAATCGAGACTGCAAAACATGCCATACTGGCATGAGAGTAACAAAGAAGCGGCTACCTCGAAAAACAGATTTATAAAATCGAAACTCCGTTTTTCCCGTCACGAGTGAAATTTAAAGTGTTTCATATGTAAACAAGGCTCACAACAATATATCGATGTCCCATTTTTCTTGAAATTTTTATCGAAGTACACGAGCGTATAAAAAAGATAAGCGAATTAAAAACATTGTAAGATATGCCTAAGATTGCATGTCGGCGGAAAAATGTACGTCGCGTTCCCCTCCGTGCAAAGTGTAAACGCGAAACCGGCATACCCGGTCTATTACGATATATCGCGCGGAGAGACAATTAGTAAACCAAATAATCAATGTATCAGTTCGGAATACTATAAAATAAGTTAAAAATTACCGATAACGATTTCGGTGACAACAGTCCATCCGTCTCGAATTTAACGCACACCGCATGTCGGAAAAAATAATAATCAAATATTATTATCGACCGCCTGAAATAATTGCTATAGAATTGTCACCACAGGCCGAAACAATGTCGAGTGTTACTCGATAGTGGTTTCTCAACATAACTTTTATTTCGGAAAATCAATGATGCCAATGTCTATACGTTTAAAACGACTAAAAACATTATGTCGCGGATTTTTTTTCCGGTATAAATGAAACAGAAGCGCAAGACATCGACATATAAACGTAACGGCCGTACATCAAATCTCGAGTTTCGAATTACTCAGTAAATTTAGAAATTTTCGTTCTTCCAAAATTAACAAATAAATTACCATTAAAATTTTTAAATATAGATGAATTTTAAATTGCCGAATGAATATCAAATTAGCAGATCCGTCCATTTAAATACGCCCAAGTCGATTCGACATGATTCTGGGAGCAGAATATTCATTTGAATTGTTTAATATGTCAAGTACGTCCAATTCCCGCATGGAACCTATTTTAACAAAGTACTCGGTTCGGTTGGGTCGTGGCTGACCCTTTCTTCTGCAATCAAGCAAGACAAAAATAGCGACAGATGTAGCATTATTTACACAGTATAACACAGCTTAATGAAATAAATTTGGAAAACCAAAAGGGAGAGTTTTATGGGGGGGGGGGGCGTCCTAGAAGAGGTAACAAAACAACGGAGCTTATACCTAGAAGAGAAGGCGTGTATAAAACACTTTAAGCAAAACGGTGATTCGGATGTGAAACGGAACGGTTTACCGTAGTTCTTCCGTTTCGAGGACACACGCTGAAAATTAGGTAACTCCGCTATAATGGCTATCTCTTCGTAGGTTTTCTTTTCGTTGGAAGAGTCGTTACAATCCGATGATAATGATTAAAAAAAAAGACATCATCACGCCGTTTCAAAACGACAAGTAAGTCACTACGACAACAAAGTTAAGGTAGTATTTGATGCTTCGCCCCAAGCCCCCCCAAGACAAAGCGGACTAAGCCTTAACGATATACTATTTAAGAGGGCCCATGTATGTATACAAGAGGAGTTTTGTTCCACGATAATGGCGCTGTTTCGAGCACACAAGTACGTACTGACAGCGGATGTGAAGAAGATGTATCGACAATTGTGGGTCAACAAAGATCCCAAACGTGATTATCAAAGAATAATTATAGCGTGATAAATCCTAACCCACCTATTCATATATTTCGTTTAAAAAGACAGTCACTCAAGGGTTATTACATCGTCCTAAATTGGCCAACAGCCTGATTTACAAAACATTGACAGAAGAAGAGGCTGATGCGTTAATCCGGAAGCATGCCAGTCAAATAAGTCCAGTTTTTTATATGGATGACTTTCTCGGTGAGCATCATATCCAAAAGAAGAAGAACTATTAAACTTCGGTGATGATTTAAATTAACTGGTGTTTAGGAACGGGACAGGTTGCAACTAGACAAATGGTCAAGCAACAGGTTCAGATTTTATTACCGTCCAGTATGATAAAACCGACAAATGGAAATTTGTCTGACAAAACCGAACTTCTGACAAAACAGTTGTAAAAATACTAGGTGTAAATTGAGTCCCGAGAATGACATATATACAATATAATGTTCGAACCATATGAAAATAGTGCTCGCTTCACCAAACGCACGGTTTATCGGAGATAGCAACCATAATTCCGACCCACTAAGGACTCATTAGTCCCGACCGGTCATAAAGATTCAAGGATTCTGATGCAGTGCAATTATGCAAATAGAGTATAGGATGGATATGAGGCATTACCTTGTAAAGCTGGAACGAATAGGAATGGCGAAATTTATACGAGGTTAAATTTAAATAAGTTTAAACTCGTTAAACAAATAAAATCGGTCATTTCTCGGCAGTGGTCAATGTATCCGATGTACACTTACCAACGGATTTGCCGAACGCTTCAACAATCGCCGCATACGTGCCTGTATATATTGACGTTGACTAAAACTGACAGATGGTATAAATAGTTATAACAAATTTAAAAATTTGTTTCAAAATCGCGTGTGGCGCCACTAAAAACCGTTCTTTTACCACGATTAGAGTTTTAGAACGCCGAGTGTTATTATCACGTCTAACCGAAAATATACTTCCAAATTACGATTAAGAATCACGAAACAATATTATTGGGTCGAATCCACTATTGTAAGGCCGAGGGATCTCATCTCAGTCCAGCTAGAGTGAAAACCT
Organism: Schlechtendalia chinensis; assembly: GCA_019022885.1. NCBI lineage: Eukaryota > Metazoa > Arthropoda > Insecta > Hemiptera > Aphididae > Schlechtendalia > Schlechtendalia chinensis. Next base: position 4,920,866 of record JAFHKX010000014.1, read on the forward strand.
TCGTGCCCATCGCGTAGTACAATACATGAACTAACGGCATTTCACAATGGTCACATGTAAGCTCGAAAGAACAACCCCGGGCTGATATTGTGTCGCTAGGATGCTATCCGTCAGAAATTCCAGGACAAACATTATGTGGCACGGCCCCCAAAATTGGTTTTATCAGAATACTACTCAGCGTGGCCAATACTCAACAAGGAAGTTAAAGATAACGACGAAGTTTTTGATGGAACGGAGAACAAACGTTATCATGTGTTTAATGACTGCTAGAAGTGAATAATGATATTGTCCCAAATCGAAACGAATATTCGTCGATAAACCAAACTATTACGGTTTCTATCGACTGTCGTAGGTTCGCACAACGCGTCACGAAGAATGATAAGATTTGTGGAGAGAGTTGCGAGCCTACGGAGATCGAGGAGACTAAGATATTAAATTAATTAAATTGATACAAGCTAACCGTTTTTGGACGTGACTTGTTGAACTCACAAAATTACACGTCGCGTGGAATAGTACATTTAGCGTCCATTTTTTGACCAAAATGGCTTGATCATCAGAGTGGGATGGTCGGTCTTCATAAATGCGCCTACACTTAACGATTTCCAGCGGCAATCCTATTATTTTGCCAGCAAAAAGTATGTTTACCAAACTTATATTTATACAGAGACACACGAAAGACTCATGCATGGTGGGCCTCAGGCTGATTTAGTCAGCTATACGTTTTAAAGTTCAGGCCGCTTAACGAGAGAAAAATAGCACGTAAATGTAGTACATCAATGTATAAAAAATGTTTTAACATACCGAACCTGTAGTCATGCAAACACATTATGGGGATTTGCCAAAGGCAACGAGTGTGAGCCATCCAAGAGTTATTTAAAAAAACCGGGCACTTACTTCGCCCGGTCCCTTTCATATCAAGTTAACTTACGTCGAAAACGCCACCATTGGGAAAAAGCTTACGCTTGTGTATTATTTGTGTGCGGTCACAACTAAAGCAGTCATGTTGAGGTTGGTGGAAACGTTGACTACTCAAGCTTTTTTAAACGCGATAACAAAGATTTTGTGATTAGACGCGGTCTTATGCGACCGGACATTTTTTTCTGACAACGCAACAAATTTTTGTTGGTGCCAATATCACCAACTCCAAGAATTAAAGACCCTTTTTCAAAAAAGTAAACATCAACAGGAAAGTTGAAAACTCATTGATCAAAGATTGGAATTCCAATGGCATTGTATAACCACCAACGGTCTCCTCACTTTGAGGCTTTAAGGGAGGCCGCGGTAAAGTCCCTAAAATCTCATTTATATAGGACATTAGGTAACGCTTCGCCTAACCTTCGAGGAACTAAATACAGTACCTTATACGTGTAGAGATGCCATCCCAGAACCATTATCCTAACTCCAATGTCTCCACCGACATCCCTCCGATTTTTCCGTCCCTCACATTCCTGGCATTTATTAATCAGCGATTCTCTACAAGCCATTACCTGAAACGCGATGAAACATCCACCCCCATATGAAACGGTCATCAAATGGCGAAAGAGTAAGTTCAATACTACACCTCAGCTTGAGGTCAACGAAGGACGACATGACTCTATCTTAATCAGCACCCAAGAGAGAAAAAAATTGTCAACATCAGGGGGATCAAGGCTGTCAACGGGAACAGTCGTCACTAATTCGAGACAACATTTTGGCCCCCTCTTCAGTGGTCCCGTGGCAGAGTAATTGAAAACGCAATGTTTGGTAAGGATAAATCAAATCCCGTGTCCGCTAAAGTGAAAACACCTAAAGGTGAGATTACACGACTGCTGTGCGATATCTCTGTCCTTTAACCGTTTTGAAGCAATCAACCCCGAGAAACAATAAATTTAAATTATATTATATTCATTATTAGTTTTTTATTTTTTTTCTTATTTATATAAGCTATATTAATTTTGTTATCGTATTGGTCATGTAATAATTTGATGATTCAGCAGTTTTGATTATTGAATTAATTTAAGCCATTATAAAATATGCAATTGTTTTCTAGCTTAATCTATATTGTTATTTATATCATTTGTATTTTAGAATATCTATATGATTGTTTTTGATAAGCGCTTTTGAAATGTAGTTTTACTATATTTTTGTTTAGTTTATGGGAAACGTTGTTTCCAAGGCGGGTGCATGTTTTCGTACCCATTATAAGTCTTTATGTAGGAATAACAATAAGACCGATAGGGGTCGCGACGTTGTCGGGGTTAAGGTTAATTGGGCGATATTAAAAGGTCCAAAGGGTCCCGACTAATTCGAGTCGTCGTACTTTCATTCCGTAAGCGGCCTCACGTAGAACTAAACGTTGTCCGCCGGCCTTGAATCGCTTACGTATAATTTCGAAATGTAAAAGTTGTTTTAATAATAATAGTAATCAAGAAAATTTTAATCAGTGAAAGTTTCAAAATAAGCGATTACGTATTTTATTCACTTTAAAACAGCCGCGCAAACAATGCGCTGATAAACGTGGTGTTTTAGATATTTCGTTTTGAACGTTTTAGTTTTGAAGGCTCGGAAAAATCAATGCAATTCCTCAATCGATTCCCTCTATAAATCTACGTCCTCAGAAATAGAACACATGAAATTCTGAACTTCAATAACTGAAAGTTAAAATGGTTTGAATGAACGAAGTAATGTTTACAGTGGTATCGTGAAATTATTATACTAAGATTATAACTACTCAAATTTTCCTTGTGAAATTTTACTGTAATCCATCCTGTTGTTTTTTCTTTTTTCTTCTGCGTGTATAGCAATTTTGCGTTTTTCATCACCCGTTAATTTTATTGTCTAATACCAAGCCTAACATCAGAAGTCCTTTTTTGCATTGTTTTAATTAAAACTGACTCTATCTTCCATCCAATCTTTATTATACTAAAACATCGATTGGTATGAGCAATGTCCACATAAATTAATTAGAATTTCTCTACAAAGTTTGTTATTATTTTTTTCTTGTGTCTCTGATTTTTCTAGTCCTCTTTTTTTCTTAATTTTATGTTATCCAAAGATCTCCAATTTTGTAAAGTTTTTTTAAATTTATGTCACACAGTTCGTCGAAGTATCTGGTTGGAATACGTGTTTTTTCATTCTCGCAAAAGAACTAAACAAACATCGATCACTCAGATGGAACTATCATGTTAAAAATTTAATTTGGGTACAAATTGCTTATTGTAAAATAGAACTCTAAGACAATCTGCTTTTTGATGGCAGTTTAAACCAGTAATTTGTTTTTTCATAGTCCAAATTAAAAATAATGTTTGCCTAGGCATTTCGTTATTATTTTATAAAATTATCCTTAAAATTAAACTATTTAAAGTACTGGGTAAATAAGCACGAAATAAATTACACGTAGACAAACACGACGAAACAAACCAAATATTTTCATTGTAGCAATATTAAGACGATTTTATCTCAAATCCGATAATCTACGTTATTATCATAATCGAAAATAATTTTTATCTACATTAAAGCTTAATCTAATATTTGAATTATAATGACTATTAGCTTAATTGATAGTTGAAACAATATATACAAATTATCAAATTTTATCATATATAATGTAAAATAATACATATAACTTTGAACAAAGTATAATATGAAATAATAAGTAAATTGAGAAAAAATACCCTTCGATATAAAAGAAATATGTAAAATACCTATATTTTCAATTATTATGAATTTTTTACATAAGATTAATTAACGAAAATAATTTAAACCCCTTTTTTATAGAGAATTTATTTGTATAATAATACTTATATACAATTTTTTTAATTTCAAAAATTTTTAGATAATACAAATATAAAAAACTAAAAACTAATTTATTTCCATCAAACATTAATTTCGATCGTTATTTTTAATTTAACAAAGAAACCATCAATTTACAAAAAATGTATAAGAAACCTTTAATTAGTAAATACTTAGCTAATTTATATTAAATCTTACGTTTTTGGCTAACTTTAAAATCTAAAAAAAAAACATCAAAAAAAACAAATGCACCCCCTTTTCAACAAACTTCAACCTTTTTACACGGAAGGGGTTAACTTTATGTTAAATTTTACCAAATTATTTTGTCAATGTACCAAACAAAATTTTGAGCGTGTGACTATTAATTTTTTAATTTTTTTTTTTAACCTATATAGCTAACGACCACCCTAATATATATCCATCTTACTCCTACTCACCTCACGATCCTAAGTACCTAGACCACGACCGTCTCTCCCCCGCGGACGGACCTCCACCACGGGGACGATTCCCTGGATCTACTCCATATTGGAGTAATTGACCATTATGGAAAAATAAATGATCACGACAAAAATAACGAAAAATACGGGAGAAGACGGAATCTACACGTTGGCTACCGGTGAGAGAGTGGGCCGAGGTAATAGAAAAAATATATATAACTCACGAACGATTACGTAATCAGCCCGTAATTAAATATGATGAATTTTTGTTCGTTCTTATCGAATGTTTCTAATTAATTATGCTGTGACAGCGAGAGGTGGCGACGATAGTCGGAATCGGACATCGAAAACATACCTCTCCCAGAACACCCGACACGTATTTATATTGAAAATACCGTCTCCATCCACAATTAATAGTTTCTAGGTATACACAACTTGCTCTGAAACGTTACAATATTACAATTTCAATGCTTAGTTATATTTTTGTTTCATTGTATTTTTTCCGTATCTAGATACTATGATGTACTCTAATGTATAAATATTGTTCATTTACATAAAGATTTTTATATTAAAAGTAAGATAGATAATTTAGATTTGTTAATGAATATTTCATAATTGTTATAATTACCAATATTATTTTTGGTACAAAACTTTAAAAAATTGACCACAGATTTTAGTTTTAAATACACCTATAAGAAGTGCTTCTAAATATATTACTTGATTAGCTTAAAATTTTAAAATTTTTATACTTAAGTTAAAATCGTTTAAATAATTTTGTGGTAAATTATTTATTGGTCTAGTATAATGAATGGCTTTATAAATGGTTGGTACTCACACTACTGTGTGAGTGTGCTTGATTTTTCGTAAAAAAAATATTAATTTTGGTCATCTCTTGAAATGGGCTTAAGTTTTTTATTTTCCCCCGGGTGTTAAAAAGTTAAGATCCGGCCCTGTGTTATGTAACAGTTCGTCGACGTTAAATAAAATTCGGGTATCGGTCTTCGTCAATTGTAATTCTTTGGTACGGCGACTCGAATTAACGTTCGCGTTTGTGAACGTTCAAATATTTTAACGAAGACTTCGTGGCAATGGTTCACTGTACGGATGGACGTACGAAAGTCATGAATCATCATAGGCTAGAAACGTGGAATCCATAGATCGTCAACGGAATCGGTTTCGTTAAATGAGGTTTTGGTTATAAGAGACAACACTACTCCTGCGGTTAACGGTAACCTTTAATGTACGGTATCAGTGAGTTGATATTATCAATGTTTGGTTATTATTATATTTATTATCATGTGTTTTTTTATTGTTATTATTATGATTGTAATTATTAATTTGTTTGTTAATCGCGAAAAGCGCAAATATATACTATTATTAAAATGTGCATTTATACAACGGTATTAATATTCTTATCCTTTATCAATTATATACAGTCCATTAAAGCCTATTAACAGTGTGCGCTGTGGATATTGCACATTGTAAGAAAATATATTTTGAATTATTTTTATAAATAATATGTATATTGTATATACGAAGTTGCATTGATGGCTTAGATATGAATGAACTGTAAAATAAAATATAAGTTGAATAGAAAAGAAATAATAATACCAATAATACTATTAATAATAATTATAAAACTAATTTTTTTAACACAGCTACAAAATATTAAGTCATGAGCAATCCAGATTTTTATAAGTTTCTAGAAGTGTGTTATTATATTGTATACTTTAAATCTAAATTGTACTTACGAAACTCTCGTTTATAAATATATATGTAAATGCTTATATATATATATGAATTCAGAAAGAAATAATGTTTTCATGTCCTATATTTACAAAAATCAATTTTTTGATTTAAACATTTTCAGCATCTAGAATTGTAAAATATTTTATAAATATGATTGGAAATTATTTTAGATGATGTCTATAAGTTTGATTATTAAATATTAGCTTTAAATCTAAATTTTATTTTTTCAGCGATTTAGTGTTATGCCTTCTTGTGGTACGACGTAATAAATGACGTTGCGTTTTCGTGTGATTATATTAAACATTTTCAAAATTCGTGTTGTACATGTTTAATAAGTTTAAATAAAACATGTACTTAAAAGTTAAAAAAGGTTAAAAAATCGCATATGCTTTATACAAAGCACATTTGGCGAATGAAAACTGTTTAATTTATGAAATGGATTTTATTGGAAGACAGAGATGATTCATCGTTCATTTCATATAAGACATATACATATTATACAAAATTTATATTATTATATATTCAAGCGGGTTTAAAATATATATTTTTTATTTTTTATGATCCTTTTTTAAAATCGCTCGAGTAATAAGTACACATCGACCCAGCGATAGACCTAACTGTGCTTGCCCGTGAACACATTGAACTCAATTAATCGTTCATATTAAATATGAAATTTCTATATTTTTTTTTTGACGTATATATATTCATACTTTAAATAAATGGATAACTTTTGAAATTTCTATAGTGTCACCTTCGTTTTGTACACGATTTCACAAAGCGTACGCTGGCAGAAAAAAAATCAAATGCAAAAACAATTTCACATAATATTGTACACGACGCACTTTCGGTATACGCGTTCGAACGACTAACACACAGGAGAATTAAAATTGCATACACATAGCGCCCGCGAATCTGTTATATAAACGCATCTACACTTTTATTTTACTTCATATATGCTGGTGATTTTAATTCATTTAACGGAATGTATTTACATTTATACATTCGCTAGTTTTTTGGTTTACATATTCAACTATTGAAAAATAGCAGACTTAGTGCGCTGTGGATATTGCACATTGTAAGAAAACATTTTTAATTATTTTTATAAATAATATGTATATTGTATAAACGAAGGTGTGAATGAACTCTAAAAGAAAATATAAGTTGAACAGAATAGAAATAATAATACCAATAATAATAATAGTAATATTTATAATTATAATAATAGTAATAATAATAATAATTGTAATACTAATTTTATTAACCCAGCTACATAATATTTAGTCATTAACAATCAAGATTTCTTTAGTGTCGAGAAGTGTGGTATTTTTAAATCGTTTACTTACCAAACTCTGGTTTATTATTAATAAATATATAAATGTGCGTGTGTCTATATGAATTCAGAAAGAAATAAAGTATTCATGTATACAAATGTCTAATGATGTGTAATTATCAAAATTTTTTTATAGTAACGTCTTATATAATTATTAAATGACCCATTAATTTTATCGAATCATGTGTAATTTGTTTACCACCTGTTGTTAAACTCTAGCAATCATACTGAGCTATTTAGTATTAAGAGTTTATATGAAAATATGTTTTACTATTTTGATAATCAGAAAAGAAATTAATTGGGTTGACCACCCAATGGAACTTGAAAATCATAAAAATATGTAGTTATTTGATATCGAAATTCTTTTTTTACAGTTAATTTCAATATTGTGCGACTGGATGGGTAATTAAATACTTTCACACAATTGATCGCTTTTAACAATTATACTATAAATACAAACAAGAAAAATATATGGCACGACAATATTTCGACTTGTGTCCGCGCGTGTCCGAACGGTACAGAACGTCGCTGTGGGTTGTAGTATCCTACTTTGATTATGATAAGGCAATTATTGTATTATCGCAAATTTGGCCACGGCGGTTCAAAGTTTACAAATTTCCACTCGCGTAGACATTCTTTCCTGTTGAGATGACCAGCATCTCAACATATTGACAATAAATTTAACAAAATTTGACAAGTCCCTGACAATTTAGCAGATACATTGAATTTATACATTTTTAATCAAGACAAATAATTGCCCACCTTATTTTTTACAAAAAAAAATTGATTTCAATTAATAATACAAACAAATGATAGAATAATATACGAGTAAAAAATAATATAAATAATAAAAAATGATATAAGTAATATTTAGTAGATATGACATATTCAAATACATATATATATAATAAATATAAAGTATACAAAATGAAAAATAACCATTTAAATAAACAAATTCATAATATATAATACCATTATTAACAAATAATAAACCTAGTATAGAGTGCGCTACATATACATAATTTAATAATGTGCATTGATATGATAATTTTATATATAAAATGTAATTAAAACTGAAACTAAAGTTACACAATGCAAAATACGAATGATAATAAAAAATTTAATTATCTCAATCTGGTGAGGCCATTTAAACTCTTTTTGGCGATTGTTGTGCCGCTGTCGTGACGGTCGATTAGGTGAAGCCGTATGCGGCAATCCATGCGTTTATTTTGATTATAATTACGTAAAAGAACAACACCCGTATTTATATGGACTCGTTTTCCTCGTAGTTCTAATCGGTTCTTCATCGAGTGCCGTCGTCGAGTGGAGACGTATATCCGACCATCCACCGCCGACCGTATTTCTGAGCGCATGCTGTCGTCGTAACCGCGCGACGTATATTGTTACTTTTGATACATTTATTTGTTATAGATTTTTATCATGTGCGCTAATCGCCATTAATATATTGTAAAGGGTTATTTTGTAATCGATTTGTTGTCGTAGAACCACCGTCGCGTCGCGTATGTTTGTTTTTGGGGTTGTGCGAAAAGTGTCGACGTCGTCACATAATATTTTTCGAATAATTATTGTTAAAATCTCATTAGCTCTAATAGCTAATACTTTTTTATTTTGGGCTCTAAGAGCTGATAATAGTTTGTATGTGTTTCATTAAATTAAATTAAATTTGTTAAATATATTTAGTTTAGGTTTCGGCAAGCCATCTGCTTTATTTATTATTACCGTGATTTACATTTATTTTGTTGTTTAATAACACGCAACATTTGTTAAGTTGTGTCCGGGCGCGCGTTATATTGTTTTACGCCCCGGCCCGATCACAATCTATCAGTAACAATACTAACTTCACCACTGGACGAGAAATTTCTCCTAACTGGGTGAAAAAATGCGCTACCTTAACGTCACCGTCGTTTCCAAGGATAAACTTGGTCACTTATTCTAGGTGCCATTTCAAAGGGAGTGCCAGATTGTCTTTCACAATCACCATATCGCCTATTTTAAGATCGGGTTGATCTTTAGACCACTTGGTACGCGTCTGGAGACTAGATGTTCGGGTACAGCAAGTAACGGTTGGCGATAAGAAAGTGTCCATGGTTTCAGATAGTCCACACCCAAGGCAGCAATTGACATTGGTGTTAAGAATCGGGAATTTAAAATAGTTTCGATAGGACACAGAACCGTAGTGAATTCCTCAAATGTCGGAATATTGTTACTCATAACACACACCAACAAAGATTTCACGGAGGAAACGGTGGCTTCCCAAAGCCCTCCAAAATGTGGAGCTCTGGGTGGATTAAAATGCCAGGGACAAGGCGTATGAGTAGTGATTTGGTCTTGAATCCTTGGATCAGTTATTAGCAGTCGATGTTTTTTACTGCACCTACAAAATTGGTACCGCGATCCGAGTATATCTTTTGGGTCAATTGACATAATCATTTTTATATTCAATGAACTTACAATTTAAACGTAATAATACAATACAAATATAATTGATATCAAAAATTTAATTAAACGATTTCAAGCTAGATTCGCGACAAATATGCTGTGCTAAAATTTATCGCACATTACAATAAGAATATCCACGTTCGTATTAATTATATGACACAATGCCGCATATAGAATAATATTACTAACTCGAAGTAAATAATATTACAAAATAACAAGTGAAAAAACATTCAAAATTATTAATAAAGATTGAAATATTAATGAAAAATAATTTGTTACATGACTTACGCCCAAACCAATGGCACTAAATAACAGCCGTAAATCGACGAACCACGCTATGCTACCAAAATGTTTGATATCGAAATTCGTTTTGTACAGTTAATCTCAATATTGTGGGACTGGATGGGGTAATTAAATAATTTCACATAATTGAAAATTTTAACAATTATATTGTAAATACAAACAAGAAAAATGTATGGCACGACAAAATTTCGACTTATGTCCGCGCGTGCCCGAACGGAACAGAACATCGCCGTGGGTCGTAGTATCGTACATTGTTAAATATATTAATAGGGCAATTATTGTATTATCGCGAGTTCGGCCACGACGGTCCAAAGTTTTCAAATTTCCACTTGCGTAGACAGTAGTACATATAAAGTCATACTTCCTGTCATGCCAAAGGATGGTACTAGGCTCGAGTTTAATTCATGGAATAAGACTCAACGGCATCCATTTGTTATGTACACGGATTTTGAAGCTTTATTGTTAAAAACGTCGGAATCTACAGTCAAAGTACAATTGCTTTTCAATCTCATCACCCAATGTATTATGGCTTCTTGGTTAAAGCCTCAGATGACATCCCTGTGGAACTACTTAAAAAGTTTAATATACTGCTATCACCTGTTATTTTTCTCGAATCTGAGATATCTGATGTTGTCGCGAAATACTTTGTTATGTCTGTAGTTGAAATATCGCAATAAGTTGAACAATTACTTAAGACTAACTTACCGACAAATATGACCGATGAAGAACGACGAACACATTGTTCATCAACAACTTGTAATTTGTGCAAGGTCGGGTTTTCTGTACAAAATCCAAAAGTATCCGACCACAACCACCTTTCTGCCCGGTTTCGTCAAACTCTCTGTAATACCTGTAACCTAAAACTTCAATCCCCAAATTTTAAACCTTGCTTTCTTCACAATCTCAGTAACTATGATTGTCACTTTATCGTTCGAGAACTTTGATATGATTCAAATACAATATCGGTAATACCTAACAGCGAAGAGAAGTTTATATCGTTTTCTAAATACATAAGTAGTAAATTCACTATAAGGTTTATCGATACATATCGATTTATGGCATTAAGTCTCGCAACACTTTCATTTACATTAGTGGTTTGTAATTTACTAAATTCAATATTAAAATTATTAGTTAAATTTTTAGAGTTTCTTCGAACTTAATAATAATATTTTTCTGTACATCTAATGTTTGTTTATTAATCATTACATTAGATTTAAGTATTTTGTAAAACTCCTAAATTTGAGTAATAGCTTTATTACCACGTTCAGTGATCGAGTTTTTTAACACGTCCATGACGTTAGGCTTTGTATACAATACTATGATTATAATTTGAGATCACTAGTTTGTATCCAGCTGTTGTGCAATTCATCAAAACATAACCATTTGATGAATATTTGGTTACCTTTTTTACGTGTAATTTTTTCAACCAAGTAATCGTCAAGGTAATATGTTTTTGATAATTCTTCTCCATAAAAACACCCAACCACAGGTCTCTCGATATAATCTTGTAATTGATATGTAGTGAGTAATGTTTTATTAATTTTTACAATTTTAAATATTTCTGAAAACCAATTGGGTAAATATTCTTTTTTAAATACACCTTTCTGTGTACTTACACGTACTTTATCGTTTATTTTTAATATTATTTTTCTATTTACGATATTACGCGGTTTTAATTCAACCAATGTCGGATTTTTATCGGTTTGTAAAGGTGACATTCCGATAGTACTATGTTTTGAATAATTGTATTTATCTATTAACATTGGTAATACAAATATCCAATTATACGAACCTCTGGCCGTAAACTCTCTAAACATTAATTGTTTTAATGTTCGATTAAATCGTTCGATGATACACGCTTTCAAAGTACTGTAAGTCGAATATTTCTTACTGTTATATTTCGCCATTAACATATCAACTGTTTTGATGTAAAATTCTTTGCCTTTATCTAGTTGTAAAAACTTCAGCGAGCGATGAATTAATATTTTCGACATTGCATTGGAGACTTCGGTTCCTGTTTTGGATTTGAGCGGCGTAGCCCACACGAATTTAGTGATACAATCGATAACACATAGCATATATTTGAATCCTTAATTTTGTTTTGAATACGGTATCATTTCAACCAAATCGGCTTGCCATAAATCGTTTTTTCCATAAACATTGACCCTACGTCTCTCATAATTTTTCCTCGATGGTTTATGTAGTTCATATACGATTTCGCATTTAGACATTTGGTATTCGTTTTATTAAACCGGCTTCCAATAGTTTCTCGAAAATTGATAAAATCTCGTTCGATACACCCGTATTACCTGCCACTTGTGATGACAATGAAAGTCGTAATCTATCGACTAGCTCGTTTGGATGATCCCAGTACACTAAGTTATGTTTTTGTAGTTTTACAAAAAGCCCGCTCCCTAAAGTCGGAAAAACTTTTACAATGATTTCCGTATATTTATCACCACCACCTGTTTTTATCTCTGTTCCGTTTTGAGTCAAATGTGCAGAGGTTTGAATAAGTATCTTTTTATGTTTCCAAGTCATTTTCGGTGTATACCGTAGGACAATTATAAAACAACAAACGAACAAGTCCTGGTGTTAGGGGTGATGGATGTCTCCGATAATTAGTGTGTTATATAACAAAATTGATTTGTTCATTACCTAAAGTAATAACTTCCCATTGGATTTGTCTGAATCTAAAGATTGAAACCATTTGATTATTCTTTGTTGATATTTGTGGCCATCCGCGCTTTCTTCCCCAAGAAAACATTCGGTAGGATTTAATTCCTAAATATTATTTTTATCTTTATTCTGTGGTTTTGGTGATGGAAGAAACGATGAACGTGTTGTATTTGATATTTTGTTTATTGGATTGATTATTGGTTTAAGCGTTTTTGATATTATCTGATGAACATTAGTTTCGCCGGTTTTTAAAGCATTAAATTTTCGTCTAATACAATCTTTCGCTTTAACTAGCTCGTTTAATATACATCCTTCGTCCATGATAACGTGTTTAATGCGGGTGATATATAGAAATCTCCGCCTTATATAACAACAAACATATCAAAACCAAATCGTTAACGCCCGTTGTCACGTTCACTGTCTTTACAAATAACGACAAACGAAAACCGATTTTGATTCCAACTTATTGTACAAAAATGTTTAAATTCTATAAAACTCATATTACCAGAACAATGCTCATAATATAGATGTTTTAAATTTTTTTCGTCTTGTTTAAATAAAACAATTACATTTGCATTATTGCGTATTAACTGTTTAAGTACTTTTGAATAACTTTGTGCTAAATAAAATATCTACTTTAATAAGTCTTCCACTTAAAAAATATTTTCTTATGACCCCTTGGTGTTCACTAATCATGTCATCCATCACAAAAACAGAATTAGGTAAAAAACCTTTTCCGGAAGGATAACTTTATCATTTTCGAGAAATGTAAATTTATTAACACCAAAAGTTGTTAAACGTCCCCTTTTCTTCTGTTCTTAATTTTGGTGCTAAAAATCAATAATAGAACAGTACAAATTGTTGAATAATAATCAAATGGACTTTCTTCGAGTTCCACATTTACTTGGCACTGATGTTGTAAGTTGTTTGATATTTATACTGTTTAAATGATTTGTATTTAATACTTTTTAATCTTTTTTTTTTAAGAGAAATAAGAAATAAACTGAAAAAAAGGTAGACAAATTTGCTTATGTATAAATTCAAAACAGAATTAGTTCAAGCTGTCAGAGACCATTAAGTAATAATATGATTTTTATGATTCCGTTAAATGTAACAATAGTAGTAGAATTTTTTTTCTCAGATTCTTTATCGTTGAAGGTGAAACTGGTCTAGGCACAACACCACAAATTTCTCAATATTTACATGAAGCTGGTGTACTTGAAAATGATAAAAAAGTTGCATATACTCAGCTCAGAAGAGTTCTTGCTATGTCGGTTCCAGCTCGTGTTGCTGATGAAATGTCCTTTAACTTGGAACTGAAGTAAATATCCGTAATCACAAAATTTAATGTCAAATTGAGTTTTATATATCATACGTTATTTTTAGGTCGGTTACAGTATATTTTTTGAAGATTTTGCATCAGAGATTGTCATTAATAAGTATATGACTGATGGAACGTTACGTTAGAGAATTTTTTCAGAACTTGATTTGCGGTCTTATAGTGTAATGACCTATAATGAAACTAACGAGCTCACTCTTCACCTTGATATTTTTTTAGTATAGTAAAAAATGTCATAAGATTCATGCAAGATTTAAAATTATTAATCTTTAGTGCCACACTAGACGCTCAAAAGTTTTCCCAATTTTTCGTTGATGCTGCCATTTTTAAAATACTTGGTAAATGCTTTTTAAATTACATTTATTTCGTTATTTTTAAAATTATATTTCTCATAGGGATGTGTTTTCCTGTGGATATATACTACACAAAAGCACCAGAAGCCGATTACATTGATGCGTGTGTTGTATCTATATTACAAATCCATGTGACATAGCCGCTTGGAGATATTCTAGTATTTTTGATTGGTCAAAAAAATAAATCAAAACTTGTAATAAACTCCTATAAGAACGCGTTCGTAGACATTAAATTTTGAATCAATGTGTTAATTATATTGCCACTTTATAGTAATTTACCAACTGATAGGCAAGCTCAAATTTTTGATCCTACGCCTTCAAATGCCAGAAAAGTAATTATTTGCATTCAACCTGTTCAGTAAATTATAGCCTCCAATCGGCAGAAACACCTTTAACAATTGACAATAATATTTATGTTATCGATCCAGGTTTTTGTAAACACAATAATTTCAATTCGTGAACAGGCATAGACTCATTGGTAGTTAACTGGTCGAGTAGCTGCTGGCAAATGTTTCCGTTTGTATACAGCATAGGCTTATAAATGTAAACTAGAAGATAATAGAGTTCCAGAAATTTAAAAAATTAATCTAGGTAATGTTGTGCTAATGTTGAAGACCTGTGGTGTTAAAGACTTAATACATTATGATTTCTTATATACTCCATTTCCTATATATTTACTATATACTGAATTTCCATTTGACCTCGTGATGGCTAAAGAGCTGTTGGCTTTTGAAAAGTATGTATTTATAAAAATGAAATAACACATATATACAATATTAATAATGATTTTCATTCTCCAACTTTGTGTAAAACCTAGCAAAATACAAATTATTCCAATTTAGTATTCAAATAATTAAATGTTCAATTAATTATTATGTATTTCTTAATTTTTTTCAGGTTCAAATGTTCAGAAGAAGCTGCAACTATACGTGGAATAAGTGTGAATAATGCCATATTGTACAGATCTAAGGATTAACTAATTTTAGCAGCTACTGTCCGTAAAAACTTTTTTCTTACAAGTGGTTATCACTTAGCTTTGTTACTAATACGCTTAGATATCCGAATAGAAATAATATGAATCACTGTACAAAATGATTAAAAAATGTTTAAACTATAATTGATGTAAAAGAAAACGAATGCAATTATTGAATTAAATGTTTAATTCTCTGTGGAGGTTCTGACACTTCGCCGCTGATGTTCATATGCAGCGAGCTGTTCTACCGTCAGACCGAACGGTCTGCACCAGACATTTTTTCTAGGGGGGGCAAGATCATGACAAATATTTTTTTAATGGGGCAAATGTATACTCGTATATTATTGCCCCTTTGAGGTTTTAATAATGATAATATTCATATTGTTGGGGTTAGTACTTTTGTATACCTGTATCTGCTGAAGGCATTTCGTTAAATCATATAAATTACGAGTAATTAAGTTAACAAATAGAAAAAATGGAAGTTTAAAATACTAATAACAATAGTACTAAAAATCATATACATAGGTTTTTTAACATTTTATAACAAATTATGTATAATTTTATACTCAATTTTATATTATTAAATACATAATTTTGATTCTCGATAATTTAAAAATTTTTCAGTAACCTAAATACTTTTTTTTACTATTCAAGATATTATAGTAAAATTATCATTTAGTATATAAATAATTGTAATAAAACTTCAACTTTTGATTCTTTCCTAAACTAAAAACTAAATGTCTGATTTGATTATGTAACTGTATAATATATAAAATAAATATTATACAATATTTATAATATTTTACATTAAATAATATACAATTTTAAAAAGTATTAGATTATTTATTATAATAAAAAGTTTATACTAATATAACTATAATAATAAGAAATAATAAAATTTGAATAAATTAATATTTATTAGTTAAATTATTACAATTCACAAAATAATCCGTCTTTTTTTATATACAGAGGCAAATTTATCAACAACCATATTTAGATTCAAAGTTTTGGATGTTCTTTTTTCAATATTTAGTATAGCAATAGATGTTAATTTTTCATTGCATATATGGTTTCTTAAATAAGTCTTTATTTTCTTAAACTGGAAAATGTCCTCTCTACTCCTGCACTTGAAGGTGGTATTACAATAGCAATTGTGCACAAAATAAATGTTTCTGAAAAAGCCATTTTATAGTTTTCTAATAATTTTGCTAAATCAAGTATTGTCTTTATTTCATAATTATTTTCTTCTTTTTGTCTTTTTATTAATTTTGGTAAAAGTTTTAATTCCGCTTCTAAGCTGTCTGTATCAATACCATAATGAATTGCAAAAGGTAGTATATTTTCAAGATTTAAAAATGTTGAGTTTTTGGGATTTAATGAACTCATTCATCCTTTCTTTCATTCATTCTTCCTTTCAAAATTGGGCTATTAATATTGAATCGTCTATTTAGTTCACTCACCATTCTATCGATTACAGGATAAAATATCATTAGTTTTAGATCATTATTATTTTGTATTTTACTTGATTCAGATATTGTTTCCGTTAAATAATGAGCACGATTATCTGGTAATTTTTTTGTTCTAACTAGTTTTTGGGTTTCTAAATTTTTAATGTTATTATTTTTAGCAGTTAAATTAACTTCTTTTATTAGTATATTAAATTTATTTATATCATTTCTATATTTATTTAAATGTAAAATCAATGCGTTAACAAGATTACAGCTAGAAGTTAAATTAGAATCAGACTTTTGCAATTAATCTGAAACAATTTTCAATTCGTGTAAAGTTTCACAAAATAGATGTAAACAAAATAAAAATTCAAAATTAATATGACTTAACAGTGAACTGGCTTCTAAACTTTTTTCACATTTTGTTTCTAAGCTAATTTTTTTAGTAAAAGCAATATGATTGATAGTGTTTTCTTAATAGCTATGCAAGCAGCTATTTGGCAGATCCATCTTGTTTCAGAAATACTTTTTAGTTCCACACATTTAGATTTTGTATAATATTTTTTTTTGAAGTTCAATAAATTGGGTGTGCACTGTTGATCTACTCATAAAATTGTATATTTGTTGAAGTAATGTAAAAAACATTTGTACTTCTGGAATATTCTTACAAATATCAACAATAACTAAATTCAATCTATGGTTATAACAATGAGTATAAATAGCCTGAGGTATTTGACGTTTAAAAATTGCTTGGACACCATTAGTTTTGCCGCTCATTACCACAGCTCCATCATAGGTCTGTGCTACATAATAATTAATATTGATTGCACAATTAGACAATGTACATTTAATGTAATTAAACAATGCTACAGCATTTAATGAAAAACAAGGGATAAATCCTAAAAATCGTTCATTAATTGTGTTGTTATAAAAATAACGAACCATGACAGAAAGCTGTTCAATTTTTGTTACATCTTTAGTTTCATCTGCAAGAATAGCAAAGTATTTACATTCTTATAATTCATTTGAAATTGACTGAAAGACCATTGGACTCATTATTAAAAGTAATTGATTTTGTATAGAATTATGAGTATATTTGGCATTTTTTGGTAAATTTTCAATTTTTATTTTCAACCTTTCATCTTTTTTTGCATATAGTTTTAAAAGTTCAAGGAAATTTCCTTTATTAAGACTGCTTTCACTTTCATCATGGCTTCGTTGAGCCACGTTTTGGCATGCTGTATACAGTAAAATTTCAGCAACATTGTAGATGTAATAACGGTTTTCTCTAATCAATGCCTCATTTGCTATATTTAATTGCGACTGAATAGATATAGTTTTCTTTGATTGTTTATAACCTTCCCACTTGGACATACATGTTTTATGAGTAATTGATTTGTCATGTCCTTTAATTCCACTAGCCTTATCCATAGTATTTTTCCAGTTTTTGAATCCACACTTACTAAAAGGTGAATTATCTGACTCCGATGAAAAAAATCGACAAGCAAAAGAATATGATGCATTTTCAATAATACTATATTCTAACCATGAATATTGTTTATACCGATCAGCACGAAAATGACGCCTTTTTTTACCAAATTTAGTTTTTGGAAACATTTTTAATAATGGTTGAGTTGGATTGTCACTTACAATTTTTGTAATATCACTTGGGCTAGCAACAGATTTTTCTAAAGGAACCTCCTGTTGTTTTTCTTGAATTTGCATTTGCTCAAGGCTTATTGTAGGTTCTTTATCGATCTCACTGTTACATGTACTTGAACTATCTGTTATACCTACATATACAATTATTTAAAATAAACAAATAAAAAATAATATATCAAATTTAAATATACAATAATCAAATAATAACTAATAAGTAGGTACTAATGTATAAATAATATTTTAAAAATATACAAATAAGTATTAACATATTTCTACCTTTATTAAATTTACTTTGTGACTTATGTAGCTATTTTGACTAATTATAATGATTTATTTTATTTTATTTCTAACAAAATAATTTATATATATAAGATAATTACTTGAATTTATATCATCATCACTTTGAATGATACACTTGGTTGTCTCAGTTTGTTCCAATTCAACATTATCATGTGTATCTATTATTCTTTTTTTTTCAATTTGAATGAGTTGAAAAATAAGAGTTAATTTTTCGAATTTGATTGTTCATCATAAATTTTTAATTTCTTATTTATAAATGAAAATTAAAAAAAGTAAGTATTTCCGCACTATATTTAACTTCCAACACTCCATGCAGTTGTATTATTTACACGGGCGACAAATATTATTCATCGTTATTCATGACATGTTTTTTACGATTTTTCTTTTAAATATTAGTATTTAATTATTATAGATAAAACCCAAAACAAAAATAATTCACTTATATTGTATATAGTATCCAAAGTATAGTGTATGTATTATCTGCACGAGTATTTAATAATGCCAACGTGAATTACTAACGAGTCATAAATATAAAACGAATTTAGTGAAAACCTGTCTATACTGGTGTAATATAAATTATTGAAATACATGGAAAATACTGTATTATTAGCGTTTTCTGATAAAATATAATCAACTTTAAAATCAAATTAAATGGTGGTGTATTCTATGGTGTATTATTTAAACGAATGCACATAAAAAAAAGAACGACGAATTACACAGCAAAACATATGGAACACAGCAAATACATAAATACTTTAAATTTAAATTTTCGTTTGTTCTTCAACAGGTAGGGCAAAGGTGGGGCAAAACCAAATTTGGGTAGGGCGCTTGCCCAACCTTACCCCCCCCCCCCCCTAGCGCCGCCACTGATTATTTATGTTATCAATCCAGGTTTTTGTAAACACAATAATTTCAATTCGTGAACAGCATAGACTCATTGGTAGTGAACTGGTCGAGTAGCTGCTGGCAAATGTTTCCGTTTGTATACAGCATAGGCTTATAAATGTGAACTAGAAGATAATAGAGTTCCAGAAATTTAAAGAATTAATCTAGGCAATGTTGTGCTAATGTTAAAGGCCCGTGGTGTTAAAGACTTAATACATTTTGATTTCCTATATACTCAATTTCTATATATTTACTATATACTGAATTTCCATTTGACCTCGTGATGGCTAAATAGCTGTTGGCTTCTGAAAAGTATGTATTTATAAAAATGAAATAACACATATATACAATATTAATAATGATTTTCATTCTCCAACTTTGTGTAAAACCTAGCAAAATACAAATTATTCCAATTTAGTATTCAAATAATTAAATGTTCAATTAATTATTATGTATTTCTTAATTTTTTTTCAGGTTAAAATGTTCAGAAGAAGCTGCAACTATACGTGGAATAAGTGTGAATAATGCCATATTGTACAGATCTAAGTATTAACGAATTTTCGCAGCTACTGTCAGAAAAAACTTTTTTTTTACAAGTGGTTATCACTTGGCTTTGTTACTAATACGCTTAGATATCCGAATAGAAATAAAATGAATCACTGTACAAAATGATTAAAAAATGTTTAAAAACTATAATTGATGTAAAAGAAAACGAATGCAATTATTGAAATTTAAATGTTTAATTTTGTGAGGTTTTGAATTCCCGTGTGTTTTATCGGGAGGCCT